>OY757541.1:18974602-19028938 GCA_963584105.1 Alviniconcha strummeri | reverse complement strand
AGGCACCTACCCCAAGGTTGGAATTAATTTCGGTTACAAACACCGCCGTCGTCGAACATGAACATTAATGCGGATCAGTTTTATAACAAGGCAGAAAAAAAGAAGAAAAAAAAGGGAGCATTGTCGACGGGCGCGTGTGGTCTTCACTGTCGTCTGTGAGCGAAGAGTATTTGTCGGTGCCGCTAAGGAACTCACTGGCAACAATTCTGCCGGGGTCTCTGAAGAGTGCAGGAGAGTTTGGGTTCCAGCCTGGAAAGTGTCGGCGTCCGTCGTTGTTGTCGTTGGTAAATGCCGTTAATGGCGTTGTCGTCAGAGTGCGTTCCGCCGGCTGTTCTGGGACTAACCCCCTATATATACTGCTGTGCTCGTTCCTCCGCTCTTGAGAGAGGCTTTCTTGGGCTTCGGTCGTTAGACTCAGTCTAACGCCAGGTCATCTCCGGAGAGGTACTGGCGCGGAGCGAAGTGTCCCATCGAGAGCGGCTTTTAGGAGAGAATGAGTCTAAATTAAGCGCTGGGATGTGTTTGCCACCAGAGTGATCCTACATTGAGATGGGCAGCGATGTCGCTTCTTCTTAATTTGCCGCCCCCCCCCCCCCCTTTCTGATTCGCTGATTAAGGAGGGGGTGGGGGTAGGGGTAGGGGAGAGACATGAAGTCGTCACACAGTGTCCATAATCCACAAATGTGGCTGTGACTTGGATAAGGTTTTGTGGACTGCAGCAGTAAGGGCCATCTGATCGCGTGTTACCATTAATTAGTCCGTCACACGGCTTGGTTGTGTTTGCTGTTGACCACGTTTTGTGTAGAGCTGTGAACCAACTTGTTTTACATTTTCTTTGGTGAATTGCGTTTCGAACCAATAAGGAGTAACAACTGTGAATGTGTGACTCGCCGTGATGTGACCCTGTGCGGTTGACGGGACGTAAAAATCCAATAACTAAACTAACTTGTCCGTCACGTTGATTTTGGCGGGAGGTTTTGCTCGTATTTACAGGAGGCAGCAACTGAAGTGGTTTTACCTACCTGTTACTGTAGGGTTTGATTGTAGTGTGCAATAACGAATCTAGCAAGCGAAATAGAGCAATCCTTTTTACAGTTGGGGTGATTTATGATTGGCCCCATTGGCTAATTTGAGTGTGCAGTGTCAGTCGGGTGGTTGTAGGCCTAGACGAGACTCTAGTAGACAAGACTATGGTGGGCTGTTTAAATGTTGCTTAACGGAACCTGACATTTAATGGAAGTCGTTACTCACAAAACTATTGTTCATTTTCGTCAGCCCGGACAAATAGAATATTTAGAAGACACCAGATAAGCAGTTCTTATTGACACAATTACGCAGACTGTCAGGGACGCTTGTTAGTGTCAATACAAATTAGCCTTTGGTGAACAGCGATCTCTCTCAAACAGACTCGTTGTAGGAATTTGGAAGAGATTGTGCGAAGGTGTGATAGGTAGTAAATGAATTTTAAAATGTAACTTCCTGTCAACCACATAGGGCCATCCCAGGGCAAGCGAAGTTGTGAAGAAGGCAGAAGGACACTCATTTTGAAGCAGATGTGACTCTTGTGAACAGACTCTTGGCAGGACACATGACTCTGAAGCAGATGTGGCTGTTATGACCAGATTCTTGCAGAAAGACACATGACTGTGTAGAGGGTGTGGCTGTTGTGAACAGACTTCTGGCAGACGGGAACTGAACAGAAGCAGATGTGGTTGTTGTGGAGACGGCTATAGCCTAAGTGGGCAATGGAAGACTCGCCAAACCTGACGGTTGTTGGACCGGATGAATACGAGTGGTACAAATAGCCCGGTGGCCGTGTGTTTTTAACTCCACGCGAGACTGAGAGGTGGGGACCGCGGTGCTCACCGACCACTGGCTGGGTCAGTGTCGAGTGTGTACAGTAACTATTAACTTGTGAGCGGCTGACCCAAAACCCGGGACGAGCTTAATATCAGACTGGCCAACCATGGCGACCACAAAGCGTGTGAGCATAAACGGATCCATTACCAGCTTCCTCGGAGGAGGGAAAAAGAATGCGTAAGCTTGTGTGGTACCAATCGCTATTGATCGTAAGCCCCTTGTCTTTTTTTTCTTTCTTGTCCCTGGCTGTGTCTACGATTCCCTGCTGAAAGTCAACAAGCATGCTTATCTGTTTCCCACCTCCTCCTCTCCAGCTATCCATCTCTCTATTGAGCCCACGTGCGCGGTCTGTCGTTGCACGGTCTGTCTCGTCACGTCATATTTTCTCTTCGTCTCTGTTGTTGCATGGTCAAGTCTCTCTCTCTGAAGTCGCGTCTCTCTCTCTCTCTCTCTCTCTCTCTCTCTCTCTCTCTCTCTCTCTCTCTCTCTCTCTCTCTCTCTCTCTCTCTCTCTCTCTCTCTCTCACACACACACACACACACACACACACACACACACACACACACACACACACACACACACACACACACACACACACACACACACACAGAGAGAGAGAGAGAGAGAGAGACTTTCTCCTCTCGCCTTCCCCTCCCCCCTGTTGTTGCATGGTCAAGTCTCTCTCTCTGAAGTTGCCTCTCTCTCTCTCTCTCTCTCTCTCTCTCTCTCTCTCTCTCTCTCTCTCTCTCTCTCTCTCTCTCTCAGACTTTCTCCTCTCGCCCCCCCCCCCCTCCCCTGTTGTTGCATGGTCCAGTCTCTTCTCTCTCTCGCCCCCCCCCCCCTCCCCTCTCCTCCCGTCCCGTCTCTCGGTCCGCGCGTGTGTGTGTGTGTGTGTGTGTGTGTGTGTGTGTGTGTGTGTGTGTGTGTGTGTGTTGGAGAAGATTAGTGTTCAAGCTCATGGATTAGAATGATAGATTTAAGGAAATTACTAGTTGTATTTAGCTAAACCTTCCAATGGAGATTTTAGAATCCTTTATCATTCAACATGGCTTATCCTTTTTTTTTCTTCTTCTTTTTTATATATCTTCCCATAATGAAATTAGGAGGGTATACTGGAATTATCCTGTCCCTCAGCCCTCATGTCCATCTGTCTATCTGTCAGTGTACCTGGGCTTGACTGGGCGTAAAACACCAAGTTACTTACTTGTTCAGAAGATATGAACTGCTCAGCCTTTTCTAACCATTCTTGGACTGGTGGTGCAGGGTATGCACACACACACACACACACACACACACACACACACACACACACACACACACACACACACACACACACAAATTGGTTTCTATCATTGTTCTTAATCTTATGTTTGTCTGGGTGCTTTGTTATTATTTGTTTGTAATTTGTACACTTCTGCTTTTCAGGAAGAAGGAACGTGAACCCACATCAGAAGAAAAGGTGCTACAGGCTAAGAGAGAGAGGGAAAACGTGAAGAAAGGGGAGAAACAACGGAAGGCAGACTTCCAGAGAAAACAAGAGGCTGCCACAATCATTCAAAGAACCTGGCGAAAGTAAGTCTGATTGGCGACTTTATGAAAAGAGAGCGATATGTAGAATTTGTTTGTTTCTTTATTGACTAATTTGTTACTACACTATTGTTCCTATTGATTTGTATATGTTCGTACATGATTGTTCATAATTATTTGTACGTTAACATGGCTTGATTGTGTGTGTGTGGTGAGGTGTGTGTGTGTATGTGTGTGTGTGTGTGTGTGTAGTGAGGTTGTGTGTGTGTGTGTGTGTGTGTGTGTGTGTGTGTGTGTGTGTGTGTGTGTGTGTGTGTGTGTGTGTGCATGTGCATGTGTGTTTTGTTCGTCATGATGAGAATGGAGACTTTCTATGTTTATGTAAAGTGATAAGTACAGATGAGGTTAATCTGAAAACATTTGGAATCACAATCTGGAATCACAATCTTTTGATTTAATATTTCAGTGTATGCATGTGGCTCACACTAACATACACTTAAATAAATATAACTTTAAAAGAAATTATATATATATATGACCGTTTTTCCCTGTAAGCATAACTGTCATGCATGATTCACTTCACAGATGCTTGTTTTTTGTATTGATTGAGTGCATAGAATCTACTTTTTCACAACAGTTATTAATGTACTTCCATTGTTATGGAATTCTGTCCCTTTAGACATCTGCCACATTCATTCCTCCCATGCCTTCAAAACTACATTAAACTTAAAGACTCATCTCTACAAACAATACCAATGTTGTGGTGGTGGATCTTCTCAAGTGTTGTCATTTTCAACCTGTTTGGAGAAGAAGAAGAAATTAGACTGAAAATGTTGATTTTCACAAAGCAGTTCTGCTAAATAAATCAAATGTGATGGAATCTGTTATGTAATGCACGATAACAAATGTTTTGTTTTTGTTTCTGTTTTTAGATTTCAAGCCAGGTATTTTTTTATTTTTTTTAAAGCTTGTAGAGCATAGAGATTGCTTGCATTGATTTATTTTCTTTTGAAATTATCTTCACAAAGAAAGTATTATTTTGAGTATAATTTGCCTTTTTTTTTTTTTTAGTGCTTTATGAGTAATTAAAAGTTCATTTCCTAATTTTTTGGAATTGGTTACTTCTGTAAGATTTTATATTGTTTCATTTGTTATTTTTAATTAATTTTTTCATTATCTGTTGATATTTTTCTTTATACCAGGTTGTAATTTAGTGTTATTTAGGTATTTAGTGGTGTAGTTTTCAATCAGTAGGTGCTGTTTTTCCTTTTGTTTCATATTTTATTCTTTAGTCAATTATAGACTCATGCAATCATTAATATATAATAATATGAACTATAGTTAATACTTTATATTTAAATCAACAAGTTTTTGCATTGTTGATTTATTGAGTTTGGTCCTGTTAGTTCATTTATTGAAGAGAAACATTTTTCTTGATTTATTTGTCTTATTTACCTCCTTATATGTTGCATTTTAGTATTTTATTTAGCTTCTATATTCTGAATATACTGATTTGTTGTGAAAGTATGTAATTATAGCAGTATAATTCTGCATGGTATGTTTCTTTTTCCTACAAGCATGCATGTTGTACATGATAATTTCATTGGCACAGTGGATGTTAGAACCTTTCTGCATTTCTTTCCTTGAATCTGAAACAGAGTTTTCGGCCAGTGTTTCAAATAAGCTCAAAACATACAAAAGGTTCAAAAGAGCACTAATTATAAAAGTGCAATACAAAACATGCACATATTTTCATGGTCAACCCCATTTTTCAAGCAACAGACAGACAAATAAATGATGATAAATGAAAACTGTATACTTATTGATATTGTATACTTACTTTTGATAAGTATTCAGTATTCATTATCATTGATTATTTGTCTTTTTCTTCAAATGGGTTTACCATGAAAATGTATGCATGTTTTGTGTTGTCCTAATAAAATCAGCATCCTTCTTAACCTTTTGTGTGTTTGGATCTTTTCGTTGTTTGGATCTTTCTGCATGTCATTGTGTATATAATCATGCTTATATTAGATCCTTTTTGTTATTCTTTTCAAATCGCAGGCACAGGAGAACAAGACAGTAAGTATTCCTTTGTGTAAGCCTTTTTTTCTTAACTCTCTGACTCCCATGAAAATGTTGGTATGTGTGATGAAGAATGTTTGTTCCAAACTCCAAACATCAGTTCATGACATCCTTCCTCCAACTGCTGCCATAATTGGTTACACCATAAGTCCCGAAAAACATTTTGTTTGTTCTCAACCAGCAGTAAGTAAAATTGTAACCATACAGACAAATCAGATTATATTAGAATGCCTTTCTTTTATTCCACTCACAGTGCAGATAAAACCAAAATTACTTGTACCTCTGGTGGAGTGTATGGCCAACAGTGGCAGAAAATATAACATGTACTTTTTCTTGGAGACTAAGTGTAAGCTATATGTATATCTTTAATGTAAATAGGCTCCAAAATATGTGACATCGTGTAACGTAACAGTGAATCAGATATATGTGATTGAGAGTTTAGAGATTTTTCTTGCCTCTGCTGATTTCATGCTGTGCATATTATTTGGGGGTTCCTTCATCCAAAAATATGATACTTCTGTTGTTATACTTATAATTAGGTGCAATTTAAATATTGAGCTGTGCCTGTTTTTGACTTTTTTGTTTTTTGTTTTTTACTGTTGAGTGTTTTGTGTTGAGATGTGATTCAGCTTTTGACTTGTGATTTAGTGACTTGTGCATTGTACTGGCACAAGAGCATTTTGAACATGTGATTTGTCCTGAGGTGACCCCATTGCAGTTGACTGGACATTCACATTCAAGAACTAACTATTAAAGTGTTATTATTAACAGCTTGTATATATAGCACTGTTCTCTGCTCTTGAGCAGACTCACTGCATTCATGCTACGTGAGGTTGTGCAGTCGATGGGACATTAAGATCCACGAACTTAACTAACCAACCCTCAAGATGTAATACACCTCAGACAGCATGACTTTCTTTTCATTGTGGTTGCATCAGACAGGAAGCAATGTTTATTTAAGTGTGGTTGAAGTAATGGTTTGCTTTTAAGATTCTCTGATAAAGGAACAACTCAGATCTATGCTGTTAATCTGTGAAGGTGGATTTCAGCTGTAGCTGCAGTTTTGTGTTTATGCATTAATCCATTTACTATATTGCTCAGTCAGAATGACCCCAATTTTATTGTGGTTGTGCAGTCAAACAGAAAGCAGTATTTATTAAGTTTGGACCATGTCCTAAGGTTATAGTTAGATTGCTGTTGGAAGGTTAAAACTTAAAGTATTATTTACATGGGAATACAAAGAGAAGAGTGTTCAGAAATTTGTGTTTAAAACTGATCATGGAATAAAATTCCAACTTTTTATGTATTCTCAAATGAAGTAAAGTTCTAAGAATGTACAATATTTCTGGTTTGTGTAATATTTCTGGTTTGTGTAATGTCTCTTTGATACTGTTCTTCTGCAGAAATTGCATCAGCAGTGTAAGTTTGGCATGGCTGGGAAGTATAAAAATAAAATAAAATAAAACTAAACAAACAAAAACACAAGATGAACTGCTCTATCAGTGAAGTTGCATTAGCATTTGAAATCTCTTGTGTTTTTTTGTCTTTGTGTGCCAGGTCATATACTGGATTTGGAGTTTTTTCAAGCATGCTCCTAAACTGCATGCAAGCCCCTTTATATTCAGCACATAAATTTCTGAAGCAAACATCAATCATACACATGTACGCACATAGCAAAGTGCACTTCTTAGTGATACTGTTTGCATGAGCACAGTAAGGATTGTGTGTGTGTGTGTGTGTGTGTGTGTGTGTGTGTGTGTGTGTGTGTGTGCTGATAATAGTATGATTCTTTTTGTAATTACATAATACGATTCAGACTACATTACATGTTACATTGAACAACTACTGCATACTGGCTTTAGTTATGTCAAGGTTGATTTGTAATGATTAAAATATTAATAATAGTAACGATTAGTGTCAAACGTACATCCTGGTAATCATATGTTTATAATCCCAGTCGTAGGCAGGAGAAGATCTTCTCAGACTCTGCAGTGAAGGCTGTGCGGTTACGCAGGTTACAAACCACACAGGCAGAGTGGGAGAAACAGATTGCTGCTCTCACCATCCAGCTAGCATGGAGAAAATTTTTCAGGTACCATTTGTTTTGATTGGGATTATTACATGGTTGTGAATCATTTTCATTGTGAATCATTATCATAATCATCATGAAGTGGATTGATCATATGTTGTAGCTGCCAAAGTTTATCTTCTATACCATACGTTCCATTTATTATGACTCTGTCAGTATGACTTTTTTCTTCTTCCCATTGTGGCTGCATCAAACATAAAAAAATTGAGAAAGGAACAACTCAGATCTATGCTGTTAATCTGTGAAGGTAATTTCAGCTGTAGCTGCAGTTTTTCTTTTACACATTACTCCATTGATTACATTACTGAATTAGAATGACTCCCTTTTTATTGTGGTTGTGCAGTCAACCAGAAAGCAGTATTTGTTAAGTGTGGTTGAGGTATTAGCATGCTTTCTAAAACTTTTTGACAAAGGAACATTAGTAAAATCTGTACTGTCAGCTAACACGTTTTTTTTTTTTAACCCTCCACTGGTTCATAAATGTCTTCAAAAAAAAGAGTTATATTTTGTATAGTTGTTTTCTGTTATCAGATTACAATGTTCAGCTACGTTTTGTTTTCCCATGTGCAAAAGTAAATATATGAAGTGACCTCATGTGATCATGATCCATTTCCAAGTGACATAGATGTTTGCTCATACTTGTCAGTTCTATTCCCATGCATCATTTGTCAGTTCAGTGCAGTAAGTGATAGAATCAGTCGTTTTGCATGCCTGCAGGCGAAAGCTGTTGAAGTCGCTGGACCCAAACCGACGACAGCTGAGGATGTGGGACCCAGAGATTGTGGCCTTGAAGCAGCAGCAGCTGATTGCACAGATATACGGTGAGTACAGATATACAGTGAGTACAGATATACAGTGAGTACAGATATCAGACAGCAATTTGATGCAAAGTTGGGGAGGGGCTAGGGGAGAGGGTAGAATCAGTGTGTCCATCTGTCCACATGTCACATGTTGGGATGACATGCCTATGTATCAAGGGTTTGTCCAAGCTAACGCATCTTAAGTAGCCAGACTTGGCATGTTGGTGAACCATTATGAGGGGGTGCACTGTTATTAGCCATAGTGTCATACAAAAAAATGGTTTGCTGTCTTTAGGGTCAGGATCTCATTGAAGGCTTATAATTATGATCAGTAAATTATATGACTCTTTCTGCTGTAGCTTCCAAACTCATGATTTGTTTGCAACCAAACTTAACTGTTATGGTAGATCATTATTAGCAGGAGTGTTTTGAGAAACTACTGTGTTATCATACATTGCATAAGGGAGAGTGATGCAGTCTTTGTTTATTCAGACAATTCTGTGCACACCTGTGGGTTTTTGTTTTAATGTTTTTGTTTGGTTTTGTTCTTCTGGCCTTTTTTTTTTTTTTTTTTTTAATTCTTTTTTAGGTTGCTTGCTTGCTTCTTTTCAGTCCTTTCCTAATTTGTTTGTTTGATTCTTTGTTTCTTTTTTTCTTTCTTGCTGCCCCTTGTTCATTCATTTGTTCTTACTTTTTCTCTTTCTTTGTTTTTTTCTTTCAAACAGATGTTTTTTTCTTCTTCTGTTTTGTAGTTGTTGTATTGCTCTGAAATCATTCTCTGGTTGTTCATGGACATCAGTACTTTCCTTTGAAGAGTATAGTAGGCAGCTTTGTACTAGCTAGCTGTGATGTGTTCATAGGTGAACAACTGATTGTACCTTTCTGGCACCCTACCTTGAGGCCAGCAGTGCGGCCATTCTGGTTACATCTCGTCCCATCCCCAGCAGGTAAAGTTTTGAGAGATTAACAGGTGCACTGGCATATGTGTGATAACTGTGTTATATTTGTTGTACTCGTTATATTTGTTATATTTGTTACACATGCATGCACACATGCACACACACATGCAGTGGGATTCTTGTTGGAAAACATTTATTAATAATATAGGCTTTGTTATTGCATTTTTTCTCTCTGAAGTTTGGGTGATTAGTGTTTAAAAAAGTAACAAAAACAAAAAGAAACAACTACTGATTGGGCTTGTTTTTGTATTATGCATATTTTTATATATAAAAAAAAAAAAAAATTGTTATTGTGATCTGAAACTCCCTTCCTCTCTTCATCTTCACTCACTTCTTTTAAGTCAAAACCGAAAACCCATCTCTTCTCTTCTGCACTGATCTGTTGTTTTCTTTTCATTGTACCAACCCATCACCAGTAATGCATGTATTTTGTGTGTGTGTGTGTGTGTGTGTGTGTGTGTGTGTGTGTGTGTGTGTGTGTGTGTGTGTGTGTGTGTGTGAAAGAGAGAGAGAGAGAGAGTGGGGGGAGGGATGAAATGAGCATATCCTTATGTCTTTGTAAGTGCTCTGGGCTCTTACAAGGTGAAGCGTCAAAAGTAATCTGTTGCTTTTGCTTTGGTGTAACTTGATGATATATGCTGTTATCTTGATATTTGTAAGATAGTCTAATATCACTTATGTGAGAAGACTTTAAATAAAAAGGAAGAAGAATGATGGGGCTGCAGAAGACTTGAAAATACCCCCCCCCCCCCCCCCCCACCCATTTCATGAAAGTCATTATTCTGCCTGTGTGTTTCCCCTGCAAGGGTTTGTGTGTGTGTGTGTGTGTGTGTGTGTGTGTGTGTGTGTGTGTGTGTGTGTGTGTGTGTGTGTGTGTGTTCATGTACATGTGTGCATGTGTGTACATTCATGATTGTGTTTGTGTATATATGTGGGCCTGTGTCTCCAGTTCTGTCAAGGTAGAGGATGTTGAGGGAGAGGACGGTGTGTGTGTGTGGGTGGGTGCACATTTGCATGTGTGCGTGTCCATCCAATATGTCAAGATAGTTCATACTCTAGAAAGGAAAACAACTGTGGCAGACACTGAAATAAATCCCTTATGTATTTTAAATTCCCCCCCCCCCCCACACACACACACTTCCCCCCAGAACTTTGTGCCTATTTGTTTCCCTTGCAAGATTTTATGTTCATGTATTGTGACATATGTCTGTGTGTCTCCAGCGGTTTCATACAACTTTGCTGTGGACCAGTACCACCCCTACAAGTCCTGGCAGGGCATGCGGCCCCATTCTTGGACAGGCCCTGTTGATGAATCATTTCCACTTGGTCAGTATCTTAAAGTAGTAATCTTTGCCCAGCCCCTGATGATAGATGGTCCACGTTGTGAACAAAAGGCTTAGTCAGTGCTTGATGGTCCATGTTGCAAACGGAAGGCTTAGTCAGTGCTTGATGGTCCACGTTGCAAACAGAAGGCTTAGTCAGTGCCAGTTAAAGGGGACACCAAGCAAACATACAAGTCAACCTGAAAACAGAGAGAATGTGCAATTTTTTCCCCCATTTGCAGGCTTAGTGTGGTTGCTGTATAAATAGTTTGCAGTAGAAATACTTTCTTGCTTCAAAAGCCTAAAGCCCATTCTTAACTGGGCGAATGTTTGTTCACTGAAGATAGCTCAGACAGTTTGACAGACTATGATTTGTTTCTCATTTGAACTTTTAGTTGGCTGAACATGGTTCAGACAGTTCAATGAATTATACTTCGTTCTTAACCGGCTTGTAATGAGATGCAAGCTTTGGCCTGAACTTGCGGCAGATGTGCAGCAGACAGCATGATCCAAAATGTAGGCTCAAGTCAAGTCAGTATAATTTAATCATCCCTCACAGGGTAATTCAACTAACTACTATGTCATTCTGGTTCCCAGAGACAGTTCTGCGCCTCCCACATGTCAACAAATAAAAAAATCCATCCGAAGCAAGTGAAGTACCTAGCGACACCGTCATCCATTTAAAAAAAAAAAATCTTCCTCATCCTCAGGAGAGCTCTGCTCTCAGCCAGTCAGAGGCAGTGCTCATCAAGCTGGGTTAATGTTTCAAGAACATGTTGAGTGAAGCTTTTTGAACCCCAAATATAGCTTCGTCGCAGTTTGATGAATGCTCCAAACTATATTCACGCAGCAATAGTTCGCCCAATTAAGAACTAGCTATATTCGCTGAATACTCCCAATTGTGTTTCTGAACAAATGTTCACCCAAATAAGAACAGGCTTAAGGTGCAGCCTTGTTGATTCACTCTTGACCAGTGAAGAGCAGAAAAGGCCTGGCCCTTGTGCCATGTTCATGGCATGAAAGACAGCCTGTCACACACAAAATACAAACACTGATGGTGGTGTTTTCACAAATATGAAATGCAGAATGTTTAACAAATTATAAATTAACTGAAAAACTTCTATGAATCTGGTCAGTGTGTAATCCTCTATTTGTTTTACATGTTTGTTTGTTTTTATACATTTTCTGTAAAGAAATACATTAGTGCATCCTTTGTAATTGTGTGAATGAGATTTGGAAAGTTTCGAAAGTGCAGGCTAATGGAATTATGCACAAGAAACATGTATACAGGTGCTTCCTTTTCATTATTGCACTAATTTCTGTTATTACATATGTCACACTGTTTAGTATCATTTTTTTTTTTTTACGTGACAGTACTTGGTGCATAAATGTTTTTTTAAGCATGGCAGTTGATATTACTGTTTGGCTTGACATAAGAGGTTTTGTAATCAGCTCAATTTAATAATATTCATCAGTTCAATTTAATAACACTTTATTCATCCCACAATGGGCATTTCTATCGACAGGCTCACAACAAAAATTTAAAACAACAGTGATAAGAACAGACGAAATACAAACACACATTTATAACGCTACTCATGTACCATAGTTGAGACCTGTACCATAGCAGCAACCAACCAGTACATGGAAATTCAAAAAGAAGCTGCCAGGACAACATGTACAATGATGTAATTTGATCAAATCAGTTCATGCACATGTGCACACCTGCACACACACACACACACACACACACACACACACACACACACACACACACACACTCTCTCTCTCTCTCTCTCTTTCTCTTTCTCTCTTAATTAGTCACATAAGTAATAATAATTGATTGAGTGTACTCAGGTGGTAGTATTAAGTGCCCAGGAAAGTATTTCTGTGTGCATCTTGTTTCTTTTTGCTTATGTTGCAGACTCTTCTCATTTGACATCAACCTTCCGTCCTGAGCGCTCACAAAACTCACAGTTTTCCTACAATCTAAGGAAGGCATGACAGTTGCACAACATGTGCTTCTGATCAGCATGTGCCTTGGATTCTGGTTGACAATACTGTGCCAAAGTTTCTGCATTGTAAATTTGGAGTCCTATTTCAGTCATACTGTCTGTGATATGAAAGGCTGTGAACGCTGTACTTAAAGCTGAAAGAAATAATGCATTTATTCAGTGTGCAGTGTGATTTTATGGCAGAGTAGTCTAGCTGTTTGGGGTCGGACTGAGTAGCTGGGAGTAGATTGATTTCTGAATAGTGTTCATCATTTTTTAAAGGAACTTTTCTCAGCTGATATCGCTTCTGTTTAAGGGTGTGTGCTTAAGACATGTAACTCTAAGTTCGCTAGATGTTCTTCCATCATGCTTGATTGCAACTGACATAGAAATATTCTGCATGCTCTGATACTAGCAAATATCCATCTGTTGATATCAAAGGCAGCATGTTGTAACAGATAATGATGAATATTATTATCTGATTCTGTTTTAATCCATGAAATCTCTAGCTGATTTTGTTCATTGCTCATGCATACAATTATGAGGTTCCATGTGTATCTGCTATTGCATTAAGTTTACCAGTCTCCTCTGTAGGTTGTGCAACTATGTATTACTTGACTATGACATTGCACATAAATTATAATACATCAAAAATGGAGCCAGTGCATTACTCACAGTCCAGAAAGGGAGTGTTTTAGCTTAACTACATCACTGCTGGAAACAACGTTTACTGCAATGCTTTCACAGTGATGCTAGGAATCCGCAAGTATTTTTATGTTCAACTTAAAGGCCTGGCAGGTTGACATGCACAGACTAACCAAGCTAACCAAGTACAAACTACACTTGCCAGTTAATGTTTTCCTGTGGGAGATTGTGGCTGCATGCACCAGTGAAGAAAAATCAATCTGAAACAAAGTGGACTGCCAGCGTTCTGAAACAAGATCAAAACACACAAAAGATTTAAAGCTGTCATTGCTTGAAGAATGTGTTTTGACTGAAAAATGTGTACACTTTTTAATTTAAAAATAAATAAGTTATTGTCTGGTTAAAATAAGCATACGTTTTAAGCTTTTGTGTGTTTTGATCTTGAGTGCACCAGTGTTGGGTCTTTGAAATATTTCACTGTAATTGTAACAAAATTTTGAACAAAATCTTGGTGATTTGTTTATTTACAATTTATTTACTTTAATTCACCAGTTTTTTACTTTACCTGTAGTTTCAAATGTAATTGGGTAAACTGCACACAACCTTGCCAAAATGGCTGGGATGGATTTGATGTACATGTGCAAGTCACATAATGTGCTTCAATGTAGATCTCAAAAACAGAGAAAAACATTATTTTTAGTACATTGGAATTGGCTTGTCTCTGTGTGTGTGTGTGTGTGTGTGTGTGTGTGTGTGTGTGTGTGTGTGTGTGTGTGTGTGTGTGTGTGTGTGTGTGCGTGCATGCAAGACAGAGAAAGTATTTTCAACACAAGTATGTGTTGGTGAATGTGAGAGAGAATGTAACAGAGTACCTATTTACAATGCAGTGCAAAACAGAGAATGTGACAGAGCACCTATTTACAATGCAGTACAAAACAGCACATTACATCCAACATAATCACAGTATGCATCTATGCCTTGACCTTCAGTAAGTCGCCCTTTGTTTTTTATTATAATTCAGTCATGAGAAAACGAAACAGAAATACACAATAGAAAAAAGCAATGAGCATAAAAACAGTACATGTCTTGCACATAACCCTCTATTCCCATTCAGATTCTTAATTTCAGATTCAGATTCTCTGTTTACCAAATTTAAAAACAAAATGTCTTTTGATACACCTCCATGCATGCATATATATTCATTTAATTAATTCTTGCATCACATTCAGAAATAAAGAAATGACAAATGATGTTACACTTAGACATACTGAGCAAAGTGATCAAACATATTTATTTTTGTGGTGTGACTTGTTGAAATGAGGTATTCTTTGAGGATGTCATGACAAAATGGATATTCCCTGGAGACAAAAGTGTGTATTTCCCATAATCGCTTTTGGGTGCATGACCTGTCAGAATTTTGAAAGCTCTGAACCAGGAGACATTTACATTCCATGAATTGAGTAACTGGCTTAAAATACTGCAGCTGGATTTCAAACCCTCTATTTGCAAAGGGTTGTGTTAATGCTCTCTTGTGAATCAGAATGTGTAATGCAACACAATTCTAAAAATATGTTACAGTTCTAAAAATATGATGGGTACTCAAATGAGTTGAAACAGAAAAGAATGATACAACTTTATTACCAAGCGTCAAGACAACTGCACTAGGTTTTGTGGTGCCAAATACACTCATCACACATTCATGTCAGTCATGAAATATTAAATTCCAACAGCGAACATCAGGGTAAAATGTCATAAAACATCCAACTGCTGTGCAGATCACATCAAAACTGCCTCTTTACCAGGAACAGTAACTTCGTTGCTTTTTAGAAGTGAAGTACTCAACTTGTCCACCCCTGCACTTCCATAGATTATGCAGCCTAGATCTGAACTTGGATAGAGGCATCCATGTGAAAACAAGACTGATACACAAATGACATTTTTTAGTAGTTGGTCATGTATTTTAGAAGTTCAATGCTAGAAGCAATACTTCTCAAACTCCTTACACAGGCATATCATATTAATCGTGCACTCCCCCCCCCCCTCCCCCTTTGGCTTAATTTTTTTTTTTAATGTTAACAAATGCCAATGGCATGTATAATTTGCATCTTCTCAACGGCTGTTAATTTTCTCAATGAGTATTAATTTATAGGCACACCACGTTTATCAGACTATTGGGTTATTCACCGTGATGGTCTTGAATGACTCGCGTATACACACTCTACAGTGAAAGTCAATTTCCAAAAAGAAGTGATCTTCCCCAACTCAGCAAAAATTAATTCAGTGATGCCCAGTTATCGTCGAAGGTTATTATCATGAGGAAATAGAGTTGATCGAATCACAAGTAAAACTGATTCAATGTTCATATCACATGTCACTAAAACTGGGGAAAAGAGATGTGCGATGTTGAACAGTGATGGCAGAAGCAGAGGTAGGCGGGGTCGAAGCAGACGACGCAAATCGGGAAGTAACGTTTTCTCTCACGAGATTTGTCTTATGATCGACCATCATGGCGGAGGAGAACGTCACACTAGAGCTTCTTCTCAGTAAGTTTTTTTTGCGGTTTCTTCAGTTGTTCGGTGTAACTTCGCGCAATTCAGTCAAAACTATGGTTGTTCTACTCATTGGTATGAAAGCTGATAGGGTGTTCCAATGCAAATATATCCCCGAACACAGATGCACAAGGACCGGTTGTTCAAAATTGCACGTCTGCAACTTCGATTTGGAAGAAAAACATTTTACTTTAGGCTAGGCAGTTAGTGAGTTTGAGACTGTTTTGTGCTTTGTTTTCTAATTGTATCAGATATGAAATGGAAGGACCACTCTGTCACTTGCCGTAAAATTCGTGTTGCGGATTAACCCTGTCATCTGCGTTCATTTATCTGAAATGGTGAAAACAAACGAAGAACATCAATAACTGAATAAGTGAGGAAGTCAAGGAAAACTTTGATCTTGTTTGGAGGATTTAGAAATTATTCTCAGTAAACAAATGTGAATGAGAATTGCGAAAATTAATTATGATCTTTTCTTTGTTACAGTGTATTAAATTATTTCGTTGATGAGGCATGACGACAATCTGTCGATTTTTCTTCTTCTCCATCTTCAATAATTAGCTAATTAGATTCAGCTCTAGAACTACATCCTGATCATGATTCAGCAGAGCTACATCCTGATCATCCCATGCTGTCACAGTGTCAGTGTCACTTATTCAAGTTACAGACAGTTTTGGGCAGTGATAAGCCAGCTGGCTCGGCATGCTATTAATGTATTATTCATTATGATATTACTTTTATTAGTAAGTATTAGAAGTGCAGGACATATAAGCAGTGTTAGTACTGTTACTTATTGACTTAGCTAGAAACCTGAAAGCATGATCACATGGGGCTGTACAGCACAGTAATTTAATGTATAATTCACTGCAACACAGAAAGCAATTGCTTTGATGGGCTACCAAATCAGATTTAAATTGTCACTGCATAAGTGAAGACACAAGGCAGCCTCAAAAAGTAAAAAATGTGTAAGTATTTGCATCTGCAGCCTTCATTTGGTAGTTCTCTCAGCTTAACTAGTTTAAATCTTTTTTCTTCTCTTTTTTCTTTTTCTCCAGATTCAAAAGAAAAAAGAAAGCGATTTAAACTAGTTAAGTTTCAGACAGAACTACCAAATAAAGGCTGCAGATGTAAATACTGGCACTTTTCTGACATTTTCAGGCCACCTCGTGTCCTCACCAGAGATCCCCTGTAATCAATTTAATGTCTGTGTTTGCAGATAAAGCAACTAGCCCAGCGCTGCATGATGATGACTGGGATGCCATTGCAGCGTTTTGTGACCAGGTGAACAAGGAATTGGAAGGGCCCCAGTTTGCTGTTCGACTGCTGGCACATAAAATGCAATCTCCAACAGAGCGTGAGGCATTGTGTGCTCTAAGTGTGAGTATTGCTAGATTGTTAGCTGTCTAGTAGGGTTGGTTTGTGTTTTGTGTCAGAGGTGGACAGCAGGAAAAATGACAGCTAAATAAACTGTCCAGACTGGATACCACCAACAAAAAGTTATAACTTTGTTATAAAGTAATATTAACTCATTAATAATAATATTGCAGTGTTTAGTTCACCAGTAATATGTTACAGAAATTAAATGTAATGACATTGACAACAACAGAATAAAAAGAAAGTGTTCTGATGTGCCTTACCAGTAAGCAGGGCCCTTTGTGTTTTTGCAGATTTAGGTTTGGAAAAAAAGAAAAAGGAAAAAAGAAAGAACATTAAGGACAATGAGAATCTGAAGCAGAGTTGACTGCTTGACTACTAGCATGCTGAAAAAAAGATTAAAACACACAAAGGATTAAAACTATGCACATTTTCATGAAGCAGTACAAATGTGCACATTTCCTGGGTAAACCCCTTCTTCAGGCAACAAAAACAGTCTACAAACAGATCACTTTGCTTTCAGTGGATTAACCTTTGGCCCAGAAGAACACAGGTACAATGGCCAGTGCTCTTGCTCATGTTCTGCTGGGTCAGAATTATTAACTGGCATTTAGAAGTTACAATGAGTGAATGATTAAGTTATAGAACCATTCAAACAGTAACATATTTTAAGCAACTGGAGTGTTGATAATGCTACTAGTGCTACAGCACCAGGATAAGCTGAAGAGAACTAGAAGTCTATGCCCATGTTTAATGTTACTTTTCACATGTTTAGTTCTAAATGCTAGTTTGACTAGCTTGATTGAAAATAAAATACCACATTGCTCAGATGAAGTGTGTGTGTGTGTGTGTGTGTGTGTGTGTGTGTGTGTGTGTGTGTGTGTGTGTGTGTGTGTTCTGTTTTTAGACTCTGGAAGCTTGTGTAAAGAATTGTGGAAGGACATTTCACCAGGAAATTGGAAAATTCAGGTTCCTCAATGAACTCATCAAGGTGGTTTCACCAAAGGTAATTTCTTTATTTGATCTTTCTCAGAATTGTTAAATTGATGGGGTTATGCTGTGCTTGCTTGTTAGTCATTGAATATTTTAATTTTGTTGCTTTCATGAAGGAATATAAATATATTCCACTGTGTATGGGAGAGAAAACAATATAAAACACCATTACTGCACTTAACTCTCTTGGTTCTGTTACGATGCCACTGTAAATAAGATACATCCTTCTTGGAAGTTGGAACTATTCCAGACAAATGTCTGATAGTATTCAGATTTCACATCCTTGTTTTACTAATTTTACCGTGATAACCCATTCTCACAAAAAAAAAGTCTCATTTTATGACACAGTGGAACTGGAAGCAGCTCTGCTGACGATTAATAATAATACTGATACAAGTTACAATAGTAGTAACACAGATACTGTAGTTGCTTCTTTACACCGAGTACTAGTATCTGCTTCTTTTCAGACAACCAGTTTGTATTGATTTCATTTTCTGTTTATTCGTTACTTTTTTTGCAGTACTTGGGTGGGAAGACAACAGAGCGGGTGAAGAAGAGATGCATTGAGCTGCTGTATAGCTGGTACAAGGGCTTGCCACATGAGGGCAAAATTGGAGAGGCTTACAAGATGCTGAAGCAGCAGAACATCATCAAGGAGGATCCAACCTATATGGATAAGGTACCTTTCTAGCAACTTCTTTGTGTCTGCTGGCATGTTAATTGACATGTTAGTGTGTGTGTGTGTGTGTGTGCCTCTCTCTCTTTCTCTCTCTCTCCTCTGTGTCTGTCTCTGTGTCTCCTTTTTCATCCATATTCAGAACGCTATGGAGGCTTGGGGATTTTTTGGCACCAATATTTTTTAAGATGTTTGATGCTCAAATTAAGCCGATGCTCTTGTATGGTTCAGAAATTTGGGGTCTGAAGGAGTATAAGTCAGTGGAGAAAGTTCACACATTTGCCCTCAAAAAAACTTTTAAATGTTAGTCCTAGAACGCCCAGTGACATGGCATATGGAGAGAGAGGTCGCTTTCCACTATATGTTCATTCCTATACAGCCTGTATAAAGTATTGGTTACGCCTTACTACAATGGACATTTCAAGGCTACCATGAAAGGCTTACAATATGCTGTTACTGCTGCATAATAGCGGCAAGTTCTGCTGGGTGTCACAGGTGCATCAGGTCTTGTACAAACTTGGCTTCGGATTTGTTTGGGAAAATCAAGGTGTGCAAAATCCAGAAACATTCATCAAGGCGTTTAAACAAAGGCTTATTGATTGCCATAGCCAGAACTGGCATGAGCACATCAGCAATAGTACCAGATTTACCATATATAGGATGTTTAAAATCTCCATTTCCTTAGAACCATACTTCACCTCAGTGACAAACAAACACATTAGGGATGTTTTGATAAGATTCAGAATTGGAGCATCCAACATACGTACCCACAAACTAAGGTATGTTGCACACACGCCAGGAGATCTGATGTGTCCATTATGTAACACGGCATACAAAGACGAAATGCATACCTTAATTTATTGCAAATTTATTGATGACCTGAGACAAAAAAAATATTCCCAGAAAATATACTGTGCAACCTTCCTATACTACTCTTAGGCGAATGATGCAAGATAAAAGTTGTCTTCACGACCTAGGTAGATTCATCTACCACTCAAATAAACGCCGCGAGATAGGACCAGGTCCACAGCAAACTTCTTTTCCTGGAACCAAAGTTTAAAGCTCAAATGTAATTTCAAAAATGTGTGTTATCTTCATTGTGTATTCTCTCCCCTTGTTTTGATGCCTACTTAGGAGCAAAGATGAAGGTGTAAGGATTCCTCCCCCCCCCCCCCCCCCCCCCCCATAGTGCATATTCAACCAGATGTGGCAGTGCTTAGATTTGTATGTATCACTTGTATGTCGTCTGCATCATGAATACTTTGTTGCTTTTTTTTTTTGCAGGGGTGGTGGGGGGGTGGTTTTTGTTCTTGTCATTTTATTTTATTTTTGTTCGTGTTTGTTTCTTTTTTCTGCTTCTTTTTGTCTTGTCTGTTTGTTTAGTGTTGTTTGTTAGCTGTTTTGTATAGGTGGTATGTGCATGTTTATAACCATACCATTTGTAATGGGTCAAGTGGCCTTCTACAATAAAACATTCTGAGCTCTGAGTTCTCTGTCTCTCTGTCTCCTTTTTCATCCGTATTCATCCATAAATATAACCTCTGTGTTTGGCTGAGCATTTAGAAACATTTATTTTATTTTTTATTCTCTGTCTCTCCTGTTTCTCATTCTCTCTTCACCCAGATATGCTGGATGTGGTTGACATTAAAAACCAGTTTCTCTCGCTTTCTCGGCCGCTCTCTTTCTCTCTCTCTCTTCCTCTGTGTGTGTGTGTGTGTGTGTGTGTGTGTGTGTGTGTGCACCTCTTTCTGTCTGTTTTCAGTATCTGCGTGTCTCTCAGTTAGGGAGATTAGGAGAGCTATGTGTAAATAATTAGTCATGTGCCAAAGAATCGGATCAGATGCAGGTTATTGATAGACATTATACAGTCTGCATTTAGTACAGTGTCAACTCCCAACTTTTTTTCTCTCTCAGTGTTTGTCAGATGTTGATAAAGAATGGTGATGTTTGCTTTGTTGCTTGTTTTTACTGTTTGTGGTAACTATTATTACTGTTAACATATATGTTCAATAGCATTGACGGCATATTTAGGCACTATAAGCAAACTTATCCTTCAGTGGATGTAATTTCTGTTGTTTTTGTTTTTGTTTTTTCAATTGAAGGTTTTGTGCCTGTTCCCTGGAAATGTGTCCTAGGAACTGGACGGTCTTTTAGGACTGGAAGGAGAGATATAATATCTGGCTTAGAGCTAGCTAGGTGCAGATTTTACAGGCTTGTGATTTGTTGACTCATGTATTACTGAGAGAGTAGTTTTTGGTTTGTTTTCAGACATTTGATCCCTTTCCACCACCAAAGCCAAGGAGGGCTGATTTTGAAGATGAAGAGAAAGCCAAGGTAACTAATGGCAAAGTGACCTGGTGATCAAAAATCTGCATTGAAGTTTGCATCCTTGTCTTTTTTTATTTTGGTTTTGGTATGAAAGTATGATTTAGGAACATTTTGTCACCAGTGGAAAATTTAATGTGATCTGTTCATAATGTGACTGGGTAAACTTGAAGTCTGGAAGAGAAGCTGTATTTTGTTCTACTTCTGGTTCTAGTGCATTAATTACAATTTGTCCTTTTTTCTTCTTCTTTTTTTTTTAAAAGTCTGTGCAGCTAGGCTTTACGAAATGTCTTTTTTTTTTTTTTTTTTTTTTTGATGCTGAGTATAAATATCAGCCATTGATGAATACAGCTTTGACTCTTTTTTGATGCTGACCCCACATGGCCTCTGCTCAAGGCTGTTACAGATGATGGGGATATAGCCAGTGTTACAGTACCATAGAATTCTAATGCATATAGTCGGGTAGGGTAGGACAGCACCAAAATTGCAACTGCTGGAAGTCTGTGTGAGGTGTGTGTGAATGATTATAATTATAATAATGACCCATTTCTGTCATGCCGTATGTCACTGACACGTGAGAGTACACTGTGTTTTACAAGATCAACAAAAATAAATAGGTTGAAACCTCAAAAATAATTACTATTATATAGTTATAATATTGTATTTCTTGCACACCACACCTACACACACAGTCACACACACACACACACACACACACACACACACAGGCATACAGAAGGAATGCAACAAGGAGTGAGGGGAAATTGGGGAGGCAAGTGAGAAATCACTTGTGGTATTGTTTGTAGAGGTGAGTTGGATGAGGTGAGGTGAATGAAAGAAACCCCATCAGTGTGCTGACATGTGGTGGCATTGCGTTTAGCCTTGTTTTCCATTGTGCAGCAACTGTCTCGGTTACTCAAGAGCAAGAATGCAGATGATCTTCAGGCTGCAAACAGACTTATCAAAAACATGGTCAAAGAGGTGAGTTGCTGGAGATGATCATTATATAGTTTATATATCATTTGTTTAATCCAATCTAGCATTCATCACAGATTTGTGTGTGTTGTTAATTATTGTAAAGCTGTCAGCTGGTATGCCTTATAGTAATCAGATCTGCTTCAGTTGGCAACAGTTTACTAATGGCAGTAATGCCACGTTTCTTTCTTTTTTTCCTCTCTTTTTTATCAAAAACATGGTCAAAGAGGTGAGTTGCTGGAGATGATCATTATATAGTTTATATATCATTTGTTTAATCCAATCTAGCATTCATCACAGATTTGTATGTGTGTTGTTAATTATTGTAAAGCTGTCAGCTGGTATGCCTTATAGTAATCAGATCTGCTTCAGTTGGCAACAGTTTACTAATGGCAGTAATGCCACGTTTCTTTCTTTTTTTCCTCTCTTTTTCATCACCTCTTTGACCCCCCCTCCCCCTGCCCCCCCCCCCCCCCCCTTCCCACCTTCCCTCTTCCACCTTTACGGCCCCCTTCCAGTACCTCCTCTTTTTTTTCTTTTCCTTCCCTAGTTTACATCTCCCGAACTTGTGAGTTGCATATATGATTTTTTTTCTGATTTCCTTTTCACAGGATGCTGAAAAGTCAGAGAGGAGGTCTCGAAGAATCAATGAGTTAGAGGGTATCAACAACCAGGTGAAGCTGTTGACTGAGATGGTGAACTTCTTTGGTCCTTCCTCATCCCGAGCAGACACTGACATGATGAAGGTAAGTCATTGTTAGCTGTACGCTACTGTTTGCTTGAGATCAGGTGATGGACTGTTCACTCAGGTTTAAGCCCCACCCCAACTCTCTCCCTGGCGTTGCCTTTTGTGATTGTTATTGTTCCCCACCTCATTCAGTGTCAGCAGCTGCTACCCTTCCCTCAAGGTAGTTGTATCACATCATTAGCTTTGTTCCCAGGGCAGTGTCTCAAGGCCCTGATCAGATTTCCCAGGATGCACATTTGTTTTGCCGGCTGGTCTAACTGGCTAGTTATTTCATTCACCCCCCACCCCCCCAATACGTTCGGGATAGTTCCATGAGAGAGTCTGCTCCTGAAAGCTTGGCTTTGACACGTCATGGTCCGGTGTTACAGCAGCAAAACCATAGTGCTGCTGTTGTTAGGGGATAGTAACATTTGCTGCTGTCCCTGTTTTGTTCACTGTGAACCATTTTCAAGGTCACAGAAGAGTGAAAGCAATAAAGATAAAGTTGCTGCTTTCATGTTTTGAGCTGAACTGAGGAACCACTTGCTATTTTCTCTTCATGAAGACCTTTTTGAGTGCATGTGTTTCTTTTAATTTTGACAGGAGTTATATGAAAGCCTGGAGAAACAGCGCCCAAAGTTGTTCAGACTTGCTAGTGAAACAGAGGAAAATGAAACTGATGCAATAAGTAAGTCAATATTTTGAAGAATATAGTTCTCACTGTCTCTGTCTGTCTGTCTCTCCTCCATGATTTCTTCAATCCGGATATATTAAACATATCGGGAAAGAAGTCAGCATACTACTTACTGGTGATGGATTGTTTGATGACCATGGTTGATTTTCTGTGATTACCCTTTGAATTAAGAAGAAGAATCTCTCAGATAATATCCTGAAAATGAAGGATGCAGCTACAAGAATTGCAAAGGCAGTGTTGGTGTAAGATACCATTTGAAGTTGTTGATTTTTTACCCTCAGATATTCCTGCAAATAACAGCCTGAAAGTAAATGATTCAGTGACAAGGGTTACAAAGGTAGTATTTGTATACATGATACAAGTGCAGGGCTACCCTTTGAATTAGTTGATTTAAAAGAAAAAAGTGCCCTTAGATAATATGCTGAAAGTAAATGGTGCAGTTACAAGGGTTACAAAGTTAGTGTCAGTATACATGAAATGAGTGCAGGGGTACCCTTTGAATTTGTTGATTTTTTTGCCCTCAGATAATATCCTGAAAGTGAATGATGCAGTGACAAAGGCAATGTCACTCTACATGAAACGAGTGCAGGGAGTGGCAGATGAAAATGGAGATGCTGGTGGGGGGGTTCAAGGTAAGTCTCAGTCCACCTTCTGTGTGTGTGTGTGTGGATCTTTGTGTGGATGTTTGTGTATTTGAGTAAGTGTGTAGGGTTTCAGTTCAGTATCTGATTGTGGGTTGTGTGTGTAATTGGTTTGGTGGGTGGATCTGAATTTTGTGGGCTTTTTATGTCTCATTCAGAGATCTTAGCTTTTCCATAAACTGCTATCAGTACTAATGCCTTAAATTGTTTTTATTTATAGCTGTATTAATGTTAATATTATTCATAATGATTGTAAGTTATATAACTGTTATTTTTTATTTTGTTAATATCTCTTGACTGTGGGTGTATTTGATGTGTTAAAGCACTGTAGTAAAATTTCCATTTGACAACGTTTCTTGCATGATTGTTGACATTGCTGGGCTCTCTTTGCTTTCTCTTTGCTGATTATTTTGGTGGGTCCACCATAACCAGCTTATTTCATTTAGAGCATATTTAGATGTGCATGAAGCAGCTGGGGTCATTTGTAGCTTTTTAAAACTGCTTTTTAAAACTAAACTGACCTAATATCTTTTCAATAGGAGAAAAACATTCGTCCTGCAAATGAGAGTTTTTGCAATCTAAATCATGTTGGTAGACATACTAATTTAACTGATACTAGTGATTGCAGCTAAAAGTATAACTAGAGCATGCAACACGTTCATCCTACAAATGTTCAACTCCACAGAGAATTTTTGCAATCTAAATCATGGTGGTAGACATACTAATTTAACTGATAACAGCTATAACTAGAGCATTCTGTATTTTTTTAATTTTATTTATTTAACATACTTGCTAACTTGGTACCAAGAGGAATGCAGTTTGTTTTTGTCTCAGTTATGAAAGAAGCAGTTTGTTTTCATCTCATTTATGAAAGAGTTGCTCAGACATCTGCAAATGGCCTAAGTGATTGTAAATATCTGTGTAGCTGTTGAACTCCAGGTATGTTTCGGGAATATTTAAGGTGATGGGAAATTAATGGACAGTTAGCATTATTAAAGGACAAGTCCAAGGCTAGGGGTGATTTTTGATACAATTTCTGTTAAAGCTGGCAGAGATCAATGATGTAGGTGAAACTGTGATCTGAGGGTTATAAATGCACGAAAAAAGGCATTTTCTGTCATACCGAAAGCGTCACCAGAACACCCAAATCACATGACCATATGCCTACTACGTCACTCTGGGGAGTTGTTGCAAAATGGCCAACTTGAGCTCCGAAGATGAAACTGATACGTTGCCCAAGATAATTTCTGTCATACCGAAAGCATCACCACAACGCCCAAATCACATGACCATATACCTACTACGTCACTCTGGGGAGTCGTTGCAAAATGGCCAACTTGAGCTCCGAAGATGAAACTGATACGTTGCCCGAGAGACCCACAAGGATACAGCCGTATCAGTTTGAGCCTGCCAGGCAGGATTTTGAAAGAGTACTGGTATTCCATGGGTTTTGCGAAATCGCACTCACTGAAGTGCTCGCTACGCAAATGGGCGTGATGCGGTGCAGCAAGAAAGTCAGATCATTTGAATTGTATAAATTTAAGCCACTTTCACCTCACTGCGAGTTGATTGCGCCAGAGCTTGTGCGTTGTTACACTTGTGGTCATCTGTGAATTGTTACAGTTCGCGGCAACACAGTAGGCCAGCATAGTTAACATTTTTGTCAAACCACACACATACACAGTTTACTGAAGAATATAAGATGGCAACCGCACTGACTCACCAGACTGACGTCACTTCCGGGAAATCACGTGACTGATGGAGAACCCGAGACTGTAGTCTCGGCCAGCCTACAGAAAATAAAATCAGTTAAAAACCCAATCAAATTTTTTTTCTCCATTTTTTATTTCATTAAATCTGAAACTAGTGACTCATTTGTCAGTCATTTTGAGGGTCATTTTGCATACTTAAAAACCTTGGACTTTTACTTTAATGCTTACAGTTTATTCTCACTGATCATTGATTTTACTCACCACATCTGCACAAGCAAGGAACAGCTTACATTGTATAAAGACTAATTCAACATAACACAACTGGAAATTGTACTTAGTGTTTATGGCAAATGTTATCCATCTTCAGTCATGAGAATGCTGTTCCTGTTTGTTTGCTGGTTGCACTCTTGTTTCTTTACCTCCACTGTGATGCCTCCCACACCATCTGCTTTTTGCCAGTGAATGCTTGTTTTCCAACAGATGCGTCTCTGTTGGACCTTGGGTTCGACTCTCCAGCACGACAGGCCCAGTCTTCCTCAGAGCCAGCCTCCGGAGCTTCAGCTATCCTGCAGTCAGAGTTCCAGAATCTAGGTAGTGTGGGCAGCCTGCCACCCTCAACACTGGCATTGTCATTAGCGGCAGTTTCCCCCTTCCCCCCTCCCCCAGTTCTCAAAGACCCGTGGGTTTTGAGAGCAGTTAACTAGTTTCAAGAGGTCAGGTAGTGGTACTTAGTATTTTGATGTTTAATTTCTTTGTTTTGGGGTGTGCTTGCTGTCTACAGCTTTTTTCTTTTGTTTCCCCCACACTGTTTTGGAATAAAAGGAAAAGAAACAGGTCAGGAGAGTATTTCTTTTGGTGGAGGATTTTTGCACTGTTTTGTATTTTTTAGTGAAAATAAAATGGACTATTTTTATATATTTTTAAATAGCATTTTTTCTCTCTTTTTTGGGGGGTTGTGGGGTGGAGCAGGGGCTTGTTTCACAGCAGAAAATAGGGTTTGAATCGGACAGTTGACATCAGATACATTCACAGGTTAACATGAAAGAGGAATTGCCTTACTGCCAGAACAGTCATCCTGTGTACAGTGTTAGTTCATCTGTATGTGGGAAAACCAAATTGCTCACATTGATCATGTCTGTGGCTGAGCACACTAAAGTCTTGCATAGATTATTTAACTTTATTTTTTTCTCCATGGTTTACACTTGCCATCCCTGTGTAAATGAAACCATATTACCCAAATTTCTCTTATTCCTTCTGTGTCAAAATCACTGTCAGTGGTGTGGAAGAGTGGTTATGGCTTTGAGGTACATATCATCATTCTGGATGGACTGAGCATCTGATCCTACAGATAAGACCTGCGGTTGATATGAAAACCTGAGGCCTGTCTGCTACAGGTTTTTGCACTTTAAAGAACCCAGGGCAGTTGGGAGAAATCCTGGCAATATTTCAGAAGAAATTATGCCAACACTGAGAGTTAATTAGGCCATATGTTGTGACTTGTCGTGGCAGACTTTTCTGGGGTAAAGCAGGCCAGAATTTCCTGACGGGAAGATAAAAGAATGTACACAGTAGAAAAAATTCTTGGTGATTTCAGGTCTGGGGGATGCCCCACCAGCTGCCACACCATACAATGACCTGGGTGGTCTCTTTGCTGCACAGCAGGTGAGGGCGTGGGTGATCAGTTCTGCAAAACCTGTTTGTTGAATTGAAGCTGCAGTGTTTGAGGAACTTGAAATAATTCTTATGTGAAAAAGACAAGTATTTTTGTTTATAGTATAGTATGAGTGAATAATGTGGTTGTGTGTGTATGCATGTGTGTGTGTGTGTATGTGTGTGTGTGTGTGCATGCGTGTGTGTGTGCGTGCGTGCACACATGCATGCATGTGTGTGTACATTCATTTGCTCTGCAGCATGTGGTACAAACTTCCTCTGCCTCAATTACAGCGGCAGCAGACGGCGGAGGTGAACCCTGTCCAGGCTTCCATGGGGGCCCCGGGTGCGGCAGGGCTGCCATCCCAGAACGTCATGATGTTGGGCCGGATACGACCCCCCGCAATGGGCCAGAGCTTGCCACCAGCGTACTCCATGCCCTCAGCAGTGTTCCCTGCACAGCAGCAGCAGGTGCCACCACACCAGCTGGGCAGCTTGTCCCTTGTGCAGACCTCTGTCTTCTCAGGTGGGTTGTCCTGAGTGCTTCCCTATTGCAGCTGCAGCAGTTTGTTTTGTAATTAAATACTCAGTTAATCTTATGCAGGAAATCTGGGTCTCCTTACCTTGGTGAGGCTGCAGCAGCCACAGGAGCTGCTCTACCCATTCTGAACAGTGTGTGCAGTATTTTTGTTTCTGAACGTTGCTAGTGTTTGGGATAGTTAATGTGCACACGGATGTTGATGCATGCATTTGCACGCATGGGCACCGAACACTAAGCGAGTCTGCACTGAAAGCTGAGAGAAAAATCCCTTGCTGTAGTGGGGAATTGAATCTTTGTCAGTATTGCGCCTGGCTTTTCAGTTGGGCACTTTGTCAGCTGAGCTGTCCCACCACCTATTAATGTTATTGCTTGTTGGTAGTGTGTAGATTCTTGGCGTGGTGAAGTTGTACATCTCATCTTTTGTGAGCACAACAAGCACTTAGTATTATGCTTTTCACAAACCTTGTAGTTTGTTTGTTTGTGTACTTGCTGGCATTTACAGTTCAAATGGCTGAAATGACATTTGCTCAGTAGAAACTAATGGTTACCAGTTTAACCTTATTTTGTTTTCCTGTTTATTAATATTTTTAAAATGGCATTAAGAAGTTACATTTTTTAGACAGTATTAAAATACATGAAAGTGGTGCTTGGTTAAGTTGTTGCATGCATACAGTTACCCTCCAATAGACATAGAATCTTTATGTTCTGTGTGACATAAAATCTTACAATTTGGGAAGTTGCTTATGAAGTAAATTATTCCAGATCAAGATTTGTTCTTGCTCTGAGAAGTGAAAACTCAGATTGTTTTTGTTGTTGTTGTTTTTCCTATTAACTGTTGGAAACTTGATGCTTCATTGTGCAGCTGATGGTAAGTGTTGAAACATCCGATGCATGTTCATGCATAGCAGACCCTTCTGAAAGTGAGATTGTTGTGTACGCAGTGAAGAAACAAGGGAGTTAGTTTGCACTCAAAAGACATCACACAAACACAACAACAAAGATCTTAGTCACTTACGGTAACTTGCACAGGACATGCGAGTAAATACAAGGTACATCAAGTGTTTGGTATTTCATTCCTATTCAGAAAATCAAAAAATCAAGTAAAAATGAATAAATTGCTTAAGCAGTAATAAAAAATTAAAAAACAACAACTGATATCAAGTCTTTTGTACACACTTGCATCTGTCTTACCTGTGGTATGTTCATCGATTTCAACATGAATGACTTTATCCACAGCCACAAGCTCAGCATCTGCAGCAACAACATCAGCGTCATCTTCGGCAGCTGCTGCAGCCCCCTCAGCCCTAGCAGACCTGGATGCTTTGGGGCAGTCGTTGCTGGAGAGGAATCGCACCAAGGACTTTGTCCCTCCCCCTGCTGGGTAGGTGTACCCGGTGGCTCTGTTGCTCTGCGTTTGAGGATATGGTGCAAGGTGTTTTTACAGGGTCACAATCTCTGCTGGAGAGCAGACGCACCAAGGACTTTGTCCTTGCCCTGTTTTGTAGGAGTGCATGGCAGCTCTTCCCCTCTGTGTTTGTAAATATGCTGTGCAGTAGTGTCATTCCAATACACAGATGATGATGTTGCAGTCAGTCTTTGTTAAATGCAACCCTCCTTGGTTCATGGAAAAGTTGAGCTTATCCAGAAGTTGTATTTATCTGGCATTTCATATTACATGCACACAGACAAAACAATGCACCAGAACTGTGTTTATGTGTTGAAATGCTTAATTGTTTAGTTCATCAAATTGAGTCTCATTGGCTGTGCATCATTTAAAACATTTAGCAAGAGCCATTTCTTTATCAGCAGTTGGTTTGTGTTGAGAATGTTGATCACTCAAGATTTATCTACACTGATTTGTGACTGAGAGGGCTACATAGGCAACTCACCATCAACATTTGCTCTGGACAAGTTATCAGTGATCTCTAATTTATGAATGTTAGAGTCGGATATTGGCATATTGTCCTGGCTCTTAAAATTTTGAATCAGACTGTTTTGGAGTTATGCATTGCACTTAACCAGTATTACTTAAGGTTGAAAACAATATCTGAATAGACAAAAATTTCAGCCAAAATAAAAAGAAAAGAATTCAACTAAATTTTGCTACAGTCTCTGGCAACTGCAGTTGTGCAGCTGGTTGCTTGATACTTGAAACTGATCGTCATTTGAATGAGCACTTGTTACTGTGCGTTTTCTGTTTGAAGCCCACCACCCAAACTGACCATGAATCAACTGGCTGCAACGAAGACCTCTTCACAGCAGCAGCAGTCAGCGCCACCCCCACCGCCCCAGTCAACATCTCTCTTAGACTCTGAGATGACTCCATCGCCAGTGTTGGTCCCCATCAGCTCCGCCACACAGAACTCCATGCCTGTTTCCACCAGTAACATGAACAGTAGCATGCCGATGGGACCATCCGTCACAGACAAGGAGGACAGTGACTGTCTGTTTTCGCCCATGGTCAGCGCCCCCATGCCTGTGCCACCGCCCTCTCAGGAGTTGCTGCCGTTAACGGATGTGTTTGTTTCTCTTGACAGCATAAAACCAGGTATATTTCTCTTCCACAGTATCAAACCATGTACCGTACTGCACTGCAGTAGTGACATGCAAAGATGATGCTCCAGACATTATGTGCATTAGAAAGACTGCTGTCTCTTGTGAGCAGTATGGATGAAGCTCAGGGACATCTTCAAGAAATAAGGATGGTTGCTGTCTGTGGCAAGTAGCGTGGTTTATTCAGTGCTGCACAATGGCATAACAATCAGTGGAACATAGGTCATGTAATAAAAGTCATGGCTCAACTTATTAAGTACTGCCCAGGTTACAAACGTTGCCTGTTTAGCAATTTTAGATTAAATACATGTTTAATGATAACTGTAAAAGTATTGATAAGGCATAAAATCTTCTCTGGCAAGACCATTCTGAGCTTGCTCCCATCTGACACATGCACACACACACACAGGTGCCCACACACACACATGTGCACTATACATAATTTACAAACCGAACTTAAACAGATAATGAATGGTGGCTTACAGCAGTTTATGCACCTAATCAGGCAAGCAGTAGATTGCAAGAATGTTGGGGGTATTTTCATGACTCCCTATATTTGTACAAACTACATGTACTATTCCTTTCAAACTTCTGCTGTAGCGGAGGATGTTACCCCAGTGACGGCGTATGACAAGAACGGCCTGAAGTCAGTGATTTACTTCAGCTTAAATCGACCACGACCAGATGTCCTGGTCATGGTCCTGTCCACACTGAGCACCAACACCAAGCCCGTAAAAAACTTCATGTTTCAGGCGGCTGTTCCCAAGGTGAGAAGAGGGTGCCTTTTTTTTTTTTTAACTTAGTAATAATAGTAGCAGTCATTTCTATAGTGCTGTATCTCACCAGCAAAGGTAAGCAAGCTGTGCTTTTCCTGAACCCATTCCACCTGGTGCCTGACTCAAGAGCTGGGCGCTGCTGAACAGTCTTGTCTGCCTGTGCCCAACTCAGAGTCAGGCACAGAAACTCATTTCATTAAACTGGTTTTAGAAGTTATAAAACTGTGCATACTAATGAAAGAAGACGGTAACTCCAACCCACTGCCTTCAGCTATTTCCATGGGCCACAGTCAGAGCAAATTTCACTGAATTTCATAGTCTTTTACAAATTTCCACAACATCATGAGCAAGCGCAGATGCTACATGCTCAGAGGTTTTAGCTGAGGTGTTTTTTTGATGAGAACAGTGATTTCGATCTGGATGTTGCTGATTCTTTGTTATATTCAAGCAAGCATGTGTGCAAAACCAGTTGGCAAGATAGTGTGGAATTAATGGACAGTTTTCAGGCTCTCTTTGATGCTGAAAATACAGTAGCAACACTTCAGATATCCTATCTTTGTGAAGCAGTTCAAGTCTGTCCCCACTGGTGTTGCCACACTTACTTGTACTTATTCTAAAATTAAACCCTGTTCTGTAATGGAAGCGAGTTGGATGGGGTTTGAGTGAATTATGACCCAGCAAGTGGTGCTTTGCTAAGGCATAGCATATTCACAACAGCCATGTGTGTTGCAGGTGATGAAAGTAAAGCTCCAGCCTCCATCAGCTACGGAACTACCAGCATACAACCCCATCCTGCCCCCTACAGCCATCACACAGGTCCTCCTCATAGCCAACCCCCGCAAGGTAATACGACCTCATCCCGCCCCCTACAGCCATCACACAGGTCCACCTCATAGCCAACCCCCGCAAGGTAATGCGACCTCATCCCGCCCCCTACAGCCATCACACAGGTCCTCCTCATAGCCAACCCCCACAAGGTAATGCAACCTCATCCCGCCCCTACAGCCATCACACAGGTCCTCCTCATAGCCAAACCCCACAAGGTAATGCGACCCCATCCTGCCCCCTACAGCCATCACACAGGTCCTCCTCATAGCCAACCCCCGCAAGGTAATGCGACCTCATCCCGTCCCCAACAGCCATCACACAGGTCCTCCTCATAGCCAACCCCCGCAAGGTAATGCAGCCCCATCTTGTCCCATACAGCCATTACACCTGTCCTCATAGCCAAACCCCGCAACGGTAATGCAACCCCATCCTGTCCCCTACAGCCATCCCACAGGGCCTCCTCATAGCCAACCCCTGCAAGGTAATGCGACCCCATTCTGTCCCCTGCAGCCATCACACAGGGCCTCCTCATAGCCAACCCACACAAGGTAATGCAACCCCAACCTGTCCCCTACAGCCATCACACAGGTCTTCGTAGCCAACCCCCGCAAAGTAATGTGACCCCCTCCTGCCCCCCTACAGCCATCACGCAGGGCCTCACTGCCAACCCCCACAAGGTAATGCAACTCCATCCTGTCCCCTGCTGCCATCACACAGGTCTTCATAGCCAACCCCCACAAGGTAATGCAACCCCATCCTGTCCCTGGCTGCCTTCATGCAGGTCCTCATAGCCAACCCCCACAAGGTAATGTGACATGGTTGATGCTGTGCAGACTTTTGTGTCATGTGTACCATGATGTAGTTATCAGCATAATATTCAGTGCATATACTGTGCAGTGAAGGGAGGTTTGCAACAGACACTGGGACACAGTACAAGAGGAATTGTAAATTTTGCATCATAATGTTCTGCTGTCACCTTATGGGTAACATGAACAGCAGAAATCAAAGCCCAAGCTTTGCTCTAATGTGACATGCAGATGTGACCTACGTGATTGATTAGGCGTCAGAAGGAAACCAAATATTCATCCATCCACTCAAACACTAGGTTCCGCTATGCTATAAACAGACCCCCCCCCCCCCCCCCCCCCCACATCCATTGCCATACAGTAAAGCATCAGTGACTACCAAAATGACTTCTGCTTGGTGGAAATTGTGTACTAAGAATATTAAGGTCAGTTTGTGCTTTGCAGAATTTGTTTGGAAAAGAATTTTGTTAATGGATTTTTTTTTGTAGCTTCATGCCTCCCTCTGTGTGTGTCCTGAACAGGGAGTGTGTCTTCAGTATAGCTTTTATAGCTCTGCATCCACCTCTCTTCCCGGAACAGCTGATGGCAGTCAGATGCTTTGTGTGCAGGAAAAAGTGCGGTTAAAGTTCAAGATCTCCTACACTCTTGGCGAGGAGCCAGTGACCGATGTGGGCGACGCAGAGGAGTTCCCCGTCCAGTGACTGATGATGACATGCAACTGCTGCTGCTTGCAACAAGTTTCCAAACAGTCTGCCACGCTGTTCCCCAGGAACGAGGTTGCTGCTTGTGCATTCAGGGCAGAAGATGCAACACCCAAACTCGACATGCTTTTATTCGTTCTCATTCTATGCCAGTGTGAGGAGAAGAGTTCATGGAATGTGAGGCGGAAACTGTATGCTGGAGGCTTCAGGGGGCAACAAACTGTGATAAAGCAGTGTGTGGTGAGAGACATTTTGTGCTGGAGCTGGTCTTCACTATACTGTGAACACTTCCTCTTTCACACTGGGTCAGAGCTTCCTGTGGAGGAGCAGGAGAGGTGCACTTACAGTTTGGGATGTTCCTTTAGGTGCGTGTGTATGACAAGGACACCATGACAAGATGATGGTGAACTAGTGAGTCTCAGACTGTTCTGCTATTGTGTGTTTAAGATACTGGAGGTAGACAAAGAGGGGAAGGGGTAGGTGTTAATTTTTTTTTTTTTTAATGTGTTTGATTCTGCCCCCCCCCCCGTCTATCTTTAATCCATTCTTCTTCTCTTGTGTGTTTCATTAGGGGACTGTCACTGGAAATTAGATGTGAAATATTCAGTTAGAAGCAGTCAATACAACACATTTCTTTTATTGTTACATCTGGGATTATGCAGATAAATGATGTGATCTTCAGTCTGGGCTGCCCCCAAAGTACTGACCCTTTCAGTTTTACCCACAGAATGTTTCACATTGCTATAATTTAACTAGGGCACATGGAAGCAGTGCAGTCATGAAGATATCAACTGGAGAGTGAAAGAAAGTGGGTTGCAAACAAAACAAAATGAACGAAACTTGAAAGCTGTCTTCTTCTTCCATATGGTGTCCAGCTGCAACACTTTGAAGACTGGCATTTTTAGCAGATATTGGGTTGTTTCGGTGTTTCCATAATCCATCTAACTCTGACATGTACGACAAGATCTTAAACATGCTTATGTGATCTTGCATGCACATACTCAGGGAGACCAAGTTTTATAGTCTCATCCAAAAGACTTATGTAGTGTGTCAGTGCAGAATTTGACCGCGGAGAAATCTCAGGGCAGGCGCAGAGCCTAGTGCATACCATGTGGTGACCGTGCATGGTCATGCTCAACTCTTGGCTTTCTGGAGTGAGCACTCTCGATCTGTGCTACCAACTGTCCTGTCACAAAATGAGAAGGGTTTTTTGCTTCCCCGGTTTAGTTTTTTGCTAGGGCTGCTTGATTGTAATGGGGATGTACCCCACCCTGTTCCAGAAGTTTCCCTAACATTGCTGTTGAGTCTGTGCTGCTGACTCTGCTATCACAAAAGGATTTTTTTCCGTTTTTGCTTCCCCAGTAGCACAATGTCTCATTTGATCAGTTTTGCTTGGGCTGCTTAACTGCAATGGGGATGCACCCCACCCTGTTCCAGAAGTTCCCCTAACATTGCCTTTGAGACGGTTCCATTGTTTGATGTATTATAAAGTGGCATCTCATTCTTTCAAGGCAAGGTGCCCAATGCTGTTTTCTTTTTAAATTCTTTAAATGTACAATATACCTGCTCTTGTCTGTATTTGACCCTGTGTGGTTGACATGGTGTTAAAATCCCATTACTAACATATAATAAGTCTCTATCCACCAGGCAACCAGTGGTAAAAAACCCAATTTGTTTTCAAGTGGATCTTTTTGTTTTGCCTTCTTTTTTGTAATGATTGTTTTAAGAGGAAACCCAGGTGCTCATCAGTTTAAACATTTAGCTTTGTGTTTCTGATCCAAGCAGAATTGCACAATGACTTTGATGTGTATTCAGTATTTAATTTTATGGAATAGTAAGTATGTTTAATTTTTTGTTACTGTAAACTGGTTGGTATTTGGAAAACCCTGTTTAAGACCACTTCCTAACTCTTCTGGAACTGAAGTGGCCTTAAAAGAAGGGTGGTCTTCCAACAGTGGTTGATTTATATGGACACTAGAAGGATATGGTTTCAGCAGAAGTCATTTCAAAAGAAGGAGGGTCGTGCATTAGGGGTTGATTTATTTGGATACTAGAACTAGAAGAAAACAGTTTCAGCAAGAGTTGCTTTCATTAAGGGTTCAACTGTATCAGTATTTTGTTTGTTTCCTGTATGTGTGCGTTTTTCAGGTATGTCTGACAATTTTTATATATATTTTTTTTAAGCAGTGGTACAGGAAGACAAGATGTGGTTATTTTTCAGGTTTAATCCAGTCTTTGATAAAATCAACATTCCTTGTAATTGTGATTATATTAACTGGTATCAGAGAAAGTATAGATTTGTTTTGTGACCATAACTTGTGATCGTTATTGCTTTTGTTATAGTTTTTCATTTTTCTACTGAGGTGCATTTTTAGATGTGTGGAGCTGGGGTATATTTGGTGTTTTTTACTGGTTGCCAATTTCATCACATCTGTGTTCATTATAAGCAAATGTTTAAAAACAAAATCTTAAGTGTATTAGTACTGTTACTAATCACAAACATATATATATTGCTCACTCCTTTTGTACTATACAGGTACTACACCAGGCCAGTCAATCATAAATTATTTTGCATAATAGCACTTCTGTTAGGAATTATGTTTAGCATTCCCCAAAATTGTGGAGAAGATCCCATGGTTTACATGGTGCAAAAAATAATGGTTGGGGACAAGTGTTATGAGCCTAAAGAACTGAGTCTGAGGTTAGCTTTTTGTGTTTTGATCCTAAATTCTGTAAAACAACAAGTGTTGTTGATGTCCTTCCCTGCACTGAGTAGATGTACTAGACTGCAGCTTTCCCTTGCATAACTTGCAGCAACAGTGATGACAAAATTGTCTGGCTGGTTGATTGGCATGCACTGGCACTGACTTCTGGTTTCCCAGTACTGTCCACAGCAGACAGCGTGGTCTGATGCTTACATCTTTGCTTTTTTGCTGTTCTGTGCTGACATCTTGTACAGCTGGCACTGCCTATGCTAGACGAAGCAATACTTGCGGCTTGGGTTTGTGCAGATAACATGAAAAAACACATGAGTGACGAACATTGTAAAGATCATGCATTATGTCTGTCGGTTGATCTCATAGATGGATAGCTCCGACCACCTAGACAAGTCAAGAACACATGTTTGACTTTGAACAGGCACTTCAGACTGCACAGACCCAGACTTGGACAGCCCAGGGGCTTGTCTAAGGCGGTGTTTGTATGCAGGTGCTGATAGGCTGCACCTCAGCTGCCAGTCAGAGGGTGGCAAGCTGTCAGTTGTACACACAAATCATCAGCACTATCACAGACACTACACAGTATTGATCAGATCTGAGCCTCACTTGCCATCGTAATTTCTTCACAGCAGTTTCCCTCATTTGCTTGATCAGCTGAGTAAGGTTGTGGTTTTGACAAATTTAATAATGTTGCACATCATTTTTAGTACTGTGTGTATCATTGTGAAGTCACAAAGTTTGGGTGGAGTGGAGAAAGCCCAGCCTTGTTGTTTGGCAACAGACAGTAAGTCCATAAAATATGCAGTGGGAAAAAAATTATGTGTTTGACATTGAGTATATAATATCGTTTAGTGTGTCAGGATTTTCAAGAATGAAAACTTACCTGTTTGTATGTATCTGCGTATACGCACACACATACACTCAGATACAGACATGCATGCGCCCGTGCATGCACACATGCTACTGTCAAAGTTTTGGAAAAAGATGTGCATATATATATATGTGTGTGTGTGTGTGTGTGATGTAATGTGTTGATGGAAGGAGAAAAAAACTAAACAGAAATTTTCGGTTTCGTGTCATTTCCCAAATGATGGCAGAGTTGCTTGTGAGTCCTCTGTAATCCATATATATATTCACTTTACATCATCGCAAGGCAATCCTGTATCTCAAGATCTTGATTGACATCGCCACATACCGGTGTTTTACAGATGTTGGCCTGACCCGTTTGTAAATTATGTGTTTCTGATTGTCACTATATTTTGCCCTCGTGGCTGATATAATCCTCATGATTCTCTGAGGATATTGATACGTTCATGTGATGTAGAGTTTGTCATCTTTGAGGAACCAGTGAAACTAACCACATTTCAAAGAAACTTACTGGTTCATTTTGAGAAAATCAAAGCAACTTTCATGTGGTCAGCTTACTTTAGTGGTATGATTGATTGTATGGCAAAGGTTAATGTTGCTTTGTTACCAGTTATTTGGCTGTGTAATGTTTAGGTTTTCCTCTGTTTCAGCATCAGCATTTGAATTAAGCGCAGGTAGGGGTAATGGTGGGTGGTATTTTTGTACCTTTATATTAGCAATATAAATCCGAGTCTGATGTTGGAAGCATATGTGTGTGTGTGTGTGTGTGTGTGTGTGTGTGTGTGTGTGTGTGTGTGTGTGTGTGTGTGTGTGTACATTTATTCATTCTTGCTTCTGAGTGAAAAAGGGACAATATAATTTGAGGGTTGACTGATTGGTAGAACGCAGGTTATGATTTTCAGTATTCATGTTGAACCTGACATTAGTGTGAAGTTGTTTTCAGTGCTACAGAGATCATATTAACTAAACTACAAAGACACTCTTACCTAAAGTGCACATACCCTAAACTGTATGTCACTCGTTCTGTTCACTTGTTTAAAGCAAGGTTGTTCCTTGAGCAGTACTACCAGAAACTCCTGAACACTGAGGTGGGGGAGAATAGGACCCGGTACCTAAGGCTACACTATCATCGCCACAGTGACTGTGCACCAATATGGGCAGCAGTGGTACCCTCCTTCCATTTCTCCGACTGACTTTTGAGGACACAGTCAGTGGACAATGTCAGCGAACAATGTAAAACCACACCTGTGATAAAATGTGTCATATGCAATGTCATACATTATTTGAATTAAAGATCCCATTAAGCACCTTTTGCTCCATGGGTTAGTACAGAAAGTGATCACTGTACAGTTGAAAATCAGAGTAAAGTTGAAATGGTGGGGGGGGGGGGGGGGGGGGGGAGTCCCTGGCTAGTACTTTGGCTGGCGGAATTGTGAAAAGCCCCCACCCTATCTTGCAAGAGGACATTAAACTTGCATGTTGGCACCGCTTGGAGTAACAATGGTACATCGTGAGAGAACAAATGGGGCTGAAATTGATTTTTGGTGAGACCACAGTAAGGATTGTTTACTGGCGTAGCTCTTCCTTGGGGCTTCTGGCTTTCCCTTGGGTAACCAATCTGGTGGTAGTTCCAGATATAAAACAGCAGTATAGGACTATATAGTATAGGACTATATAGTATAGGACTATGAAAGATGCTTCTTCCAGACAGAAAGCTGTCTTATAAGAACAAAAGTGCAAGGAAGGAGTACCGTGGGCTATTATAATGGCTTTCTCTTACAATGGTTGCCTATGCACACAAAATAAGTTTACTTGCATGATATGCTGCACGTACAAGGTAATCAGGATATTGGTATATTAAAATATTTTTATATTAGGCATATATATTTTTTTCACTGTCTGAAATACACAAAGGTATTGTAATTGTTTTCTTGAAGTCTCTATGCCTTGGGTGCTTTCATTCTGTCAACATGACAGGTAATCAGCCTTGTGCGCAATTTTGGGGGTGGGGGTAGAAAGATCCCTGTATATATTTTTTTTAATTTTGTTTTTGGATATTGGCATTTGTTTCAATTGCATTATGACTTTGAGCTACATTCTCACTAAATACAGGGATGACATTAATCATTGAAACTACATGTACGTAAATGTTTATCTGACATGCTTTAAAACATTTTTTTATTTATCCCTTCAGATATGTCAGAAAAGTCATGTGTTCAGAATTGTCGTTGTGGTGGTGAAATTTCACTCCTCTATTTTCTGTTGTACGTATGTTTCAAAATATTGTACTTTGAAGTGTTAGGACCCCTACTTCTGGAGTTGTTATTTGGAGTGCTTTGCAAGAAACATAATTTGGACAGGCTGTCATTACTGTTAACATGTTGCCAGGAGAGAGCGGTAAAGTCCAACAAATGTGTGGTGGCACCCTTGTGTTGAAAAGACTTACCAGAATGTTTTTCTGTGTCACAACTCACAACTTTATTACACCAAGATTAAGATTTTAGGCACACATGTAGGATCCGACTGGCCCCTTTAGTGAGTGAAACTTCTTGACAGGAAAGGGCATGGAGCTGTTAGATAAAACTGGCAGTCAGCACAGTGGTGTGTCCTGTGTGCGCATGTTAACTGGCAAATGGCGTTCTGTCACTGAAATCTTGGTAGTGGTTACCTGAATGAACCAAAGGTAGGCAAGAGCTTGAAGCAGCATTTCTTTTTAAAAGAGTTTGTCTTTAACAGGGGTCTCACTGACTTTGTGTTGACCTCGAAACAGGACAGCATGTATATAACATAAAATTGTGGCAAAAACAAAAAGCCTAAATTATACCTGTATATGTGTACAGTATAGGGTGAATTGGCTGTGAAATGTATACATTTTGCTCTCTGGAGAGGGACAGCAGTCATATTTGTACGCATACACTTTGTGTGAACTTGGCATACAAATGCTACACATACAGGTTAGTAACCAAGTCACAATACAACAGAATGTTATACAGTATAATAAAATGGTGTAGTGGCAACAAGTAACCCATGATAAATCTGTACTTTGTGTTGTCTCCCTTGATTGCATGGGGGAAAATGAATGAATTGTACTGCAAGGTGAGGTATGTGTCAGCTGTACTTGTAATTGTATTATTTACGTATCAAATGCTCAGTGCAGCAATAATAGGCCATTTGAACAGATGAGAGGTGAGAGAATAACTCTTGATGGGCAGTCCGACAGCTGCTCCTGTTGTGGCTCCCAATGCTGGTGGGGATGTTGAATGAATGCTGTGCTTTAACTGGAGGCCCATTATGAGTGTTCTTTGTTCGTTCACATTTGCTTGGGTCAAATTCCCCACCTCCATACCGCTTTCCCCTTCCTGTGTACGTTGCTGAGTGCCATCATATTGTATTTTGTGTTAATCTTGACATTTTGTTCTCTCACTTCTGGGTTTAAACAGTGTGTGTATGTGTTGGAAGGGGAGATGGGTGTGTGTATATATATATGTGTGTGTGTGTGTGTGTGTGACTGTAGCCCCCTCAATATTATGCATTGATTCATGTTGCAAGTGATTGTAAAAAGTATTGCTGCACAGACATGTTATACAGTTTACTGCCCTTCCCTTTCCTCTCTCTCCATCATTTTTTTTGTGGAGCATCAGAGCACAGCAAGAATTGTGATCTGGTGCCTATTATTTATCATTGCAAATGTGCATAACCAGTCAGTTTTCTTTCTTTTCTCCAGCCTGTTGGTTTTTGGTCTCAGTGCTTGCATGGTCTGTGCTTTCATTTGCCTTCTAAAAGTAAAATATTTAATTTTCCTGCCAATTTATCCATTATGACATGTCAGAGTTAAGATTATGCTGGCTTCATTGAATCTGATAAAGTACAGATCCGAATGTGTGCATGTTGCTTCTTGTGTTTGTGGCTGGTCTAAGCCGTGAAAGAGATGAAAAACTCTGTGTACATACAATGGTTTGTTGGTGTTTGGTTGTTTTAGCAGATTATACTATAATGGTGTTCACCACATTAAAGTAGATATGTTCATTCACTGTACAAGTGTCAGTATATGAACATAGCTGTATATGTGTATGCCCAGATAATTACGTAACATCCAAGTATGAGTATGGTAAAGTGTATTATCAATAATTTTGGTTGTCAGTCTTGGATTTTTTTATGAGATGATTGATGGAAGTTCAGTGCTTCATTTCCCTTAAAATTGCCGATATGGTACAATTCCTCCCCACCCACCTGTTCAGTTATAGTTACTATTCAAAATGTAAAGAGACATTTTTGTCTAGAATTGGGTTTTGGGTAGAATATCTGAAAAGTACCACTGCTGTTAAACACTGGTGGGAAATGTTCAAAGTTTATCTTTCTGACTAGAGTGTGGGGTCAAATGGTGTTCTTTTGTCTTTTTTAAATTTTATTTAACTGAACTTTCCACGATGCTTGCATCCGAGTGCATGCTTGAGTTTGTAGGGGTGTTGTTGAAACCACCATAAACTGCCCTCTCCTTTCCACTGTGTTTATAAATTTGCTATGATGCTGCTACAGATGAATGGTTGATGAGTGAGGACGAGGTACATGTTTCTTTTCTGGATTTGTTTCAACTCGTCATCTGCTTCGTCGAGGTTGTCTTGAATGTGCGAGTTGGCATGCCTGAGGTGAATAAACAGTCATGAAAAATTTAATAATTTATGAGTGATTTTTTGCTTGTTTGTGGATCGGTTGTTGGGTTGTTGATGTTGCTTTGGTGTTTTGTTTGCTGCTCTCTCTCACTCTCTGTCTGTCTGTCTGTCTGTCTCTCTCTCTGTTGGGTGTGTTGGCGTTAAGTGATTGGCAACTCAACTGTGCTTACACTTACAGTTTAATAAGAGTCCTGTTCAACTATCTGCAGTCTTAAGCATGTAAGAGTCGGTTCTGACCAGCAATACGGTCCTCGTTCAACCCACAACCCGGCCAGCCAACCAACCGGACAATTGACTCACCCATTTAACAACTATCCAATGTCAATCCTTTTATTTCACAACCAGGTCATAGTGGAAAGAAGACAAACTTCACTGTAGTGTAAGGGAATGCATTACATTTTAAACAAAACGTTTCTATAACGTAATGGAAAGAAATGAAAATTCATTGGAATGAAAAGATCTCAAACTTCTCTGCAATGTTAATGGTAAACGGGCATTTCTGTATAATACAATGGAAAGAGCGCATGTTCCTGTGTAAGGTAATGGTAAAAATGTGCACTTCCCTGCTATGTTGTACAAGTCTGTATACTGGCTGACATTAGAAGGGTTGGAGGTGGGAGGGAAGTGGGGTGGGTGGTGGATGGGTGTGAGTGGGGAGGGGTTATTTACACCATCATATTCACACACCAGTACGCAGACTATACAATAATGTACACACTACAGGGCGTCAAGGGGAATGGCTGCTTCGCAGTCTTATTCAATCCTATATTCATTACAAGCGGTAGATTGGTGTGTGTGTGTGTGTGTGTGTGTGTGTGTGTGTGTGTGTGTGTGTGTGTGTGTGTGTGTGTGTGTGTGTGTGTGTGTGTGTGTGCGGCGGGTGTGTGTGTGTGACATGTAAATCATCATTGGCCGGAACCACATTCGTCGCACACACAAAATTAAAGCAGCACTCGAAAGAATACAACACACATTTTAAACAGTACGTCGCGAACTCTACAATACAGAACAGTGGTCATAAGCTTTCTCATAATAAACGCAACATGATAAAGCGGCGGCGAGTGTATCCCAGAAAGGGAGGCGGGGGAGGGTGCGGGGGGGGGGGGGGGGGGAGGCGAAGGAACTAAACAAGAAACGATAACGATCGGCTAAATCTCCGCTGAATCGAGTGTTTTGTAGAACGTCGGCGATTCAAGTTTCGAACAGAATTGCTGGGTAGGCTACTGAAACTTGCTCCGAGGAGAGTTGCGCGCAGAGGGAGAGCACTCTTCTCGAACGGAAAGCACGAGCGAGGGTGGTCACCACATGGATGTATGACCCCCATACATACAAAGCTTTGTACCGTCTCCGAGATTTTTCCGGAGTCAAAATCTGTGCAGACACTGCAAAGTCCTCCGGGTGAGTGTTTATAAACCGAGGTCTCCCCCTTTGTGTACGCATGCGAAAAGATCACATACGCGGCATGTCAAAGATCCTGTAGTCCATGTCAAGAGTTCAGTGAGACGGCAACACCAAAATAACACACCATGCGCGGCTAAAACCAAAAAACACTAACCAAAGAAACAAAAAACAAAACAACAAAACAAAAACAAACAATTCTTTTATATAAACAAATAAAATAAATAAATAAAGCCTAATAAAGTTGACATGACACCTACAGCGAAACCGCATAACAAACAGCCGGTGCGGCCAATGAAGGCTGTTCGCCAGCCAGAGGCTTTTAAAGGACATCACTTAAAAATCGATTGTTTTCGTTCGTAGTTTTAGCCAGCGTGTAGTATATAATTTCTCGGTGAAAAGTTCACATCAAGGGGTCTGCCCCGAATAGCTGATTTTTTATATATTTTATTTTTATCGGGTGCAGGAGATGGCCTTTTTATTTGTTTTGAAGGCGTCCGATGCACACACTTCTCTAATGCACGTGTTAGTTAGTTAGTATGTTAGTAAGTGATTAGATTTAACTGAACTGTCTGTACAGCGTCACCCAAGGACGACCAAACTCTGTTATAAGCAAATAAACACACACACACACACACACACACACACACACACACACACACACACACACACACACACACACACCGTCACACACACACACACACACACACACACACACACACACACACACACACACACACACACACACACACACACACACACGCGCGCGCGCGCGCGAAACGAAAACAAACAAACAAAAACAAAACAAAATACAAAGGTGGTGGAGTTTATGTACCTTGTATTTACACGCAGGCCAGGTGAGAGTTATCGTAAGCGACATAGGTCTTTGCTGTTGTACTTGTGTTACGTATTTAGAACGCTAATTAACTCCCCTGTATGTTGACAACATTTAATTTGAAAACTGTTCCTATAATTTATATTTTTAAAACAAGTCAGATCTATAAAATTAATCCACACACACACACACACACACACACACACACACACACACACACACACACGGCATGCACGCACGCACGCACGCACGCACACACATACACACACTCACACACACACACACACACACACACACACACACACACACACACACACACACACACACACACACACACACACACACAAATAACCATATATGTAAACAAACATCAAACCGATTTTCGAAGAGATAGTCCTGGCAATATTGCCCTTGTTAAAAGAAAAAGCATGTGAGGCGGTTAGGACACGGTAATACAGTCGAACACTCCATCCGGCCTATCGATACCAAATTAAAGGGGAGGGAGAGAGAGAGAGAGAGAGAGAGAGAGAGAGAGAGAGAGAGAGAGAGAGAGAGAGAGAGAGAGAGAGAGAGAGAGAGAGAGAGAGAGAAGGAATGGATAGAAACAATCAAACTTAAAAAAACAAAACAAAACAACAACAACAACATAAGGCAACTACCAGCGCCACATACCACCTAACAATTACGATCTCCTAGCTGCTCAGTAAGAGTCATAAAAACAAACGAAAACAAAAAAACTACTTTGTCTTAACGAAAAGTATTTCTGGAAGAACAAAAAAACAAAAACAAAACAAAAACAAAACGAAAAGTGTTTCTGGAAGAAACGAAACGAAAAATCAGGAGAATGGACCACTAGCAGAAAAATCACAGGACAGAAAGAGCAACAAAGCTGAGTGGGAAAACAAGGGAGGAATTCCAGAAAGGAGTGGACATCCGACATCCCAGGCCTCTCTTCGTGGGTCTAATGCATGTGTGCAATAATTAAGAATGAACTGATCTGCTAAATAACACTATCAAACACACAGCTGGACTAGGTCAAAACCAACACACACAAGAAAAGAACGCTTATTTTAATTAGACAAAACGAAACGTGTGCATATCTTCAGTGAAAACATCTTTTCTTAAGCAGGAACTGAAACTACCCATACAAACCATAATAAGAATGGAATCTGATCTACTTGCAAATGGGCTAGGCTTCCCCTCCATGAACACTAGCATTACATTTTGACAAGCGAAAGTTTCTGGGATAGATAGACTCAATTCGTTCTTTATCAGTCGACAGTGTGTACGTTATATCGGGGTGAAGTGTATGCAAATCAAAAAAAAAAAAAGAAACAATCAGCATACGGAAACATTCAATATCAAACATAATCAAATCCAAAAGATTTTCGGCGAAACCTAGTTTATCAGATCACAAACAGATTTACTGCTCATGACATCTTACACCATGATTGAGGGGAAATAAATCACTCCATGTTTGAAGAGGGCAGGGAAAACAGAGTGAAATGAACCGTGAAAACAGGTTACTATATTCAGTTAATAAGACCGAATTCCTGGCACTAGGCGAAACAAGGCAAGACAGAGGGAGTTTTACATCATTATATACATGTACGCTGTGCCGGGCTGTCAAATGAGGGGACCTTTACATTCTATCTGTTCGTACTACCTCTGTCAGGAGAAACTTTCTAATGGAAGGGATTATTAACATAACTTTGTGGGAAACGGCAGAACAGCTGAACATGCCATTTATGGCTGAGATAAGAAATGAGCAACAAAACAAAAACAACAACAAAACACAAATGGTGGGTGGGGGTGGGGGGGGGGGGAGGAGAGATAGTTTTGATTTTCTAAAATGCTGAGAACTAGTCGCATTCAGAACGAGAGAGACGGGGGGGGGGGGGGGGGGGGGGTGAGGAAGAAAAGCTGAAAAACTTCATTCTTGTTCAATCCATCCTATGACCTTCAAAGTAGGTCAAGGTCACTGAAAATGCCCGAAATGAATAAAGCCGTTTTCAGTGAAGGGTTTCAAACAATACGCGCGAAAATCGTAACTTCATTTAAATAATTATACGCTGGCATTACATAAAGCGTACACTAATGATTGTATTCAAAACGACATAGGCTATTTTACGAATATGCAACAACGAAAAAACAACAACTAGATCTCAGCTGGCTGAGAAACCGTCAATAAGAAAGTAAGAAGAAGAAAAAAAGCGTGAGAGAAAACAAAAACATCAACTTGAATGTGATTTTCAGTCTCATCTTTCCGATATTCCTGTGACTAAATGCTGCCAGCAGAGGCCGGGGTTCTGAAGTGTACCAACCATCCAGCGAAACGAAAGATTGCGGATACGGCACAGAACCCTCTCGAGAGATCCAGCTTCGTACACCTTCAGCAAGAAACAGCAGACGACACGAAGACAAACTGCTGCCACTAACACCTCTGCTCAAACCCACACTGACTTCTGGACAGCAAATGCGTCACAGTGAAGGCGAAGCCGAACGAAAAGAAGAAAGAAGTAGACTGAAAGTCAGGTGGGACGTGTGAAGCCTAACAGACGTTAGCACTGTGTACAATTTGAGAGATCTCGTTTACAGTCTTGCGAGTTCGCTCCTTAGATTTGTTTAATGCCGAGACAAATTCGAGTCTCTGGAAAGGTACGGCTGGAACCGAGATCATGGGCCGTGATGGGGATGGGAAGTGGGGTCGGCGGGGGGTTGGGGAGGGGGATGGGGGTGGATGGAGAGAGAAAACTATACCCAACGCTACAGTGTCTCCGCCAGAATAATTTCTGCAGTAAGATGGACAGCGGTGAGAGCCATTTTAATGTTTTATTAACTGTGACGGGCAAAGTCACCGCCGGACTGTGCCCACAAACCACAACTTTAGTCTTCCGGAATTTTTTTAAAAAAAAAGCATTTTTTTTATTAATTTTTTTCATTTATTTTTGCTCCGGACTGAGTCTAAAAACTCCCTTGATTTTTGTCCGGAGCAAAAATAAATAAATGTGAAAAAAAGAGAAGTATCTTTGCTTTTTTTACTGTCTTTTTCGGAAGACTAAAATTGTGGTTAATGGACACAGTCCGGCTGTGACTTTGCTCATAGCAGAATGCACAAGTGACAAAAAGCAAAAAATCCTGGACCTCCGTTTCTTTTTTGATTTCTTCTACTCCCCCCCCCCCCTTCCCCCCCCCCCTCCCCCGACACACACACTTTCGTTTTTCACTGCACAGTGGATTTGAACAGGTGTCTGATTAAAGCGTGGACGCTAAATAATAGTTGGTGGGATGAACATTGCGTACATGTTCAACAATGGCAAGGGAACTAACTCTTCCAGGAAACGGAAATCTACTGATCGAAAGAGAAACTCGATTGTTCTCTTCGAGTTCTACACTTTCATGTTGTTTCATCGCGCTTCTTCTTTTTCTTCTTCTTTTTTCCTTTTTTTTCTTTCTTTCTTTTTTCCTTTTTTTTTTCTTCTTTTTTTTTTTCTTCTCTCTTCCGCTCCCCAAAATATTTCTTAATTCTCGAAAAAATCGACATGTTCCTCTGAACTGTGTGCATCAGTGCTGTGCGTGGCCGGGACGGGTAGGTCAGTGTGTCACAGTTGTGTGACGTATACGTGATTCGCCGCACACGCGTGTGTGCATGTGTATGTGTATGCGTGTGTGCATGCGCATCCGTTTGTTCGCCGTGCGAGTTTTTAAGAAACTGGTGTGAGGTTACATTAATTAGTCGCTACTTTTATATCCATGGACCTACACAATGCAATACGTAGGTCCATGTTTTTATCAGTGAAAAGACAGAGTACACTCCCTTGCCGGATGTCTGTCTCACTCGATCTCTTCTGTCTCTCCCTCAGTCTCTTCTCTCTCTCCCTATCCCATGACTGACTGCCTGACTGCTGATTTGTAACGTCCAGTCAAGCGCATAGGTCATATCTGGGTAGTTACCATCATCATGATCGTTGTCTTTTATGGCGGCAATAACTGAGTAGTTGCCATTACGGTGCTACATTATGAAATGGTTTCACGAGAGTATAAAGGAAATTGAAGGAGAAAGTGACACATAGCATAGCAAGTATACAAGAATACTTTAAAAAATAATAATTTACTAATGAGATTCTCCCCCACCCGTACCAGTACGCGACTGAGTTGCCGAGTTCTGAGGGGTATTGGCGGGGACCGCTAGCATGACCACACGATGTGGTGTAAACTTTTCTTTTCTATATTGTAAATTTAAACTGAATGTGTAAGCGCTTAGGGCCTGTACGGGTTAGCCGCTCTAAGTATCCATTATTATTATTACATCTAACGCTACAATGTCACCACTGTAAGCGCATAAGGCCTATACGGGCTAGGCGCTCTAAGTGTCATCATTATTACTATATTCAGTAACGCTAGAAGGTCCCCACCAGAATGATTCTGAATTAAGATGGGAAGCGATGATAGCCATTTTGATTTTTCATTCATTGTGAGAGGCAAAGTCACAAGACAATGCGGTTCAGCGGGGAATAGCGCTATAGAAAAGTGATGTATTGTTTATTATTATTATCTTTTGAGAGCCATGGTAGGGAATCGCCCCGACGTCCATCTTCTTGCCAGCATGACGACTCCCCCCCCCCCCCCCCCCCCCACACACACACACACACTCACATTCGTATCGATCATTCAAATCTGTTTAGGCCCTACCACTGAGGGCCACCTCCTGTAAAAACTGCTCATCCACAAACCTCCAAACTCATAGGGTTTTTGGCGCTACAGTGGTCGGTTGTTTGAATACACCGTAGGCCTACTCGTGTAATTTTGTACAGGTTTTCGTAAGAACCTTTGTTCTATTTCAAACATGCTTTAATGAAACGCGTAACTGCCGTTGTGTAATGTATTATTATTCTGGCCTGCAACCAAGGATGAAAGTTGAGCATGAACGCACAACTGTAACACTTGCACGAACACGCACACACACACACACACACACACACACACACACACACACACACACACACTCGCACACACACACACACACACACACACACACACACACACACACACACACACACACACACACACACACACACACGCACACACAGTCTCCCTCTCACTCGCTTTCTTTTTCTGATGGCCTTGCACCCCCCCACCCCCCCACCCCCTCCTACAGGCGAATAGCGGTCATCCATTTGAGGCAGTAGGATGACTATTACTGGTTTTCAAAGCCACGTAACGGCCGCACAGGTCATGTTAAGCCAAAGGAAAGCCGCAGCAGCAGAAGAGAGAAGCAGCAATGAGAAACTTTCACGACGAGAATGACAGCTGTGATCCCATTCACATAGGCCATAGTGGAATTGGTAGTTCAGTTTTATTGCAGCAAGGTTTAGGACGTCCCTGTCCTTCAACGGCTTATTTCATAACAAATCAGCCCCGACATAACCCTGTGTGGCTGACTGGGCTCAAAACAACTAACTTCATAACAAAAACGAAACAGACTCAGGACATGAATTTTTCTTCTTCTTCTTCTTCTGTTCTTGTTCATAAATACGGCCGATTTTGAACGTTTGAGCCGTGTGACTGTCATTTTGTTTTTACTGGCATCGATGTACAATAATTATGTTGGGCAGTTATCATTCAACACTGCTATTTAGTTCAGTGGGTGACACCAATCACCACTGCCGAGTAGCTAAAAGTCTAAAGTCCCCGGTGCACCACGCTTCGCATAAAAACTCGCCTAATCACGTCTCGCTGTTGACTCAGGTTTTCACAGTCATCACGCTTCGCTAAAATCCCAAAGAAGTAAAGAATCCATAAACATTTACGGTAGCGTCTTTATTCAACAAAAGATAACTAAAACAACAAAGGCCGTCCAACGTTCAAAGGTTCTGATAAGCTCAAAACAGATCACAGATATCAGCCAGTATTAGGCCTACATTCCAACTCTAAGGTTCAGAAGGTCAAGGCATGGGTACATGCCTCAATCAATTGCATGAGGGTCTTATCTCCTTTGTCAAGTGAGGCCTTGATTCTTTTAAGACGAACTTTTTTTTTTCTTCCAGCAACTGGTTCGTCTTGGAGGAGGCCTGGTCTGCTGACCTTGTTTCAGAGCACGAAGCTCCTGTTCCACTCTGCCTTACTCAGCTCTTGTTTGTGCCAAGATTTGAGAGAATTGTTCGTTCTGATGTTTCCATATACCATATTTGGTTCCATGAATCAATGCTCAGACAATACATGTAAGTTACTTGGTTCGGTCACAACACATTTTTATGAACATTTGCTTACGCACTTCCGATGGTAAAAATGTCCCGAAGGACTGTTTAGGCGAACCACGATAGACCGATTTAGGCGAGATGTTACATACACTTGGTGTGTTTTTGACTCAGGGAAGGGAGCACCTGCACCGAAACATGAAAACGGTGGTTTAGGCGAGCCGTGATTTACCGATTTAGGCGAGACGTTACACCTGGTGTCTTTTTGACTCAGGGAAGGGAGCACATGCACTGAAGCATGAAAACAGTGGTTTAGGCGAGCCGTGATAGACCGATTTAGGCGAGACGTTACACTTGGTGTATTTTTGGCTCCGGGAAAGGAGCACCTGCACCGAAGCATAAAAACTGATGATGGTTTAGGCGTGCCGTGATTAGGCGAGGCGAGGCACATCCCAATTTCCCTGTTTCTCGAGCGTTACACAGTGTAACAATTATAATGGTCTGTGATGTACCTGCCGTGTCTGCCGGCGTAGTCGCGCTGATGTAACCGTCACGGTTGACTGGGCGTAAAATATAAACTTCATTTCCTGTCGGCATAGTGTGCTTCAGTTCCAATGATCTACTGTTAATACATATATAATATCATCATCCAACTGTTAGATTATACCACATAATATCAAAATATTATTAAAATAATGGCCGAGTAGCCTCTTGAACGACGCATGCTATACTTCAGATCAAATGGATGTTCAAGAGCTCGGAAAGGTCCATAATCGATTTTTCCTGCCTGGGAACACCGTGTCAGCTGTGTCTGTTTTTACTGGATATATCAGAGATACTACAGTAGTGTCTCTGGACATACTACTAGCAGCAGAAGTCCTGAAATTGTGGGATCCAGTCTGTCGATTACAGATTCTGTCAAAGGCCCACAGTCCTAAGTTCTTTGGGATCTGGTCCACTGACTATCGTCCCCTTTCATTCCATCCGCCACTGCGCTGTCCACCACTCCACGGCTCACGCGAAATCTTCGTGATCCTGGAATGTTTCTGTATGTGATTCATAACCTACTCAGTCAGTAAAAGTAGTCGAGATGTAACGCTGGCTAGAAAAATAGATCTTTACATATACGTAGAACAACTACCTTTTTCTTTTTGCACCGGCGATCAGGAAATAAAATCGAAGAGTACTTTAAAAAAAGAAAAAAGAGGGAGGAGAAGAAAAGATATATAGGACGGGGGAAGGTGTGGATGATCTGATGCACGAAAGACAGCAGTATGCAGCTCTATTAGTGGCATTCCAGTGGCTGCCTCCAAAAGATATATAGGACGGGGGAAGGTGGGGATGATCTGATGCACAAAAGACAGCAGCATGTAATTCTGTCAGTGGTATCCAGTGGCTGCCTCCAAAAGGTAAACATCATATCTAGATCCAAACACACAAACGGTTAAAAAGAACGCTAATTTTAATGGAACAACACAAAACATGTGCATATTTTCAGGGTCAGCCTCTTTAACGCTAGCAGTCAACCTTGTTTCAGGTCCCCCGCCCCCACCCCAACCCGATCATATCTAGCCAAACTCCGCAACACCAGGCCTATCGCCTGAAAATGAAATGTCGTTTATAGGTCTGATTCTTCATTTCCTCTTCTTTTTCTGTCTCCTTGATCTCCAAGGCACGTTTTTTTTTGGTCTGATCCTGCAACCTTGCAAGTTTTAGCATCTTTTTCTTTGAGGCAAAGGGCCTGGACATTATCATATTTACTTTCAAGGAACAAGACAAACACATAAACGAAATTCATGGTTGCGGCGAGCCTACTGTAAAAAAACACAGAACAGTTTATTCAGAGCGTCATGCTCTGAGCTGAAAAATTCAAGTGTGTGAATAATTTACGTAGATTTTGATGTAGATCATGCACAGTGCGTGTCCAGTGAATAAACACAATATGTAAAGTCCATAAATAGATCATTTGCAGCAGGGAACGTTCTTTTTGAATGACTCCGAGTGAGAGTGTCCACATGGCAAGAACTGAGTCATTTGAATCTCCGCGAAAGCAGAAGAGTACTCCCGAATTTTCAGCTCCACAGGAAGGAAAGATATGGCACACAGTCTGAGATAAATAAAACAGCGTTAGTATTAATTAGTCACTTAGAAGTCATCATCCGTACAATATGGATGCATAATCTGTTAAAAAAAAAATCTAAAAAAAATCCCATTCTCATTTGACGTCTCCGGTTAAAGACCACGTGTATATATATTAAAAAAAAAAAAAAAAAATCACACAGTAGGCGACGTTGACTTCACTGACCCGTCTCAACGAAAAGATGACATTATCATCTCCAAGGAGGTTTTGCTGAACTTTTGTTTTCCCTCGCATGCTTTCATCTTCACAAACTACACCTCCTTCTCCACCCCTCCGAGGCCCTTCATCTTCTGAAGTCGGGTTGATCGTGCTTCCGGTGGAATCCTGCGGCGTGGCGAACAGCGGAAGTCAGCGCCGATTGGTCGAAAGGCGGTGTCCAAGTCCACAGACGTCGACGAAACGTGTCTGTGACTGGCTCAATCATGGCGCTGAAAGGCTGCATCAGAGACCCGGATGGACATTCGTTCTGTGGGTCCTCGAGGTCAAGCGACATTGGTCTGTAGAGTAAACGAGATGAAAAATAGTGAGTCACTGAACGGGAGTAGGTTAATGAAATACTTGACCATGAGTAAATGAGGCGAAAATTACACGAACATTTGAACACGAAAAAAATAAAATAACTAAAAATACGAGAGTATACTGAACGTATGCAAATGCAATGAAAAACACGCGAGTACTTGAACAGCAAAACTGGATATAATCATAAATGACTTGCACAAATATTAGATGACAGTTCACCAGCAATCAGTCAATGAGAGACAAAAGCTCATCTGCACTCATCCATTCATTCATTCACTGACTAAGTCAAGCAACCAATCACCAAGAGGCAACAGTTCAACTGCAAACATTAAGTCACCGATCACTCATTCAGTCACTCAATCAATCACCGAGCGATGAGGGGGTCACCTGCACTCATTCACTCATTCATCCACTCGTTCACTGATTGACTCGATCAGTCAATCACATCAATCACAGGGAGATAACGTTTTCACTAATGTTCACTCACTCAGAGACAACAGTTCGTTGTATGCATACTTTTTTCCCCTATTGCCGTGTCCAACCAGTGGGAAATTTGTCAAAATAATGTTCTGTCATTCATGTTTCGCGTACCCCCATTGGGGTTTCTGAAATAAATTCCTTGACTAGTTCACCTGCAAAACAGCCGCTTGGTGATGCAAGCCACACCACCCAAGAAAGGTGAGCTCATCGAGTCGTCCTGAACACTGGGCCAGTACATCCTGACAGCGACCTCCGGTGACTGTTCCCACTGCAACTCAGCTGGCGAGATTCCCAGGTTCTGGAGTCTCCTGCAACAGACGACGATACCATCAGAGTCCGATACCCGACGCAGGACCGTCCGAGACAAAAAGTACCGGCAAACACAAGGTGGTAATAGCGCTGGTTAGACTAAAAGGTGCATGGCGAGGATTAGCTGCATTTATTTAGTTACTATTCCATGGGATTTTGATATCAGAGATATCTTGTTAACCACAAAAGGCCTAAGGAACAGAACCTGATGCGCCCACGATAAATATTGCATGGCACACGAGTTGTAGGCCTACAGATTAGATCAACTCCACCAAGGTCACAATATTTCGTCAAGGTTACGGCTTTGATAATGAGGCAAACTCGCACACTGATACAATACGTTCCAGTTCAGACACATCAGACGAAACACAAGATTTTTATTCCGAGAAAGACATACTGTCA
>OY757541.1:18964602-18972102 GCA_963584105.1 Alviniconcha strummeri | reverse complement strand
GGGGGGAAAGGTGGGTAGAGTGGGGGAGTGAGAAAAGGTGAGAGCGGGAGGGACGGCGGGGGGGGGGGGGGGGGGGGGGGAGGAGGAGGAGGGGGGAAGAGTACAGAGAGAGGGAGGGGCAAAGAAAAGTAGGGGGCGGGGTGGGGGAGCCAGAAAGACAAAGAAAGAAGGAGGAACTGAAAGACTGAGAGAGAGAAAGAGAGTGGGTGGGACCCACGTAAAATAAGGAAAAAAAGAAGAAGCTGAATGACGCACGAGTGAAGTGTGATGAAACCGATCGAAATCATGCACTATAACGACGTGACGTGTGTTGATCCCTCGCCTCTGCCTCGCTGTTAACCTGTTTAGTGCCCAGCACGCCGTTTCGTCGGAGCAGGGGGGACGGGGGGTGGGGGGTGGGGGGGGGGGAGTAAAATAAAATCGCGTCCGCAAGGCCCAGACGCAGCAAGTATCTGCAACGCCCTCATCCACACTACTGCAGATCCATACCCTACCATCTGCTGTCAGGATGACCGATCAGAGACAATGATACAATGACATACTCTCGTAAGGCATACAGGCCGCAACCGTCTAATCCACAACCTCGTTACCAAGTTTAGAACATAAATGTCTGAAACAAATATGACTGCCAGCATTTTGAAGAAGAAGAAGAGGAAGAAGAACAACAAGATGCAAATGCACAAAGGTTAAAAAGAACATAATTATGTGTAAAAATGCCAGCGCCATTCCCCCCCAAAACAAACAAACAAACAAACAAACAAACAAACAAACAAACCAATAAACAAAACAAAACAACAAAACCCAACAACAAACAAATAAACGACCACAAAATAAATATAAATAAAACATAAAATAAAAGCGCTGTTTTTAACCTTTTGTGTGTTTCGCTCTGGAACGGGTCAGTCAGAATTCTGCACATATGTGAGTGGCTGTACGACTCCCCCAAAAAACATACAAAACTCCTCTGCAGGCAGGCCCGGCGCCACTACACGACAGCCTCAGGCGTCCAGTAGCGAGGAAGCTTTACGGCAACCAGGGCGACCTGCAATGCACTGCAGCCGTCGCACAGAGAACCCGACTTTCCATTGGAGTGATCGACAAGAACACATCGCGGCCGCATACTTTCAAATACATGTAAACGACACTTAAGCTGCTGTGGCCAAGGGGCTAATACACTGGATATATATATATAAAATGTACATTTATCATGCGTTCATCAACGCCCTGAGCGCTCAAAACCTATCTCTCTCTCTCTCTCTCTCTCTCTCTCTCTCTCTCTCTCTCTCTCTCTCTCTCTCTCTCTCTATATATATATATATATATATATATATATAGGCAAGTCCTTGGTTAACACTCTGGACTTGAATCGAGAGGCCAACTTACCCGGTACCCCCGTTCTCGGCCTTAGCTGGAGGGTAATGGAAAGGCTTGTAGGCCACACAGACACACCGTGTGTCACCGATAGCCAATCGACAGACAGATAGTTAGTGATTGGAGTTTAAGATCCTGTCAACGTATGGATGATCAATATTGTCATAACAGACATTAATTTGTAAAGCTCTTGTGTGTAAAACCATACAAACTCAGTCCAAACACAAATACAACATGGGACATTTCGCAAAGACTAGAAAGGTTACACTCCCTAATCAATCAGCAGGAAAACTATTAACACTAGGGCACGCGACAATCGATCCATCGGCCAACTTTACACTCACTGAGACAGACAAAGAGGTTGTCATAGAGAAACAAACAGTCCAACAAGCGTAAACAAACAGGTAAAAACAACAACAACATGCACATTAATTTAGTAGGACTGTACGAATGAACGAAGGAGGCCAGTCAGTCAATATATAAATACACTGGCTTTTGATAGCCAAAGACAACAAACACACCACACCCTACCCTGACGCACACAAAGCATGAATGCAGTTCCCGGAAAATGCCACACAAACCTGTCTTCGCGTACAGACGTGAGGAAAGTCTCTTACCTGCCGCAAGACCTTCTAGAACCGAGACCACTGAACTGACTTGTACACGCGGCACTTTTGCTCTCGGCACGTTGCCTGCCTGTTCGGTTTAGCTAGCTACCAAAAGAAGTACTAGCGCTGCCTCAGACTGAGAAAGACTAGCGCATACCGTTTCACCGTTCTTATCTTGGTCAGGCCCAAGCAGTCAACTACTTATTAAAACACGTGGACAATCGACACAAAAGCACATGCAGGAAGTCACGTCTAAAGCTTCGATCCTTGGTGACGACTATATATATATATATATATTATCTATATAAAGAAACAATTGACAATCGACCGTCAGCAGTACGGCCACGGTAATCACGTGCGCATTAATTTTGACGACGCAGGCTCAACAAGTCGCAGGTTGTCGTTAATCAATGATGACGGATGGCGTATTATTCGTTCTTCCTTACCGTAAGTATGTAACGGCTGTCACACAATTTACCGATGACTGCACAGTGTGGACTGACTCGCACCCCTTTGGTAAGTGTGAAGATTTAAGATCAATAAAGCCAGCACCGCATCACATTAGCATTAGAAAAGCACCTCTACGCACATTCACGAGACCTTCTCAGCATGAGCTTGGCGAAGTGAAGGCAGGGAAATGTCAGTGTTGGAAGACGGCAGTAGGCGTCTGTCTACGTGTATATGCATGTGTAGCGCTACACGCGTACGGAGTCATTGCAATCAGACTACACTCAGTGACACCAGCGCCGAGCAGATCATAACACGAAGTGTGAAATGTCAACATGTGCCGCTGCACAGGCCGATGGCTGGAAGATACAAATGCAGTTCAAGTTTTCTACACTTAGTCGTGTAAAGTATATAGTTACTTGATGTTTAAAACCCAGTCTACCGAGGAGGTCATATCTGTGGCGGTGGAAGAGGGGCGGGGGTGAGGGTGGGGTGTGTGTGTGTGTGTGTGTGTGTGTGTGTGTGTGTGTGTGTGTGTGTGTGTGTGTGTGGTCACCCTATCAGAAATAAAAGTCCAACGAGGGTGGGGGCGGGAGGTCACGCTACCAGAAATTAAAGTCCGACGAAGTGTTACCACACGTGTTTTTATTCAGTCAAGGGCATTAGGATTTATACATGATTTTGGATGAACCTGGATGGCAAATATTAGAAAAGAAGAATTCCTGGCAGTTGGAGAAAAATGCACACACACACACACACACACACACACACACACACACACACACACACACACACACACACACACACAAGATTTAAGTTTTTCACACTTGTCGTTATATCTTCATGCCCTGATCTGACACACTCGGTTTTTATCTTACACATCTAATGTCAAAGCTGGGCACGTGCAGGCATTAAGCGTGCAGCATGTAAGCAGCTAGGTAACAGGTTGTGCACACTGTCAGTATGCAGCACACAGAATGCAGTCTATACTGAGCCTATGTGTCGCTATATAAAAATCGGTATCTATTTCAATTTCGTACATGTTCACGAGACCGAGTATCATCTGGTGACACAACTCTCCCTTTGGGGAGCGTAGCTCAGTGGTTAGAGCGTCGGACTCGTGATCCAAAGGTCGCGGGTTCAGTCCTGGCAGGAGCGGCGGAAAAAAAATTCTCCAGGGTCAACTTTTTGTGCTTTCCCTTATTTCGGTATCCGTTCCACCCCCGTGTTACTGCAGTTCACGTTAAAGATCCCAGTCATTCTGCCAAAAGTGCAGGTGGCAGGTTACTGCTAAACACGCATGTGACGTTTTGATCATGCGGCAGGTTACAGCTAAACACACACGCAGCATACGTACGTGATTTTGCATGAAGTGACACTGTAAACTTGTGCATGGTTGTATGGTGTATACATAACATGCGCCCAGACAGGCAGCAACGTCGCGTGGCGCCAGCTATGTAACAAACCAAATAGTGCTGTAAGTAGACCACTTCGATGGACATTCAAAATCGCGCTGTAGAAAAAAGGCTACAGTCACTCATTCAAAATCACATGCTACAAAAGAGCAGTGAGTCTGCGCTACAGCGGAGAATAGCGCCATATAAAAGGGTCAACAACCATGCTAAAGTTGTGGTTTGTGGACACGGTCTTGTGACTTTGTCCCTCACAATTAATGAAGCATTAAAATGGCTCTCATCGCTGCCTATCTTAATGCAGGTCAGTCTGGTGGTGACAGTGTAGCGATAGGTATATACTCTCCCTCTTCCCACACCTCCATACCCCCTTCCCCCCATCCCTAATAAGCCTTATGGTTTCTGTGGACATTAAACACCATGCTTGCTTACTTACTTACATGCTTGTCCCCGTCCCTAATAAGCCTTATGGTTTCTGTGGACGTTAAACACCATGTTTATATGTTCGTCAGAAGCTCAGGAGCTGTGTGAAAGTCGAGGTGGCCGCCCTGGATTCCCGTACCTAATAAGCCTACGGTTTCTGTAGCCTACACTTCAACAATCACGTTCGTAAACATGGTGCTTAACGTCCACAGAAACCGTACGGCTTATTAGGGACGGGGAGAAGGAGGGGGGGGGGGGTGTGGAGGTGGCAAGTAAACATGGTGCTTGACGTCCACAGAAACCACAAGGCTTATTAGGGACGGGGAGAAAGGGGGAGGGGGAGTGGGCATGGAAGTGGGGGGTGAGGGAGATTATATACCTATCGGTACACTGTCACCACCAGAATGACTTCTGCATTAAGATGGGCAGCGAAGAGAGCCATTTTAATGTTTCAGTAGGAAGTGATGGACAAAGTCGCAAGACAGTGTCCACAAACCACAACCCTTTTTGATGAGAAAGGAGAGTCGAAGCGGTATCGAACCGAGGTCCTTCCGCTTACCAGCCTAACGCTTACCGCTAGGCCAAACCGGCTCACTATGGAGGGTGGGGGGTGGGGGGGGGGGTGAGGGAGATTATATACCTATCGCTACACTGTCACCACCAGAATGACTTCTGCATTAAGATGGGCAGCGATGAGAGCCATTTTAATGTTTCAGTAGGAAGTGATGGAAAAAGTCACAAGACAGTGTCCACAAACGACAACCTTTTTTTTTTTTTTTTTTTGAAGAGAAAGGAAAGCCGAAGCGGTATCGAACCGAGGTCCTTCCGCTTACCAGCCTAACGCCTTTACAGCTAGGCCAAACCGGCTCACTGCCCATGCTCGAACGCAGAGCGCACAGATACACTCCGACAGGTTTGGAATATTACATCAGAACACAAACGCAGTAGGACACGCATGATAGGACCGGAAGCACAATGGGCAAAGCAGTTGACGGTTTTGGTGACGTGCTGCGCTCAGTGAAGAGCGGCCAACGCGTAGCTTCCATCGTCACAGTCATGGTGTAGACGTCATTGATTTTAACGACCAGCCAACCGCCAGGGTCACGGTGTCGGCTAAAGCACAAGGTCATAAAAGCTCCATAATAATCCTCCATAATAATATAGGTTCGGCCTGTTCTACAATAGAGAACTCGTTGTTAGGAATTAAGCCTTGGAGTCTAACGTCCTGTCAACCGCACAGGGTCACTCCAGGATGATCATAACCGAGACAAATTAACAGTACAATCATCTATTTTCCTAGGCCTCTATTTGCAGTTCGACTTCCTGGGGGGGTGGGGGGGAGGGAGAGAGAGAGAGAGAGAGAGAGAGGGAGAGAGAGAGAGAGAGAGAGAGAGAGAGAGAGAGAGAGAGAGAGAGAGAGAGAGAGAGAGTCCTGGTGTTTCTTCAAATAAAAATCAGAATGTTCGTCACGCAAAAGGTTCAGCATGTGTGCTTGTAACGTCATTCAAAATGTCTCAAACTTTTAGCGGAAGTTGGTATGTTTTCTCCTCCTGTGCGTTTGAAAGTGCGTTTTGATGTTCCTTGTCATAGCTCAGTGAAAGCTGACAAACTGACCCACCCACACTTCCACTGTATTCACCTCAGACCAAAAATAAGATGCATCTTCAACCAATTTACGACCCGGAAATTACGTCAAAAAGCACGTTAATTTATTTTAACCTCCAACAGAAACTGGAAAAGTTGAAGGGCGAATTTATTTCTTAAACGACGGAGCCGGAATGGTCCAAGCGAAGCTAAACAATGCCTGAATTGAACAAACAGAAGATAGACCAAAATTCATTCCATACTGATGATTAATTGTATATATTTCTCCGATAACGACATTTAGTAATTTGATACTGATGTCGATGTTGACTGTCGCAAAGATAAGCCTCTATGAACAAAGAATCAGCCGGGTATGATTCTTATCTCTGCTCCTTTTTTTCTTTTTCTTTTTTCCCCCGTCCTTTTTTTCTTTTTCTTTTTTCCCCCGTCCTTTTTTTTTTCTTTTTTTTTTTTTCTTTTTTTTTTCCACAATAGGTGACGCCCCCCACCCCCCACCCACCCAAAAAAGTCAAAATGAAGTGGAGGTGTATATATATTTGGTCATACTCATTTCAAAATAACCAATCCTGTTGGTATTTGCAGTGAATAAACCTAGACTTTAAAATATGGGTACATTTTTTCTTTTAACCACGTGGTACTCACCGGCAAATGCTTCAGTCTCTGGGAACAGAACTGGTCGCAATAGTAGTCTTAATGTCCGGAAGATGGAAATCGGCGGATGAGGCGTAGGTAACAAGAAAAAAAATAATCCTCACGATTTCTTGCCGCTATTTCTTAACACCCTAACACATCGACAGCGTTCAGCGGAATGGCTCCCGGTTCACCTTCGTCACACCCGTCGTAGTCAAAAACTCGGAAGAGTAGAGTTTTAAAACACCGTCTCGTCTCGTCCCTCAATGGAACCTGTGTGACCGGTGACGTAAAGAGTCATTCAGCTCAGCCTACGTGTTCGCGCGAGCCGGTGATAGTCCGACCCGGTCGCCGATAACAGCCTGCCTGGATCAATGAGAACTTTCGACAGGATGTGCGGTGGCTGGGGAGTTAAGACAGCAGTTGTGAAAACTTTCCCCTTTTGTTGCTCGACTCTTGTCATTTTACTGGCGAACTGTTGTGAACTTTTCTCAAAAAATGTAAAAAGACAGTTATCGACACAAATTTATGTGTAATATAGGAGGGATATGTGTAAAAAGGGGGCTGGTAAGGGTTGGGGTGGGGGTGAGGGGAGGGGTTGATTGGGTGAGGAGAGGTGTCGGTGTGGGTGCGAGGGGTGAGATAGAGCCCACTTTGAGTAAACGAACACCGTACGTGTTTTTGTGGTGATGATTCGGTTTGATGTCGCTTACGTGAAAATACTTGAGATAAAAAGGAAGAATTAACACAGCTGAAGCAGTTTCAGAGAGATGTTGTGATCCAAAGCCTGAATGACGTAGATGTTATTACATTCGTGATTTCTGTGGCACTTTTTCTCCAGCGTTCAGGAATGTCGTCAGACATATATCCTGATGGTGCTGGACGAAGCTGGTTGTCTGTATCAGGCCACCTCCGGGCCAATGCTTGGTTTGGTTAAACGTGTTTAACGCCGTGTTGTCTCCGAAGAGATGACTGGCGGTGACCGAAATCCCATGAGGTGGGGG
>OY757541.1:18961580-18964402 GCA_963584105.1 Alviniconcha strummeri | reverse complement strand
GAAATATTTGAAAGTCCAAACCGCAGGTGACTTTGACAGCCACTGTGGAGATATTAAACATCAAACTGTGGCTAAAGGGGATTCTAGTGCGAACACGCAAGTTTGCGTGAGAGCGTTGATAATGTGCAAAAAGCCTCCATCTGGAGTCTCGGCTTGCATTTGCCGGGGTGTGATCCTACGGTGGTTCTATCAATAGCTGTACAACAGACGTTGGTTTTTGCTTCAACCAGAGCTCCGTGGGCGGCGCTCTATATTGGTTCGCAGTCTGTAAACGACAAACAGAGAAAGGGTTGATTTTGACGTGACAGACATTTGTGCCACGCATACCAGCCTTGTTCATGACGTCAGCGACACAGCCTGTCAGCACAAATAGCAGCGCTTGCAGCTGTGTTTTTGACTTTTATTTGACTTGTGTGTGTGTGTGTGTGCGTGTGTGTGTGTGTGTGCGTGCGTGCGTGCGTGCGTGCGTGCGTGCGAGCGGTGTGTGTGTGTGTGTGTGTGTGTGTGTGTGTGTGTGTGTGTGTGTGTGTGTGTGTTGGGGGGTGGGGGGTGGGGGGTGGGTGGGTGTGTGTTACAAACTAGAACATAAAGCGACGTTCCTTCCGACATGGCCGTTATGTTTTTTTGCTTCTCCTCTTTAAGGTCACCGGAAACGCCATGTACCTCTTGTAAAGCAAAATGCATAATGGCAAAGGAAAGAAACGAGCCTAGGTTTTTATTACCGTATAAAAACTATTAACTACAGCACAAAAATCAGTGACGCTTATTACATTTTCTTCAGTTTTGTTTTAAAAGGAGTATCCTCATGCAGCAGACGTGAAATCAGAGTAATTCACAGTTGTCCATTTATTGCCTGGCTACAATTCTACTTCCATTCTTCCTTAGAAGTTTACTGCCCTTTAATAACACCGACAGATTTGTTGCCACCGCTGGCAACTTTTAATCGGATACTATAAACGCGTGCTGTTAGAAAAATAGGAAACGCAAAAACTAGGATATCTGTTGCAACATGTACCTATTCAGCCGAATAGCTCGGCTGTTTATTTTAGTATCGCAAATTGTTAAAGAGAGAACAGAACCGAAGAAGGATAAACAAATTCTTTCGACAGAAATAGAATACAAGAAATAAAGAAATAAACACAGACATTGTTTCACTCGATTTCTCGCCCTTTCTGTTAAGGTAGACGCTTCGAAATTACGAAAGCACAACCATGAACGCTGCCATTTTGTGGCCAGCAGTCTGTATCAGTGACGTCATAAAGAAGACCGAAACTGGTGGCAAAATATCAAATACGTCACGATTTAACGTTTCTCAGCTCTTCATTCTTCAAAGAGCCAGCCAAGCCAACTGAGCAGCTCAAATTTGAAGAAAGCAGTCTTTGGTTTTAATATTGATAGAAAAAGGAAATGAAACCTGCACATGAATCTATTCACATTTTCTACTTTTCCCCGCCAGCTTCGGCTGTTCGGCTCCGTTCCCTTTAACGTCTCTGTCACGCATTTGGCGCTGTGAACACGCAAGGTTTTGTGTGAAAGTTTTTATGCGCCATAGATAAATTTCCATTCATTCATGTGCTAGTATAACGCGTTTGGGTCTACTTTTATGAAAAAGATACGAGGCGGACGTACAAAGATTTGAAGAAAAAAGAAAAAAGAAAAAAAGAAAAAAAGAAAAAGAAAAAAGAAAGAAAAAAAAGAAAGAGCGTATCTAAAACCAACGAAAGGCTATAGCTCCCCCCACCCCCACCCCCCTCACCCCGTCTCCCCCTCTCCTATCCACGAAACCCAATTTCACATTCACCTCTCTCCCATTTCCTGAACTACTTTTTTTTTTTTTTAAAGAAAGTAAGAGGAAAAGCCAATGGAGAAACAGACGAAGAAGACGAAATGAATGCTCTAGTACGTATGTGACGTCAAAAGTAGGGCCACGGTGAAATAGATTACATTTGAATGCAAGACTGCATTTGAATGATAATATTCAAGAACGTGTTTGAATGATAATACTCAAAAGACTGCGTCTGAATACTAAGATCTAATAATGTAGCTGAATGACAATTGTATTCGAGGTACCAACTGTCGGTCGGGTAATAGTGTCGGTTACTTTATATTCATTGCTTCAAAGGCGCATAACAAAGGTTAAGAACAAAAATGGCATATAAACATGTTTATCGCACAGTTTACTCGCGTAGATGTGCTGTCCTGGACATGTCCGAGTTAAGGGAGATGACCGAGCAGACAGACTGGCGGGAAAAAGCAGCCATCACAAATGGCTTGCGTCTCGGAACCACTCAGGTGTTGAGGAACTAGAAACACTACCAGCGGGCACAATACCAAAGGCATCACACCATCGATACCCTAGAAGAGTGGCTCAGAAAGAGGAAGCGCTAGACGATCTTCCTTGGAAATCTTCCTTGAAAGAACGAGAAAGAGCCATAGTCAGTCAGACCACGCTGGAGCTGTTTTACATCTGGACGTCGTTGGGGGAACCTTTGATACACGGGTTGAAGCGCATATGGGCTTTTCCGAACTATTTAATACTATCTTGAACTGAAATATCGCACAGTTGGCTGGCTTCGCAGTCACGAGAAAACAACGGGTTTTAGAAAGCGTGGGATTGTTATGCCACGAATCAGTTACTTAGAACTGGATTTTTAACGTCCTTGTCAACCGCACAGGGTCTTCTCAGGACGGTTCTTAACACAAAGACAAATAAGACCGCATGCAGGTGTGTGTGTGTGTGTGTGTGTGTGTGTGTGTGTGTGTGTGTGTGTGTGTGTGTGTGTGTGTGTGTGTGTGTGTGTGTGTGTGTGTGTGTGTGTGCG
>OY757541.1:18946580-18959080 GCA_963584105.1 Alviniconcha strummeri | reverse complement strand
TCTCTCTCTCTCTCTCTCTCTAGATATTATATATATATAGAGAGAGAGAGACAGAGAGACAGAGAGACAGAGAGAGAGACAGAGTTACTGTAATGTCTTTGCTTTGAGTGAAACAAACTTTTGCGGGCAGAGTAACGCATGGTATAATTATTACACTTTTCAGTCTTGTGTGACGTTCCTGTTGTTGTCAACAAAGAAGGAATGGCGGCAGAGCTAGTTCGATTCAAGGGAAATCTGTCTTCACTTTTTTGCTAACAGTCCGTATCCTGGTGTATAATATCTTTGATGGAACCAAAAAGAAAATGTGAGTTAATAACGCTCGACTGACATGATGCGTATTGAGAAAGGGACATAGCAGCAGATACCACAATCGTGAGCTGGTTTGGCCTAGCGGTAAAAAAAAAGTTCTGCGGGTAAGCAGAAGGACCTCGGTTTGATTCCACTTCAGCTTTTCTCTCTCTTTATAGGCTAAATTACTGTGATCTGTGCACACAGCCTTGTGTCTTTGTCCATCACATTTAGCGAAACAGTAAAAGGCTCTCACCACTGCCCATATTACCGCAGGAGTCATTCTATGGTTAACACTATACAGTCACTACTAGAATGACTCCTACATTAAGATGGGCGACGATGAGGGCCATTTTAATGTTTCATTAACTGTGAGGGATAAAGTCATGAGACAGTGTACACAGACCACAATGTTTGGAGAGGAGAGTCAAAGCGGAATCTAACCGAGGTCCTTCTGCTTACCAGCCTTACGTCTTACCGCTAGGCCAAACCAGCTCACATCTTTTTCTTCTGGGTCAACATTTGTGATTTATATACACTGTCTGATCGCATTGTGACTTTGCTCCCCGGAATTAATGAACCATTACGATGTGCTGCCTTCACCGCTGCTTACACCGTCTTAATGAAAAAATCATTCTGGCGGTGACAGTGCAGCTTTTGGTATTCTGGCGGTGGCAGTGCGGTGACAGTGCAGCTTTTGGTATTCTGGCGGTGACAGCGCAGCTTTTGGTATTCCGGCGGTGACAGTGCAGCTTTAGGTATTCCGGCGGTGACAGTGCAGCTTTTGGTAATCTGGCTGTGACAGTGCGGTGACAGTGCAGCTTTTGGTATTCTGGCGGTGACAGTGCAACTTTGGGTATTCTGGAGGTGACAGTGCAGCTTTAGGTATTCTGGCGGTGACAGTGCGGTGACAGTGCAGCTTTTGGTATTCTGGCGGTGACAGTGCGGTGACAGTGCAGCTTTTGGTATTCTGGCGGTGAAAGTGCAGCTTTAGGTATTCTGGCGCTGACAGTGCGGTGTCAGTGCAGCTTTTGGTATTCTGGCGGTGACAGTGCAGCTTTTGGTATTCTGGCGGTGACAGTGCGGTGACAGTGCAGCTTTTGGTATTCTGGCGGTGAAAGTGCTGCTTTAGGTATTCTGGCGCTGACAGTGCGGTGACAATGCAGCTTTATGTATTCTGGCGGTGACAGTGCGGTGACAGTGCAGCTTTATGTATTCTGGCGGTGACAGTGCAGTGACAGTGCAGCTTTTGGTATTCTGGCGGTGACAGAGCCGCTTTGGGTATTCTGGCGGTGACAGTGCAGCTTTAGGAATTCTGGCGGTGACAGTGCGGTGACAATGCAGCTTTAGGTATTTTGGCGGTGACAGTGCAGCTTTAGGTATTCTGGCGGTGACAGTGCGGTGACAGAGCAGCTTTAGGTATTCTGGCGGTGACAGTGCGGTGACAGAGCAGCTTTAGGTATTCTGGCGGTGACAGTGCGGTGACAGAGCAGCTTTAGGTATTCTGGCGGTGACAGTGCGGTGACAGAGCAGCTTTAGGTACAGTTCTCTTGTCCCCCTTCCCCCCACGTCCTGGGATCTCTGTCCTCGCTAGTACATTCCCTTAGACTACTCGGCGATAAAGCAGTCTACCCCAACACTCCGAGCATCGCTTTCCGGCACCTTCCTCCAAGGAAGGATGTCGTAAACCAGTGCTTGGAGTTTGGTCTTGATGATTGCTTTTATATAGTGCTATTCTCCGCTCTCGAGCAGACTCATTGCGCTCGCGTGTGATTCTACATGAGTGAATGGCTTTTTATAGCGCGTTTTTGAATATCCATCGATGTGGTGTACTTACAGCGCTGGCATGGCTGATGCCACATGAATCTGCTGCCGTCTCGGCGTGTTCAGTGTACACCATACAACCGTTCACCATGTCACTTCATGCAAAGCCACGTACGTAAGGTGTATGCGTGTTTAGCTGTAACCTGCCACCTGCACTTCTGGCAGAATGACCGGGGGTCTTTTACGTGCTACCGCGGTAACACGGGGGCGGATCGGATACCGAAATAGGATTCAGCACAGAAAGTTGACCCTGGAAAAAAGTAAAATTCTCCCGCCGCTCCCGCAGGGATTCGAACCCGCGACCTTTCAATCACGAGTCCGGCGCTCTAACCACTGAACTATCTCCCGCCCATGAGCTATGGTCTGCCCCCTTAACCCACGCCCTGGGATCTCGGTCCCCGCCAGTAGGCTACATTTCCGGAGACAACGTAGCGTTAAACAAGTCTAACAGCAAAGAATGTAAATTATGTCAAAGGACTGGCGCAGCTACGACGTTAGTGTATAAATCAGAGCTGTGGTTTATGGACACTGCCTTTTGTCGCACGGACTTTGCCCCCACACTTTGTTCAAAACAGAAAGCAAGGTGGCCGAAATCGTTGCTCATCTTAACTGCAGAATCGTTCTAGTTCTAGCGGTAACGAGTCTACCCCCACACTCCGAGCGTCGCTTTCCGGCACCTTCCTCCAAGGAAGGATGTCGTAAACCAGTGCTTGGAGTTTGGTGATGATGATGAGTTGATGCTTAATGTCCTCAGATGTCATTTGACATATTAGGGACAAGTTGTGACCAATGCCGAAGCACGGTTCAATAAAAGCCACATACGTAAGGTGTATGCGTGTTTAGCTGTAACCTGCCACCTGCACTTTTGGCAGAATGACCGGGATTTTTTACGTGCTACTGTGGTAACACGGGGGTGGAACGGATACCGAAATAATAGTCAGCACAGAAAGTCGACCCTGGAGAATAAAATTCTCCCGCCGTTCCAGCAGGGATTCGAACCCGCGACCTTTCAATCACGAGTCCGGCGCTCTAACCACTGAGCTATCCCCGCCCCCATTGGAGTTTGGTCTTGATGATTGCTTTTATATAGCGCTGTTCTCCGCTCTCGAGTTAGAAATCCCCCCCCCCCCTCCCCCAACCCGCCCTCTTTCTCTAACCTCTTCGGATTTGTGTTTCCATTCTCCGGGACCTACTTGGAGACAGGGTTGTCGCTGAAGTAATTCTAACAGACGAGCCAGTGTTAGCTGATAACTAGGGCCATTCAACCGCAAGTCCCCAACCATGAAGATGGAGCCAGCCGCATAAAAGAGGACCCCCGTGACTAATTCAAGCGTAAATCATATTATGCTAAAGCTGAAGTCGACGAGTTGCGCAAGACATAACTTCGCGCGTTGTTAAGGATGTGTCAGTTTTGGAACAAAAATCTCATGTATTATTCAGACAATGCACTCAGAATGAATAATGCTTCTTGCATTAGAAATCCGGCGCACGGCGAAATTGGTAACGACGAGGCTTCAGAGCATCAGCATGGGTAAGAGAGGATTATATGCCAAACAGACACAGACCTTTTTGAAGTAGAAGTCTGCGAAATATAGCGACAATAATGCGGCCTCTGTACAGCCGTGTCAGTGATACACAATCCTTAAAGATGCCATACCATTTATTTATTTTTTAACATGTTTTTGTCCAACCGGTAAAAGACGGAAAAAATCGCAGATGAACGATTTTGTTTTCAGATGCCCCGTTGAATTTGTATCGGATTTAGAAACCGAGCTTCGTCTGTGACCATAAGAGGGATCGGGTATACAAGACACGATCAAGTGTTCCAGTTTTTATTTTATTTTTATTTTTATGTGTGTGTGTGTGTTTATACCTTTAATTCTGATATAAGATATAAAACATAAAAATTGTAGTCTCATCAAGTAACAGTACAAGGAATGCGTTTGTATAATATGGTCATATAAAAATTACAAACAGCCAATACATTAACGATAACAAGAACATTAATGACTACACTATGTCAAGCCAGTACCGTTGGCCTGTTAGCTAGCTATGCCCACATTCCCCCGGCGCTTCCCCCCACCAATCAGTAGGGTCAGTGATGATTAGGGGCTGTACCGGCCAGTACTTGCCACCGCCCCCCCCCCCAACCCCCACCCCTCCCCGCCACCAAGCGCCACGCAAACAGGGGAGAATAATATATCTAGTGATTAGTCAAAGACTTGAATACACCAGTCGTGAGCCGGTTTGGCCTAGCGGTAAGGCTTTAGGCTGGTAAGCAGAAGGACTTCGGTTCGATATCGCTTCGGCTCTCCTTTCTATTGAAAAAGGTTGTGGTTTGTGGACACTGTCTTGTGACTTTGTCTATCACTTCCTACTGAAACATTAAAATGGCTCTCATCGCTGCCCATCCTGATGCAGGAATCATTCTGGTGGTGACATTGTAGCGATAGGTATATAATCTCCCTCTTCCCTCTTCAGTCTCATTAATGTCTCCAGCACCTCTAATAGCGCCAGCTTGTCACGTGTGTCGGGTCTATGGGAACGCAGAAGAAAAAAGCACAAGAAAGAAAGAAAGAACTTTTTTTTTTTAACAAACTCGTCTTTCAAAAATAGAAAATCAACGAGGATTTATAAAGCAAAACTGTGTGTTAGGAAGGCAAGCAGACGCACTTGGGTGATACGTACTGTCTGATTGTAACTTTGTTCCTCAACAGTGAATGAAACTTTAAAATGGCTCACGCCGTTGCCCATTGAGAAAATTTCTGGTGGTGACAATGTAGAGTGAGGTATTGTCTCCCCCCCCCCCCCCCTCGCCCCCTCCTCTACCCCTCTTCCCCCGACTCCTGGGATCTCTGTCCCCGCCAGTGCGCTCGGCGTTAAACAAGTCAAATCAACAAGCAGCAAAATCCTTAGACTAGAGGTTTTTCTTTTAAGTGTCTACGTATGCGACGTCTTGCCGATATCTATCTATCTATCTATCTATCTATCTATCTATCTATCTATCTATCTATCTATCTATCTATCTATCTATCTAACTATCTATATGCTGTCCATTAAACACAGCATGTTTTGAAGAAGCTATTTCTTCTAATGGCAGAGGCGACAGACATTTGACTAACTTAGCAGACGGAGAAATGTGGCGATGATGAGGCATTCCAAGGGCAACCATAACCACTAAGCTCATCGGTCATACAAACCTAGCCAGACAAACGACCGAATCAGCAGACTGCGAAACAGGCCCTGTGCAAACGATGCAATTCCTGCGCCCAGGGAAATACGTTTTGGTTTAAACACACAGACATAACTGTGATTGAACTAGTCAGCCGTGAAATACAACGACGATGCGCTGTCGCAGTTTTTGCTTGTTTCTCGTCATCAGAGTCGAGGTTAGTGTACTGATCTTATCAAGTTAAGGGCCATCTGAAAATTTGGCTGAAAATTACAAGCGATGAAATCCATCGGTGATTTTGAACCAACACTGGTTACAACATCAGGATTTTAGCTGAGAAACGTTAACAAACAAACAAACAGACGTAAACACGTCAAGGGGTCAGGAACGAACACTAAACTCAAACATTGCAAAAAGATAATGCACATTTTTGGCAGAGCGTGACTTTGATTTCCTCCGAGATCCACGTATCGCATGCAGACAAACTGTCGCGGCCTCGCTTTTGTTTCTCGGGTTGTTTGTCCTTCTGTTGCTTTGCACGTCATGCCCGAAAGTTGGCAAGTGCCGTCTGTTTGTGTCGCTTCCTGTTGAAAAAGCTTTAAGTCTTAAACCTCTTCTTTGCTTTTTCTTCGCATGTGTGTGATCTTCTTCTTCTTCTCTGTCTGTCTGTCTGTCTGTCTGTCTGTCTGTCTGTCTGTCTGTCTGTCTGTCTGTCTCTGCTGCTACTTTTGAATACTGGCAGTGAGCTTTGTGTTACAATTTTTTTTTTAACAGTGAAATATTAACACCATACACTATTAACAGCTGTTGCAGCAATATTCCCCCACAATGCGATCAGCCTGTCTTATGAACTCCATACATGTTCGTTCAAACTTACAGGGTGTAAACAGTTCTCGCGGACCTGGAAAAAATCGCGGCAAGCATTGCGGGATGTTTCGAAGAATATTTCCGGGATGGTCACACGCTTTTGTTGTTGTTGTTGTTGTTGAAACAAACAACAACAAAAACGCTTGGCCATCCCGGAAATAAACGTCTTGCCGATCCCTTACTGTTGTTGTTATGAACCAATCAGAAGCGAGCCGCTATTTCTAAATGAAATAGTGCTCTCCTTTCGGACGAAGACATATTTACCTCCAGCGAAATGCTAGTCCCATCTCATATTTTTAGGACACCTGTATGGAGGACTACAACAACACAAGCAGAGCTTGCGATATCCGTGTATAATATCTCTATTGCCCGTGAAATGGCAAAAAATATGATAAGCCGAGATTGTCAACTTCAACTTTCAACCGAGTGTTTATAACTTGGCCACACGGAGAGCAGCTAGCGAGGTCGACTAGCTTTCAGCTGTTGTACAGTTTTTGTGTGCAAAAACTTCACGTATGACAGCCTAAGGCAAGAGGAAGTGTGTGGAAACCAACCACTTCGGCATGCAACGTGTGTGTCCGCTCTTCGTTTTGCTTACCTACTCACACTGCTGCTTCGAGGACAGTATAAGACTGCAAAGACAAGCGATTATGACTGTCTGTTTTGCCTCCCGTTTGCTTCCCCCTCCCCCCTTTCTAGCCTACCCTTGTAACCAAATACTTCCAGCTAAGCTGTAGGAATAACCCTGGATGACTGAGTCGTGACGTAGGAAGTATCAGTGTGAAGTCCACACCTTAAGCTGTTGACGGAGCTGGCAGTGTCAGTTCGGCCTGAACGGATTTGATACGAGACCTTCGTCCTGATGTGATCCTGTGGGCCAAACTCCAAGCACTGGTTTACGACATCCTTCCTTCAACCACTGCCGTATTTAGTTACGCCATAGGTCCCAGAAAACTGTCAGCTAACGAGCAGTTTTTCGTTGGTGCTCAAACAGTAGTAAGTTTGTTACAAACAACTCAAATAAAACAAGGCGTGTCATTTATAGCCGCAAACAAAGTTTACACAAGCACAAACAAAACCACGATCGTTTGAATCGAGACGGAACTCTTTTTCTTCCCGGGGTGGATGCGTCTCGTGTTTACGTGCGTGCTTTGGCGCTAGGTTGCTTCTACAGTCATACTAGTACTCGAACCTTTCGGGGGGCGCTGACCGCGTCGGTGGACAGCTACGCGGAAATAAAGAGTGCCCCTTCAGTGGCGTAACTAAATCTGGCAGAGTCTGCAGGAAGGTGCCGGAAAGCGATGCTCGGAGTGTGCCTGTGGGCTTGACGGGGGTTAAAAACCGAGAACTAGCTGACTGAGATGTAAGTAAACTACTTGCATTTTTATTCAGATTAAAGGCCCATTGGTCTCTGCATGGGCAACCACGTGCTCATTCGGAAATCGACCAGAAAGTAAAAAATGTTTAGTAATTAGAATGATTCAAGAAAAGTTGATCCACGTAATAAATCAACCAACCAAAACACACACACACACACACACACACACACACACACACACACACACACACACACACACACACACACACACACACACACACACACACACACACACACACACACACACACACCACCACCACCACCAGCACCAGCACCACCACCACCAAACAAACAAACAAAGAAACAAAAAACAGATAGACAGGTGTGTGCGTGGGGGGGGGGGGGGGGGGGGGCGTACAGTAAAGAAAAAGAAAGAAAAAAAATTTAAAAAAGAGAGAAAAAAGGACTGAACGTAGGGTATAAACACACTAGCAATTACTGACACTGATCTTAGACGCAAGAACGTTGCCTGTTATAATACCTAGGTGTCAAACGTTTTTGAAGACGACACGAACACTACTGCATGTCTCGCCAGTAAGGTCACCTTGACCTGACCTCTCTCTCTCTATGTCTCTCTCTGTGTCTCTGTGTCTCTGTGTCTGTCTGTCTCTCTCTCTTTTGCGCGCGAGCGCATGTGTGTACGGGACTGGATAATCTCACCTACACTGTTATACAAGGAGCTGATCATGGGTGAAGATAGTCCCCACACAACAGTGGTGGGCGTAACAGCATTTTATGTAGCCTTGGTGTTCTTGCTGGCGTCAGTGCGTTGTGACACAGCCCAAACCATGGCGGGGTTCGCGTCGTCAAGTGAAGTCACGTCAAGTGAGGTCAAGTGAAGTCAAGTGAAATCAAGTGAAGTCAGGTCAGGTAAGGTCAGGTCAACTACTTCTTTATTCCATTAAAAGGAACACGTGGGTACCACACATGAAAAAACAAACAATAAAGAAATAAAATGTACATGTATAAAACATTCACAGTCTAGGAGCGCGCAATATAGTACTAATGTACCAAAGTCGAAGAACTAACCAACCAACAAACAAAAAGGATACATGCACGCGCGCGCACGCACGCACGCACGCACGCACGCACGCACGCACGCACGCACGCATGCACGCACGCACGCACACACACACACACACACACACACACACACTCACACACATTACGTCTACGGTGGCTGCAAGTCAGCGGTGTAATAGTTATTAAGAATGCCAGCTTAATTTGTAGTTATAGGTTTTCAATGACACAGCGCTAGAAACGCTCGCTCTCTATGTTTCTGTCTGTCTCTGTCTGTCTGTCTGTCTGTCTCTGTCTGCCTGTCTGTCTGTCTGTCTGTCTGTCTGTCTGTCTGTCTGTCTGTCTCTCTCTCTCTCTCTCTCTCTCTCTCTCTCTCTCTCTCTCTCGGTCTCTCTGACTCTGTGTGTGTGTGCTAGAAACGCTCTCTCTCTCTCTCTCTCTCTCTGTGTCTCTGTCTCTCTGTCTCTCTGTGTCTCTGTCTCTGTCTGTCTGTCTCTTCCCCCATTCGTTTTCTTTCTTCTGTTTTTGTTTTTGTTTGTCGTCTTCTTCGTCTGGGTTATTGGTGCAAGGAAGTAGCAAAGGGCCACTTTCGAGGATAGTAAAAACAGCGTTTCCTGTCCTCCAACTCCTCCCCACGGAACGATGGAAAAGTTTGAAGCGGGTTATTTCCACTACAGGCGCATTCGCTGCACCCAATTAAAGTGGAAAAGGGTCAGTGCGCAGGCTATCATTTTAAAGGTAACACCATTGAAAGAACATTGAGAATATTATGTGTTAATAAAGGGGTGGAGATGAATGGATGATTTACGACCAGCAGTATAATTCACACGATCTCAACGTCGTGACTGCGACGAAAGCATTCATTGTACGTGCATTGTGCAACGTAGGAAAGATTTTAAAATATATTTGAATTATTATTAAGGTGTTCTCAATGCCCCAGAGAGGAGTATTCCGAAAAGTGCACCACATGTGGTCTAAACACGACACGGGGCTTTCTGCGTGCACATTCAGCTTTTATAACGCTGAACAGTCCCCTCAATAGGGACATGTTAGCGGGTGAAAGCCTAGGTGTTCATACATACGACCCAGTATATGTGTTGGTTTGAAATTGCACTCCAGTGCATACTGCTTTCACACCCCCACTGCATGAATAGCGTAAATTATTTGGGTGTCAGTCGACGGTCTAAAGCGAATAGTCGAAGGTATGACTATTAAAACATCAGCGCTTCTTTTTTTTTTTTTTTTTTCTTTTTTTTTTTTTAGTTCTTCATGGCTGTTGTGGTCCGTGTCTAGTCTACCTGCACGGCTAGATTTTCTTCTGCGGACAATATGAGTGCATGGCCTTGACAAAATGGAACGCTTCAAATAACAGTTTAGAGGTGCAGTTAGATTCTCTCGAATTCACTCTAGCAGTTTTAGCCTTATCCAGCAGCGACAGACAGTCTCGCTCATCTCACACTGAAAACTGCGCTTTCAGCCTGAAATCTGAGCAGGCTTACAAACGCACATCCCAGTGATAGGGGCGGGGATAGCTCAGTGGTTAGAGCGCCGGACTCGTGATTGAAAGGTCGCGGGTTCGAATTCCTGCGGGAGCGGCGGGAAAATGTTCTTATCCAGGGTCGACTTTCTGTGTTGACTCTTATTCCGGTGTCAGTTCCACCCCCGTGCTACCGCAGTAACACGTAAAAGATCCCGGTCATCCTGCCAAAAGTGCAGGTGGTAGGTTGCAGCTAAACACGCATACACTTTACGTATGTGGCTTTGCATGAAGTGACTTGGTGCTTGGTTGTATGGTGTACACAGAACGCTCCGAGACGGCAGCAGATTCAGGTGGCATCAGCCATGCCAGCCATGCCCACTTCAGTGGATATAAAAAAACAAAACAAAAAAAAACGCGCTATAAAATAAGCTAGTCACTCATGTAGAATCACTGAGGGGGGCGGGGATAGCTCAGTGGTTAGAGCGCCGGACTCGTGATTGAAAGGTCGCGGGTTCGAATCCCTGCTGGAACGGCGGGAGAATTTTATTCTCCAGGGTCGACTTTCTGTGCTGACTCTTATTTCGGTATCCGTTCCACCCCCGTGTTACCGCAGTAGCACGTAAATAATCCCGGTCATTCTGCCAAAAGTGCAGGTGGCAGGTTACAGCTAAACACGCATACACCTTACGTATGTGGCTTTTATTGAACCGTGCTTCGGCATTGGTCACAACTTGTCCCTAATATGTCAAATGACATCTGAGGACATTAAGCATCAACTCATCATCATCATAGCGCTAGGTGTACGCCGATCTTAACCTGTAAAAAACACAAAACTACCGGTTAATGCGAACCCTGCATCCTTAGACTAGCCCGCGGGCTGTCCAAGTACCACTGCAATGTAAACAAAGCATGTGCCCGTGCTGTCTTCGAAAACAATGATCAAGCGCTCTGGGTCTGTGCAGTTCAAAACGAGAGTTCAAGCACACGTTAAGCCTATTTTGTGTGTGTTTTACTTCGCTTGTCTAAATGGGTAGATATGTCTGGCTAAAAGCGAGAGGTCGAACACAAGTAATGTTTTTACTTCGCTTGTCTAAGTGGGTAGATACGTCTAGCTAAAAGCGAGAGGTCGAACACAGGTAATGTTTTTACTTCGCTTGTCTAAGTGGGTAGATATATCTGTCTAAACGCGAGAGGTCGAACACACGTTGTTTCTACTTCGCTTGTCTCAGTGGGCGGATATATCTAGCAAAAAGAGAGAGGTTGAACACAAGTCATATTTTTACTTCGCTTTTATAAGTAGGCGGATATATTTGCCTAAAAGCGACAGGTTGAACACACGTTATGTTTTTACTTCGCTTGTATAATTAGGCAGATATATCTAGCAAAAAGCGAGACGTCGAACACACGTTATGTTTTTACTTCGCTTGTCTAAGTGGGCGGATATATCTGGATAAAAGCGGGAGGTCAGTTGCTTGTTCTAAAGACACGTCAAAGGCAGGCTATACCAGGGACTGTACACTGCAGAAAAGAGTAGGCTCGAGGAAAGAGACAAAAAAATAAAAAAATAAAAATAAAAATAAAAAAAGCGAACAATATATCAATAAATAAAACGAGGCGCCTAAATTAACAGCTTACACATGCCTGGTCAGAGTGAGAGGGCTTTTGAAAAATATGGAGAGCCTCAAATTAAATAAGTCTGCTAGTGTAGTGAAGTTCATTCCAACTGAGAGTACAAATGACCGTGAAAAACAAACAAACGAACAAACAAAAAAAGCGTTTCAGGTACGTTTACAAGCATAGTCACATTTACCCACAACCGGGGCACTCGCGAGTGACCTAAGCAGAGAGAGATCTCAATGGCAGAGTTCAGAACCGTGTTTTCGCGACATCCAAATGTCGACTTTTAACAAACTAGATCATAAGCCGACAGAGATACTGCCGCGGATCTATTTTGTTCTCCATTCCCATCGATTGGGCGCGCGATGTTTCATCGCTTCAGGTACATTTTAATTCTACATCCGTTATAGCCCGTCACGAGGGATTTCGGGGGAAAGGCAACGCTGATTCGGTGTAAGTAAATCTGACTGAACCTGGCGAAGTGTAACTAAGGACCATTCTGTTCGGAATGGACCAAAACAAAACCGAGATTGGACTAACAGCTGGGGTGACTCTAAGGTGCGGTTACCTGAGAAAGTTGACTGCTGAAAACCTATCTACCCATCGTTCGGGTGACTTGTGCTGGTTGAGAGATTAGCTTACAGAACTTTGGCACAGAAAGCGGAGCTAGGAACATAAAACAAATTGTACTGAGAAGAGGGCATTAACAATTCGTAGCAAGTTGATGTTTATTGCCGGGTTTGGTTCCTGTCTCGCACACTCGCGGGTCTGCCTGTCTGTGAGTGACTCTCTCACTTTTCTCTTTCTCCCTGTCTCTCTGTCTTTGCCTCTCTCGCAGTCCTCTCTCTCTCTCT
>OY757541.1:18941580-18944080 GCA_963584105.1 Alviniconcha strummeri | reverse complement strand
CTACTGACATTCACATTTAATTCACATTTAATTTTACGACATAGTGTTTTACGACATTTAATTTTACGACACAGTGTTTTTTATGTTCATAACATATATTTTACCTTGACTACCTATAGTGTAGAACTGTGAACCAGCTTTTTACAGTGATTTGCTGACTTGCGTTTCGACCTGGAACTGAGTTACAACTGTGAATGCCTGATTCGTCGTGATGTGGCTCTGTGCGGTTGACTGACGGGACGTAAAAATCCAGGAACTAAGTAAATGACCAGGAAAGGCGAGAAGGATTCAAAAACCAGTTGCTCGCTTCCTTAATCCAGCCAGCACCGCCACAACTCGACACCACAAAACAGCTGGAGTCTAGCGGCTGAAACCTCTCCTTTTCAAACGGATGTCTGAGCGGTGTCATTTCCACTGATGACGCGCGTGATGGTTGACGAGGTGTTCTTGTGTTACGGCACACTACCACAGGCACCCTTGATATTAACCGGTGTTACGGCATACTACCACAGGCACCCTTGATATTAACCGGTGTTACGGCATACTACCACAGGCACCCTTGATATTAACCGGTGTTACGGCACACTACCACAGGCACCCTTGATATTAACCGGTGTTACGGCATAATACCACAGGCACCCTTGATATTAACCGGTGTTACGGCACACTACCACAGGCACCCTTGATATTAACCGGTGTTACGGCATAATACCACAGGCACCCTTGATATTAACCGGTGTTACGGCACACTACCACAGGCACCCTTGATATTAACCGGTGTTACGGCATACTACCACAGGCACCCTTGATATTAACCGGTGTTACGGCATACTACCACAGGCACCCTTGATATTATCCGGTGTTACGGCACACTACCACAGGCACCCTTAATATTATGACGTGCGAGAACGAGTCAATAACCTCAGTGTTACATTTTGAGTGACCTTCGCCGCCTGTTTTTTTCTCTTTTTCTTGTCCCCAACCACCTTCTCCTTCTTCTGCACAACCCGAATATTATCTTTCACACGTTCATAGGCTACACACTTATCCATCCAACCACTCTCTCCCTCCCTCTCTCTCTCTCTCTGTGTGCTACGGACAGGCACATACATTCAGAACACCCACATGCACGCACGCAAGCACCCACACAACTACACACACACACACACACACACACACACACACACACACACACACACACACACACACACACACACACACTCACACACACACACACACACACACACACACACACACACACACACTCACTCTCTCTCTCTCTCTCTCTCTCTCTCTCTCTCTCTCTCTCTCTCTCTCTCTCTCTCTCTCTCACACACACACACACACACACACACACACACACACACACACACGACACAAAAAACAACAACAACAAAACCAAACCAAAAAAACAACAACAACAGAAACAAACAAACAAAAACAATCGAAACAAAAACAACAAAAACAAACAAACAAAACAACAACAACAACAAACAAAAACTACACAACACAGAGGCAACACCACTAAGTTACTAAAACACCACTAAAGATAACAGAACTCACGGAAACGCTATGCTTCCCAAAGCCGCGGCAGCAAACGTACGTATGAACGTCAGAACACTGCTCACTGAGCCGGGCCAACGCAACTCAGCTCTCTTTGGATCGGGTCACTGACGGCCGCTGTCGCCTCTCCAAGACCCTCTGCTTCACAGCTGAGAACAAGGACAACCCGGCTGGGACAGAAACATGAAGCATACAAGCAGCGTTTTGAGACGCGGCTTGCATATAAATCAAAGTGGACAAGTGTTTCTAGCTGGCAGTCGGTGTGTGACTTGAACCCGAAGCGGTGCAACCGCATCCGTGTGTGGCGGATCGTACCTGAGTTCCGTTCAGCACTCCCTGTGACAGTAATTGGTAGACCAATCTTTTTTGTTGCGGCTTCGAATAACACTGTAAAGTGGTGCAGCGTTGTATTGTGCACACGGAACGCGCGCCGAGGTTGCAGCAGTTTGTCACGTGGCATCAGCCATGTAACGACCAATCGTCTCACCCCTTAAGGACGCTACTGGGGTGGATATTCAAAGCATCGCGCTGTGTAAAGACGCTACAGTCACTCATACATAGTAGCATGCGACTAGAGTGCAGTGAGTTTGCTCGGAAGCAGAGAAGAGCGTTATACATGTATAGAAAACAACAACGACAACAACAAAACAACGACGACGACGACGACGACAACAACAACAACAACAATACACACACACACACACACACACACACACACACACACACACACACACACACACACACACACACACACACACACACACAACAAAAAACACGCACACACACACACACACACACACACACACACACACACACACACACACACACACACACACAAACACACACACCACGATCACTCACTCACCCGTAAGCTTCGCCCTCAAGTCTGGCAAATAAATGGGAAGTTGCCCCCCCCCCCTTCCGCCCTCCCCTCCCC
>OY757541.1:18903619-18941380 GCA_963584105.1 Alviniconcha strummeri | reverse complement strand
ACAACTTTTGAAGAGAGAGTACAGCCGAAGCGAGAAGGACCTCGGTTCCATTAGCCACAGCTTTTGAAGAGAGAGGACAGCCAAAACAGGACCTCGGTTCGGTTAAATTAACCACAACTTTTGAAGAGAGGAGACAGCTGGAAACAGAAGGACATCGGTTCGATTGACCACAACTTTTGAAGAGAGGGGACAGCCGAAATAGGACCTCGGTTCGATTCAGTAACCACAGCTTCTGAAGAGAGAGGACAGCCGAAGCGGAATCGAACCGAGGTCGTTGTGATTTGCTTACCAATCAATTTCACACTTTACCGTTAGGCCAAACAGGCTCGGAACTCCAACTTCGGGTCCACACTCCGAGCATCGCTTTCCGGCACTTTCCTCCAGATTGCCAGAATTGGTTATGCCATTGAAGGGCACTCTTATGTCCGCGCAGCTGTCTACCGACGTGGTCAGCGCCCTCCGAAAGGTTTGGGTACTTACAAGTAAGACTGTGGAAGCGACACAACCACCCAAGCACCCACGTAAACACGAGACGCATCCGCCCATAGTTTAAAAGGAAAAAAAACGAAAAGAAAAGAAATTTCCGTCTCGATTCAAACGCTTTGGGTTTTTATTTGTGCTGGCGTAAGCAACGTATACGTGGTCAGTTATAAAAGAATCGTTTGATATTATTTGAGTTGTCTGTTACAAACTTACTGCTGTTTCAGCATCATTCCCAAAGCTGTTCGTTAGCTGACAGTTTTTCGAGACCTATGGTTTAATCAACTGTGGCAGTTGTTGGAGGAAGGATGTAAACCAGTACTTCGAGTTTGCTTCGGGTCATGACTGGCCTAAAATGCACTTCTCGGGCGAGGCCTGTCGATCGACGAAAGGCACGGCACGGCACTGCACGGCACGGCCGCAGTGAAAGACTAAGAGCCGGGATTAAGCTGAGGTGCCCGAGGGGGCAAGCTGAGAGAAGGGACAGTGGAGAGTCTGGGGGGAGCGGGGATAGCTCAGTGGTTAGAACACCGGACTCGTGATCGAAAGGTCGTGGGTTCGAGTCCCATCAGGAGCGGCGGGAGAATTTTCTTCTCCGGGGTCAGCTTTCTGTGCTGACTCTTATCTCGGTTACCACAGTAGCACGTGAAAGGTCCCGGTCATTCTGACGAAAGTGCAGGTGGCTGGTTACAGCTAAACACGCATGCACCCTACGTATGTGGCTTTGCATGAAGTGATGTGATGTGTCCCGTCCCTAATAAGCGTTATAGCTTCTGTAGACGTTAAGCACCATGTTTACTTAGTATTTAGTGACGTGATGTGATGTATGGTGTACACAGAACGCGCCGAGAAGGAAGCAGTTTCGTGTGGCACCAGCCATGTAAGAACCACTGAAAACAACGTAGCAAAAACTACACCATTTTGGTGAATATTCAAAGCGCGCTGTAAAAAGCTAGTCACTCATTAATTTTAGACTCACATGCGACAAGAGCGTAGTGAGTCTGCTCGAGAGTGGAGAATAGCGCTATAAAAAATTAAAAAAAGCGATCAACAACAACAGGTGAGCCAGTTTGGTCTCGCGTAAGGCGTTAAGCTAGTAAGCAGGGGACCTCGGTTCGAACCCGCTTCGGCTCTCCTTTCTCTTAAAAATTTGTAGTCTGTGGACACTGTCTTGTGACTTCTTCTTCTTCAACGTGTCTATTATTCTGGCGCCTATAACTGGGGGTGTTCGCTGTTGCCGCGACCCCCCCCCCCCCCCCCCCCCCCCAGCATTTCCGGTTACTAAAAAAATACCTCTCTCTCTCTCTGCTTTATTATTGCTCTGTTTGTATGTTGTGAAGTTTTAGTCAGTAATTGTTTTTGGTTTTTTTTTAGTCGTATTTCATTTTGCCATAATTCTTGTATTCTTGCTTGATGTACTGAGTGTTGCTGCACTTGTCATCGGGGACAGATCTGTAAAAAAGCCGACTTGTGCTTAAATCTTTATCCTTGCATAGGAAAGTATTATCATCTCTCTCCTCTCTCTCTCTCTCTCTCTCTCTTTGTGCGTGAGTGCGTGCGCGCGCGCGCGCGCGTGTGTGTGTACATGCCTGTGCATGCAAGAAGAGTGTGTAGTGTATGATGGCTAGTGTCTAGACATGGGAGTGCGTGTCCCTGTGTGTGACACGCTTGTTAAGTGTGTGTGTGTATGAGAGAGAGAGAGAGAGAAGAGAGAGAGAGAGAGAGAGAGAGAGAGAGAGAGAGAGAGAGAGAGAGAGAGAGAGAGAGACAGACAGACAGACAGACAGACAGACAGACAGACAGACAGACAGACAGACAGACAGGCAGACAGAGACAGACACAGAGACAGTATTCACCCAGAGCCATTCAAGTTTGGTTTTGTCAATAAAGAGCGCACTAGTCATTCAAACACAGACTGTTTGCAACTGACAAATTTCAAACACTGCGGCCGCAGAGTAAAACATAACGTATGGCGCAACTAATATGCGTGAACGCAGCGCTGAACAAGTCAGTAACCATTCACAATTTGAGATTTCCAGGTTTATTCTCCAGTAATGATCATGTTCTAATACACGGGCAACGCAGTTAGAAGAACATACAGTGCATCTGATCAAAGATTGTCTCTCTGGACCTCATATAATCGTCCGTGATGTACATCGGAAATAAGAAAGGGTGACATTACAGTCGGCGGCCTTTACTTTTGTCAACATTTGCTGAAAAACAAAGATTACTGATTTCAATAACTTTTCGCCAGCAATCGAAGCAACGCGGTTTTTTGTTGTTGTTGTTGTGTTGGGTTTTCGTTTTTGTTGTTGTTTTGCTTTTGCTTTTTTTGGTTGGTTGGGGTGCTGTTAAAAAAATATATATATATAATTTAAAAACATAAACAGTATAAATTTCGATAAACAAAACTTGACAATCATAAATGTATTATTACTGATCAGATAATAGACGTTCCGCAAGTGAATTTGTCGCTCGTTGAAGTCAGTGATTTATCACAAAGTAAACGTTCAACTGCTCTGCCACAAAAGAATTTGTCGGTCGCTAAAGTCGACTCCAGAGATTCCGGTGATTCCAATGTAATAACAAAGCAAACGTTCAAGTGGTCTACCATATATGAAATGTCGCTCACTGAAGTCATGATTTGCCACATTAGTAAACGTCCACAATGAGTTTAACGCTCACTGAAGTTGACTCCAGTGATTCTGGTGACCTAGTCGTCATTCACTGAAGTTGGGTGATGAAAGACAAAGTAAATTTTCAAGTGGTCTAACCAAAATGAAGCCGTCATTCACTGAAGTCGGGTCATGAACGACAGAGTATATTTTCAAGTTTTCTACCCAAAATGAAGTCGTCACTCACTGGAGTCGGGTGATTAAACACAAAGTAAACTGTCAAAATAATGGTCTTAAGTCGGGTGATTAAACAGAAAGTAAACTCTTAAACTGTCTACCCAAAACGAAGTTGTCACTCACTGAAGTCGACATCAGCGATCCAACCAGGACAGCTTTCAGCGTCTGTGTGTGTGTGTGTGTGTGTGTGTGTGTGTGTGTGTGTGTGTGTGTGTGTGTGTGTGTGTGTGTGTGCACGCGCGCGTTCAAGCGACTTGTCTAACTATGCAGGTCAGTTTGCTTGTCAACCACTGTACTCTTTTACACCTGGGTAACGCCCCCCCCTCCCCCCCTTGCCGAAAAAGGCCATGACTAAAAATGAATATTACAATACACCAAAATATCATCACAAAAAATACATATTGCACAGCAATGATGGAATACCTGGAATTATTCAAACAAAATCACACATATATATGCAAGTATTACGGTTCTTACTACAGCAGCATATACACTCTTCATACCACGTTTTTGATCTGAGGATTTCGTCGTCTGAACATAATACATACATTATCCTTTGGTAGTCATAATTTCCCTGACCCAGGTCACTGAATAAAGAGACTCCGGGAAAGCCAGTTTAGGTTTCCAGTGTCATGGGCGGTGCTTCCTCGACAATTTACAACTTTTTCACGTGCCGTGTGTCGAGTCATGGGCTTTTTTGTTTTGTTTTTGATTTTTGGCCTTAGCTGATCGAGTTCAGCGGTGTTGCAACGAAGCTGTTCCACGATTCTCGCTTTACTGTTTCCTCGGACGTATCGCTCATGAGACCGCAAGACTCGTTCAACCCGTTGTTCAAGGCGTAGCTTCGGTGAGTGTCAAGGGGTCAGGAAGCTTGTGTATAAGCTGAGCGAGAAGGCGTGAAACAACTCGGTGCAACGTCGCTGAACTCAAGTCAACCAAGACCAAACACGACAGCGCCCATGCAGCCACACACGGCACGTGAAAACGTTAATTTGCCACGGCTGCCAGCGTCTACTGGTTGTACGGGGAATATTACTGTGCTGGTGTGATCCTTCTTCTTCTACTCTCTCTCCCCCCCCCCCCCCCCCCATCTTTTTTTTTGGGGGGGGGGGGGGGGAGGGAGGATGGGGGAAGCGGGCCGCTAAACACGCAACCATTTAAGGTCTCTCCTCTCAGAGAACTGCGAAATACGATGTATCCTTTGCCTGCTACCGGGATTTTTTACCTTTGCTGTGCAGTCTACTCATACCCCCCCCCCCCCCCCCCCCCCAAAACAATCATCTTCAAACATAACACGATGTGAAATATGAACACCGGGTGAGGATTTCATTTGTGATCAGGTTGGTTTTACATATTTTTGGTTGACGTGAGAACCCTTTTTGTGGGTAAAAGATTATGCTGTTTTTACACATTGTCGTGACGATATAATGGTGACTGGTAATCCGATAGAGCGCTCTGAAAATCACCGTGGTCAAAACTGATAAAGGTAAAAACGGAAGAAAACCATAAAGCTAGGAGAACACAAACTGGATACAGGAACAGTCACTGATTTCAAACAATGAGGTCTCATGTAAGTTCCAAAAAACTGAGAATGACTTAGATTGTCTCAGCGAGGCCACCCCGGACGTTCTGGTTGGAACATCAGGGGAGAGTAATGCGTGCAACTGACAAACTGTTTGAGAGCGACTTAATGCCCTTGTTCCGCGTTGTACTCGAGCCAGCTTTGCGCAAAAATGGAATGCACTAAACAAACTGTTATTCTCTGAAAGTGTTAAAGCAGCAATGTATGTTTGCTTTGTTTTTCGTCCTTGCTCACTGAGCAGAACTTCTATGGACCAGGCTTTGTTATATCTACTCTTTCAAGAGGTTTCCATCTGATGAGTTGATGCTTAATGTCCTCAGATGTCATTTGACATATTAGGGACAAGTTGTGACCAATGCCGAAGCACGGTTCAATAAAATCCACATACGTAAGGTGTATGCGTGTTTAGCTGTAACCTGCCACCTGCACTTTTTGGCAGAATGACCGGGATTTTTTACGTGCTACTGTGGTAACACGGGGGTGGAACGAGTACCGAAATAAGAGTCAGCACAGAAAGTCGACCCTGGAGAAGAAAACTCTCCCGCCGTTCCAGCAGGGATTCGAACCCGCGACCTTTCAATCACGAGTCTGGTGCTCTAACCACTGAGCTATCCCCGCCCCCCCTGGTTTCCATCTCCCTGCCTTCAAGATATTATACTAGGTCCTGGGAAGAGTGCTTCACATTCAACAGTTTGATGTTACACAACAACCGGCAAAAATTCAGACTTCTTGTACATTACCCATGCAGAATAAACGTAGCCAAATGATCATTTCTGGTTCAAGTTCAATGTTGCTTTACAGTCCACTGAGACCCCAAGGACTATCAGGGACAGGGAGCCCAAGATGGCCTCCTCGACTTTCACACAGCTCCTGAGCTCTGAACATTTCTAGCTTGGTGTTTTACGCCCTGTCAACCATTCTGGCTTGCTAAACTTCTGTTTCAAAATAACTGTCTGAAGAAATCAGAACCTGCAGAACACCTCTTTGGCATGAAAAGGATTAAAACAAGAGGTTTGGTACAGGTTGGTTAGTTAGTTGTAACATCCTGTCAATCACACAGGGTTACTGGACAATCAAACTCTGTCAAAAGCAAATGCACATTTCATAACTCTTTTCATATATCGGAAAACCTTTGGTACTGGAGGTCAGTGTTCCAGTCATATTCTTTGAGGTTTATCACATGAAAAAAACACCATCATGGAATGACTAAACCATGGAATCCTTTGGAACCTCTTTTTAGTGCTGCTACTGCAGCTGCATGTTTTTCCCAGAAAAAGTAACCCAACTCTATTTTCCAATAAAAAGCATAATGAAAGGCACAGAAAAAATATTGCCAAGATCTTGATTCCATTCACACAGTCACCTGAACTGTCAATGGCAAATCTCAATGTAGGTAGAACCACACCACACAGGAGGAAAAACAAGTATCAAACAAGTACCGAGACTCAAACCCACACATTCTTCACTCATCCTTTGGAAGAACACAGCCACTGATTTTGAACTCACTATTTTCTCACACAAGCTACAAATAACCTCTTTTCAAAAAATAAACATGCCCACAAAACGACATCGCACAAAAAACCACCAGGGACACAACAACAGAGACCTGAAAGGCCTATGGTAACTATCACCTGGCATGCGAGTAGATATGCAGTAATTAACTCCACCACAGGTATATCCTCAAAAAGAATGCCCCCCAGAGGCACACACACCCTCCATTTCAGGCACATCTTGTGACACAGGTATGTAAGCATAAACTGGAACCAGTGTTTATCCAGTTCTGCACACACACACACACACACACACACACACACACACACACACACACACACACACACACACACACACACATCTATCTATCTATCTACCTACCTACTTACCTACCTAGATATGTCACCCTCAAGTTCATTTATACACCCGCATCAAACAGTAATAATCAAAAACTAAACCTGTAAAATTTTGTTGCTGCAACAAAGCAGCATTATAAATTCCAAAAATCTCCCCATCACACAGCTTGGCAAGCACTTGTGTCTCATCATTACATACTTGTGAGTAAGAAAGTATATTTCAAGTCAACATTGTGTAAAAAACATTTTTGTCAGCTGCTGTACTGTGTCTTCAGGGCTGACCACTTTGTGTCCAATGGTACGTGAATCTTCATAGATTTCATGATCGTTGCCTCCCTGAAAAGAAAAAAAACCCTCATCAGTTGTTGTTTTGTTTTCATTTTTTTAATCAATGAACAATAAAAGAATCATTTTCACAACAGCACATCTCCAGTAACCAACAGGTAACTGAATAATAAGTTGACACTAGAAATACTGATTAATTGATTGCTTTTGTATAGCGCTATTCTCTACTTTGGGGCAGACTCATGCACTCTTGTCGCATGTGGTTCTAAATGAATAGCCACTGAAGTGATGTACTTACAGTGCCATTTGGTTGTTACATGGTTGGTGCCACATAATACTGCTGCTGTCTTGGCACATTCTGTGTACACCATAGAACCATGCACCAATATACAGTGTTATTTCATTCCAAGCCACATACATAGAATGCCTGTGTATTTAGCCATGTGCCACCTGCACTTTTGGCAGAATGACCAGGATCTTTACATGCTACTGTGGTAATACAGGGGTGGAACTGATATTGAAATAAAAGTCAGCATAGAAAGCTGACCCGGAAGAACAAAATTCTCCCACCACTCCTGCCAGGACTTGAACCGGCAACCTTTTGATTAAGAGTCTGGCACTCTGCCACTGAGCTATCCCATAATACGAAACAAGCAAACAAACAAAACAGAAAGAAAAGCAGTCTCAGTACTGATTAAGACTTCTAAAGACACTTGTGATGTTACTGGCACAAGTTTACACTGTATCAACCAGAATTAAATGCAAACCCGACTCAGTTCCAAACAAATGGGAAAGTGAAGTGAAAACAAGATCTTTTTTAAGCGTATCTCCTCCTAAATTATAAAAGTGCGGAAAGAACATTTGTGATCAAATACCCTATTGATGTCAAACTACTGATTACATGCACACAAAGATTCAAAAACACAAACTCTGCAACAACATCACCAAACACAAAGATACAATATGACAGAAACATTTACTACATCTTGTACTCTGTCCCCAAAAGGTGGACAGTCTGAAAATGTAATCACTCACAATCACATACATACACACTGAAATGTTCACTACCTTATCTACTTTGTCACCAAAGAAATGGATGGTCTGAATGTTGTCCTTCTGCAGAAACTGCAAACAGAAGCGCTTGTCCCAGCCAGTGGGGTACACATCAATGCTGATCTGACCGCCAATGGCAAACTCTAGCCCAGCATTCGGAAATTCCTTCCTCAGGGCTTCCACAAACTTGATGCGAACATGATGTTCCTAAGGATGAAAATCAAACTTCCACATTATTATTCTTGTCAAAATCCACCCTCATAAGGACACACACCATTCCCCAAAATTGTGTGTGTGTGTGTGTGTGTGTGTGTGTGTGTGTGTGTGTGTGTGTGTGTGTGTGCCTCCATACCTCCCATCTCAGCCCCCCCACCCCCCTTATCCCCACCAAGGATAGATCATTCATAAGCAACTGTTCCAGAGGAGGTAGCTTGTGATATTCATAGCCTATGGTCTCAGATCTAAAAATGAATGAAAAGAGAGCCTACCTTATCATATTCAGCAAACTGGACACGCTCTTCCTGGGAGCAGCTCCTGCCCACTGGACACAGGTTGATCATCCCATTGCGGAACTCCACAAATGTGCCTCTGCAACAAAGAGGTTGAAGTGTCAAACATGCACACAGGTTGATCATCCGATTGCAGAACTCCACAACGTGCCTCTGCAACAAAGAGGTTGAAGTGTCAAACAAGCACACAGGTTGATCATCCCACTGCGGAACTCCACAAACGTGCCTCTGCAACAAAAAGGCTGAAGTGTCAAACAAGGACATAAGCTGATCATCCCATCCACAAATATACCTCTGCAAAAAAGAGGTTAAAATATAAAAGGACACACATTGATCATCCCATTACAGAACTCCACAAACATACCTCTGCAACAAAGGGGTTGAAATATTAAACAAGGATTCGTGTTGACCATCCCATTACAGAACTCTGCAAACATACCTCTGCAACAAAGAGGTTGAAATAGCAAACAAGAACTCATGTTGACCATCCCATTACAGAACTCTACTATCATACCTCTGCAACAAAGGGGCTGAAATATCAAAGGAGGACACATGCTGATGATCCCATTACAGAACTCCACAAATATACCTCTGCAACAAAGAGGTTGAAATATCAAACAAGGACTCATGTTGACCATCCAGTTACAGAACTCTGCAAACATACCTCTGCAACAAAGAGGTTGAAATAGCAAACAAGAACACACGTCGATCATCCCATTACAGAACTCTACAAACATACCTCTGCAACAAAGTGTCCAACAAAAGGACATACACAAGTTGATCATAATAATAAATATGAACACTTGTTGAGCTCCTCATCTCCAGAAGAGCCTTAAGCACCTCAAAAAGACAACAGACAATGACAACTACTGCCTGTATGGATACCATTCTACCACCACATTTACCTTTTGCATGGCAGGACCAGTTCAGACATGTGTCGCAATGCAAAGTTGATCAGCTTCTGTAAAATCTCGTCTCCAATAAACTTTTGTATGTTCTGCAAAAAGATATGAAACATAAGGAAAACTAATTACATCTGTCATAATAAAAATATTTTTACTTATAAGAGCTGCATCTGCCATGTGCATCATGCACATGCGCGCGCGTGCGCGCGCACACACACACACACACACACACACACACACACACACACACACACAAACACACACACACACACACACACACACACACATAAGGCTGACTCACTGTTCACAAACACTGGGAGTCAAGGTCTCAAATCTCAAATGGTGCCTCTTCATACAGGTTGTTTTAATTTTAAGGTTTAACTTAACTAACAGTAACAGCTAATCATATGTACAGCTGTTGTCTAAGCCACTGTGACTTGGATCTGAACCATGTATTCAAATGATTCAATCAAACTGTCCCATGAGACAAATCAGCGTATGTCTCCAATGCTTATTCAAGCCTAGCCAGTCATGAATGATGAAATCAACATTTCTTTGTGCAGACAGCCCACACAAAGACTGGGCATCATATAATGCAGGCATGTACAAAGACAGAGACTGTCTAGAGTAGTTTCTGCTCCACCTGAATCTGCTGTTTCTTCAGCCCTACGTGTTGTGTGGAACTGAACAACCACAACATGATGAATCACTGTCCATATCTTTGTCTCCTACTTGTTACTAAAAATAATAACACTCATTTTAAAGTAAAAGCCCACAGACTGAATCATGGTATATTGCACAAGTCCACCACTGTCACAGTGTCAGTCAGTCAAGTCATTCACCAAGCTATTCAGTAAGCCAGTCAATCAGCTAGCCAACCAGTTAGTCATCTAGCCAGAAAGTCAACCTCCCTGTACTGAAAACACTTTAACCAAGTTTATCTAGACAGTAAAACACTGTCAATCAGCTAGCCAACCAGTTAGTCAGCCAGCCAGAAAGTCAACATCCCTGTATTGAAAACACTTTAACCAAGTTCATCTAGACAGTAAAATACTTCACAGCTCACAGTTCTTCACATAATTATTTCTAACCTGTTTTGCAATGAGAGTCCCATCTTTGAAAGCCATCAGTCCATTCTCAGCAAAGACATAGTCATATTTTTGATGAACTGAAACAATAAGCAAACACATTGTCTTTCAATATTTATTTGAATTAAACACAATTGTGGCATGTGTGTTCAGTGTCACAGATTCAATATAGTGTGTGTACATACAAGAAAGTTGTGTGTGTGTGTGTGTGTGTGTGTGTGTGTGTGTGTGTGTGTGTGTGTGCGTGATTTAAACAAGAACCAAAAATAAATTCTGCACATGTATATAAAAATAATTAACACAGACAAACATGGAAAAAAATGATTTTATTCTTTTCTCTTTTTTATTGTAAAGAATCAACAAACAAAGGAGTTAATTAGCACTCAAAAGACCATTGCACATAAACAACAGAGACCTGAGTCACCTTCAGTAACTCTCACCTGGCATGCAAGTAATATACATGGTACATAACAGACAGACAAGACAGACAGAGTGAGAGAGAGAGAGAGAGAGAGAGAGAGAGAGAGAGAGAGAGAGAGAGAGAGAGAGAGAGAGAGGGAGGGAGGGAGGGGGAGAGAGAATGTATGAGGACAAAGAGAAGAAGGAAACAATCTTCTCTGCGATCTTTAACATGTAGTCAGTATTATATATATATATATAGCACTATACCCTGTAAAAGATTATGAGCTAACAAATCAACAACATTCAGCATAAAAAGGACAAGTACTGTAAATGCATAAAAAAGGACAAGAACTGTAACACTATATATATATATACAAGCCCACTCTGCTTGCACTATGTCAGGTATATATATTTATAATATATAGATACTAATAACCTGACATATATATCCAGTAATCCACACATACAGCAACTAATTTTGAACATTCTGTATATGATCAGATCAATCACACTCACACTTAGCACGTTCTAACATAATAATCAGCTTACCATCATCCCCACCCATCTGCTCTGCTATCTTCACCAGATCAGAACCGCCAACCAAGCCAACTAGAACACAGGACTTTAGCTTCTGCAGGAAATCCTCTGTGGCTTTATCAATCTTCTGCAGAAAAGACATAAACAGTGGACTTTCCATAAAATGACTCCTTTTTAAAATTTTATGTAAAGCCTGATCCAACTTTGGTTATAAATGCGTTCAATAGAATTTGAAGAGATTTTTTTTAACTCACCACAAATATGATTATGTCAACTTAATTCACTTTAATTATATGGAAATAGGTACAGTCTTGTACACAGCTGATTGGGTTTTGACTGTGCCAAGTCAAAAACAATAAAAAAAACAATATAATATAAAAAATAAAATGGCAAAAACTTAGCATTTAATCATTTTGATAAACCAACCAAACAACCAAAAAGACGTAACTCATGCCGCTTTTCAAACTTTGTTGGTGTGAGGTCCTTTTCAAGTTTCAACATGGAATTGGAAGAAAAATAGCACACAAAATAATAATAACAATTACGTGGACTTTGTACTTCCATGTAAATCCTGCCCCAGTTATCCCATCCATGCAATCTCATTACTGTACTGTTAGTAAACTGGGAACCCAAGCAGATGGTGGTTTTGTCTTGAACTAGTTAAAGTATGCTATACATATAGTGTACGTCACACTGTGTGCACAGTACACTGACTGGTGAAAGATACTTAGATAGACATAAGTGTGTCACAGGATTCAAATCTTTTTTTTTTACTGATTGCATTTTTACTGTCTGGTGCTTGTAAGACTCCTTTTGGTGTGTCAATCCATGCATGACATTTGACAAAATTATGAAATCCATGTATGAATCTGATATAATCAGGTATCTTTCTCTTACTCTTACAGTCTTAGTGTTTAAATCAGTAATTCACTTACATCTATTGCATCACTCTCTTGTGTCTTACTGTGACAGGGTCTATCTTTACAACTGTTGCTTGCTGGCAGCATCAGGGTTTGCGTTAACAGGTAATTTTCTGTATTTTACCAGTTAAAACCAGCATATTGCCATATACAAGAAACAAAATCAGCTGTGAGTCAGATATACTGGCTCTTATTTTGTTTTGCTCGGTCCTCAAAATAAATAAAATAAATGCAGCAGAGAGAGTGAGTAGTGTGTGTGGGGGTGGGGTGGCATTCTAAACAGGGGGAGGGAACAAGGTGTTTGCTAGCAGATCTCTAGTAGTAGTAACTAGTATCTATTGATGGCAGCTTATCTGACAGGTTATCGTGTTTGTTTGACCGGTTTCCGTGAACCACTTTTGCTCCCTTGTGGATGTTACGTCGGTCTGAAAAATGTCTAGCATGACCACTGGGCAGAACAACACTTTGTCCAACTTCACTGATATACAAGTTTATTTTGTACATGTGTAAGTATTGTGTACTGTTGGCACTGAGTTCTATTAATAGATCATTGGTTATCAGTGATGTTGCATGAAGTACATGCATACTACGCGAAAGTTTGCACTGATTATATTTGTCTTTTAGGGAACTGTGCTTCTCATGCAGACCTTTGCATTCTACTTGTCATGTATTGTTCTAACCATCTGAACATGCACTTTATTCTTAAGTAAGTTTTGTCTACATTAATATTTTTATGCCATGTCAGTGGCTACGCTGTGCAAATAAATAAATACATGAAATAATGTTTTATAAAAAAAATAATTAAAAAATGATGCCGTTGCCAAATTTTCTCTCATAATAATAGCAGACACTGCGTGTGTTCCAGAAGTAAAACATGACAAATCACATCCAGATTCTGGGTCTGCCGCACCATGCACCTGAACTGCATGTTTACTGGTTGTCCCCCCCCCCCCCCTCCCCCCCCAGCCCAACATGAATGTGTCTAGATTAAATGGATTAAAGATCGGGATAAACGTCGGTAACCGACTGTTTTGAAGTCTATTTTCTCTACTGGTTGGATACTTGCACGATGTTCCTGATGTTGCGAAACGAAACATCATCTCATGAAGTACTAATCTACTATGATAAAACGATGTATGATGAATCAGTGACTGAATCAGTGAATGGCAGTGAACCGGCCTAAGGAAACCGAGAAGATTTTTAAATCAGCGGACCATTTTTTGTTTGGAAAAAAAAATCTAGCTGAATAATTATCTCTCTTCGTCAAACTAATCATAAATTTACCTGTCGCGGTGCTGTCAACGTGCCATCAACATCGAACAAGCAAAGCGTGGACGTGTCGCGTTTGGACGCCATGTTGTTGTTACGAGAGTTGCTTTCCTTGGTTAACAAGGCTGTTCTCCAATTTAAGAAGAGCATTGTCTTTGAACCGAATTCCATTAAAATAGACTTATTAACTCCAAAATATCACAAAACAGTGTCCTAGATCACCTGTTGCACACACCACACTGCCTCTTTGATACTAAACACAAGAAATTTGTGCTCTCTTCAAATAAAGAGCAAGAGGAATAATAATTATTAAGGTTGCAATTTGGACACCTGACTGCATTTTGGTTGTTCAGTCCTGGTGATCATTACTCATGAAACTCAGATTTGAAACAAAAGCAACATTCAAAAACAGAAACCTTAATTTTAGATCTATGTTTTGAAGTTGAACAATGCAGGTTTTGAGACTACCTCCTTTGCTGGTGGAGGCCTTTTCCTCAGTGTCTAGTCTTCTCAACTGTCTTGACCAGACACTAAAATAATGTAACAAAAGAGCTGACCAAAAGCAGATTGTGTGTGTGTGTGTGTGTGTGTGTGTGTGTGTGTGTGTGTGTGTGTGTGTGTGTGATTTGCTAGCTGATATGTTTATGGTAGACTAAAATATTTAAGGTTCTGTTTAAATGCATGTTAATCTGGTTTTTGTCACAAGCTGTACAGCGCAAAAAGTGTATCTCTGGTTAGAAAATAGCACTTGATAATTACAAGTGTCTGACATCTAATTTTTCACTACCATTGTTTAAGTCTTGTTTTGTAACTTGAAAGGGGGGGGGGGGGGGGGGGGGGAGCTTACCCCCAAAATTTGTATGCTGTGTTTTGTCATAATTAATATATGGCACTCTTTTTAACCTCAGTTTGATGCATTTGGCTCAACTCTGGCAGACAAAAAATCTTCCTGTCAAGGATTGAACCCACATTCTCCCAATCACAAGAGCAGTGCTCTACCACTGAGTTATATCCCTGCCCCTACATAGTTCCTTTAAAATCACTTGAAACAGGTAAATTCTTTCTAGGGGTTGTCATTCTCTGAGTTTTTATTTTTGTGGTGCATTTTTTCAAGTACTGGTCAATTATAAATTTAATTATTGTGACACTCATCTCTCCAGAATAGTCCATCCCAAAACAGCCCCCCAGTCAACATGGTGTTAAACTTGAAGTCCAGTTGCCTACAAAATAACCCCAAAAACACTTTCAGTGAAAGAAAAAGCACAAAACACACGACAGAAGTCATTAGCATGGCATGCCATTGTCACAAAACTTCCTTTTTTAATTCAGTCAAGAGAGGACAGTGATATGTGGGAAAGTGCAAAACAGTATAGCACCTTCTCTGAGTTTTTATTTTGTGGTGAATTCCTCCCAAGCCCTGGTCAGTCATAAATTTGATTATTGTCAACTCATCTCTCCAGCATAGTCCATCCTGAGATGGCCCCACAGTTGACAGGGTGTTAAACCTCAAGTCCATTTGCTTGCAAACTAACCCCAACATGGTGTACAAGCAACCAAAGACACTTTCAGCCAAAGAAAAAGAAACGCACAAAAACACCGATACAATTTATTAGTGTGGTATGTCAACGTCACAAAACTTCTTTAACTCATAGTCAAGATAGGGCAGTCAGTATGTGGGCAAGTCCAAAACAGTGCATGCACCTAGCCTGCTGCAGCCATAATATGCCTCACATGTGGGGGGTTTTGAGAGGGAGAGACAGAAACAGAGAGAGAGAGATTGTAATTATTTGTGCATTAATGCAAATGGCATTCATGGAACAGGTTTTTCTCTAACGGGTACAAATTGTAGATGAGATCAAAATTAATTTCAAAATAAAATCTTTAAAATATGGATTTAGATATATTAAAATGCCATGCAGATTTTAGACCAAGTGAGTAACTGGATCTTAATGTTCTGTCAACCACACAGGGTCACCTCCAGACAATCAAACCCCATCATAAGCAAATGCTCATTTCAAAACTCTTTTCATATGTCCTTTCTCAAGTAAAATCTACAAAGTCAATCCATACACAAATATAAAGCACATCAACCCAAATGTAGGAAGAACTGGGAGAACAAATAATCCTCAGCATACCGAATGATTCAGCATGCACGGTACAGGCACACCACCTGAGGTCAATAGCAGGCAGCTGTCAGACCAGCCATGATGTTGAATCTTACGTACAGCTGAGCCACAGGGATCCAGGAAATCAGCAAAACAGAACTCCTGTTCTATATTTGATATAAAATCAACATGGCATTTTAAAAACAAAATCCCTGCCTGTACACTCAGAGCTATGCTTTGTGCTTGTGTCTTATGAAAGATTTTGTTTTCTTCCTGTTGGACAAAACTTTTTAAGCAGGCTGGTTAATGCACAAGAAAAATGTACTAGCGTGCATTGTTATGTAATATCACCAGAATCACTTGAGCCATGTTTGAATAAGAAATAACACAAAGGCAATCAGCATTTGTGTTAAAAAAAGAAAGAAAAAAAAGAAAAGAAAAAAAAAAGCCTTTTTTTAAAGGGGGTAATGATCTGAAAAAGAGTTACCAATAACTGCTGGAATGAAAATCAATAACTTACTGTTTGATCAACACTTGTAATTTGTAACACTGATTTGTTAAATGTATGGCTGACATATACATTCAGTGTAACTCATGGCAACTCTGATAAAAACTCTTTGAAAAAAAGGTGAGTCCAGGTTAAACTGTTATGAGAATAAGAAAAAGGGAAAAAAAGTTTTACAAAAATCACACTGAACAGATTCACAAAAAAAAAAAAAAAAAAAATCTAAAGCATTGCTACAGTAACAATGTAAGGAGAACAACAGTTACTTGATTGTATTTCCGCTGCCTTGTATGGAGTTCACATATTTTAGATTTACTTGTTTTTGTTTTGTTTTTTTAACATGATTTTATTCAGGTTTATAGTGACAATCATAAAGTACATTGCATCTTGGAAAATAAGCACCATCAATAAAATGTGTTATTTAAACATATTGCTATGGCAGTTAATTTCAAGTTAATTACTGCCACTAACTGTGATGTTATAAACCCGGAAATACACAGTATCATTACTACCTCATGTCAGGTAGTCTAAATGTGGATCTGGTCACCACCAGATTCTGTCATACTTTTGGGGGGAACAATTCTTCTTGTGAGATGACATGGCGTGAATTCCAACATCAAAACACTGAAATAAAGTACAGATTTACAAAATGTCAGTAAAGTATGATTTCAATGAGTAGAACGCGAATCTTACTAGTTTCATATGAAAACCTCCACAAATGTGTAGAAGAGGGAAGCAGCTCTGCAACTTTAAGCAGATTGCTTTGCAATTTCTGAGGCTAACTTGTAATGGTGTCAAAAGGCTGCACTACACCTGTCTGAGTCCGTGTATAAACAAACAAATATGGCAAGTTTCAAGACTTCTATTCTTACAGTTCAATAATCAGTAGATAAAACTGTCCATCGTAAGTTACTAAGACCAAACTAAAATTAGATCCATCTCAGTGGCCAAAACTCAGCTTTTAATATTCAACTAGAAAAACACAAAAACAAACAAAACAGGCCACATCTGAAGATCAATCATAGGAAAGCAGGATACCTGCAAGATCTCCAAAAATAAACCTAAATTGCTATGACAACAAAATGCACTGCGTAGAGCGAGGCAAAATGCACATCATTTCAAAGTAATTTATTTCAACATAGTTACAGTTACACCCATGCAAGACAAGATTCAAAACCAAAAGGTGGGGGTGGAGAAAATAACTCTGACACAGATTTGTCACATCAGAAGGTGGGCACAAGCCCAGCTGATTCAGATCAATCCAAAATTTATTTGAATGACTGTTATTTCAATTTTAGTCATCAAGCAGTCTCTGCCTACACTTTTCATTGCAAAAGCAACTGTGTTGAACAATTTGTGTTTGGTAAGCCATGTTTGCACTGCACATGCGCAGAAGAAACTTGATTCCAAGACCTTATGGTTTCTGAGACTACTAGGTGCACCAAGACCATGAACCCCTGACATTCGAAATTAAAAGTAGCACATAAACAATGTCTGATTTTTCATTTCTGCTCCTCAGCCCAGGGGCGTACTGGATGCATCTTTGGGCACACTGTGAACTTAACTGGCGCACAGATATGCCAATGGGCCGGCATACAGTTCCCATGTCCATGTCTAACTCCGGTTACACATGAAATACTATTAGTCAGGCAGTAGCAATATTAGCCTGTAGCACTAGTCCTCTGAGGATGAATATACACAAGTCTACAAAATTAACAGCTTGGCCAACAGTAATAATAGCAACCTGATTTTTTGGCACAACTCCCCCGCTCACAATGCACCACCATACCAAGTTTTGGTAACAAAAGGTTGAGCAGTTCAGAAGATAACTTCCAAACAATGCTCAGACACACACAGGTCTGGTCTACATGAACAGACGGACACAGGCGATTCCAGTACACCAATTCTAACTTTGTTATAGGGGGAAATAACAAATGAAGACCAACTGCTCACAAAAATCAAAGACAGAAAAGGTAAGCACAGACAGATTGGTCATGTCACAATTTAGCGACACTCCACTTTACCACATCAACAACAATGAACATATTGTAGGGACTTCAAGGAACAGGTTTTCCCCACAATCAGGCAGTTGCAAGCTTTGCTCACTCACTGCACACCACTGGTTGCATTGCACACTGAGGAGTAAGCAGGTAAGCCACTGGTCTGAAATGCCCAGTCAACCTTGCAGGTCACAGGGCGGAACATATGACATCAACATAAAACACCTTTGCATAAAATCAATCAAAAGCAACCAAAGTCGACACACTAAGGAACTGGACAGCACACTATCTGGACTGAAATGACAAGAAGAGTTACAACCATCTGGGTAGCAATGAACTCTGCTCACTCACTGCATGCAACGGTACATAATACTCCTGGCTAATGCTAAACAGGACAGGACACACACTGTCAGGCCTGAAGAGACGGACAATAAGGGCAAACAGGGCATGCACAAACCAAACCATGACTAAAAAAAAATCTTTTCCCCAGGTAATACCTGGGCCCATATGCATGATGCAGAAATACAGTTAAAGGTGGATGGCCTCTAATCCCGATTAGCTAAAGAGTACGTAAGTTCCAGGTAGACGAATAAGGCTATAACTGTATAGCTTAAAGATGCATTTACTGATTTAGGCCGGCCAGACAGTCCTATTTATGCTCCACACATAATATTGGTTTCAGTGTCCTCAACATTTAGAAGATAAGCTGTTTGCTCTTCATGCATATGGGCCCTGGAGGGGAAAACTGACAGAGTTGGGGGGAGGGGGGGGCACAAATGTCTCCCCAGCAGGGGAATGACCATGTGATAGTTCTGTAACCTATTCAACAACTGATGAAAAACATCCCACTCATAATTCAAAGGCACAATTAAACAAAAACTACATAATTTTCAAAAACCTTCATCAATGGCAACAAAAACAATCCCCTGACTTGTGAATCATATCAAAATCAATTCAGACCCCTTAAAATAGCAACCAGAGCAGAGTCATGAAGCACAGCAGAGTTGGAAACTGTGAAGCTTGTTGCCAGTGGACAGTGCTCAGTGGGCAAAGTATAAAATATCCACGCTATTCAGAATACATGACAGTTTTAAATATTCCTCACTAATTAAAGTCAAAATGTTGACACTCTGAAAGTCCATGTGTATGAACCTTTAGCTAAGTAATGGGAACAGTCTGAATGCATAGGAAGTGAACCAGACTTCAAATTCATAAAAAGAATATTCAAAAATGTAGCTGAATGAACCTTTACCTGATAGATAGGGGAGTGACCACAGTGAAAAAAGATGGGTATTACTATTAGAGGTGAATACCCCTAATGCACCTGATGAGAGTTGAACCTTCAGCCTCTGACACTGGTGATTTCACTTGATCAGAACAGGAAAGCCCTGACCCACTGAGCTACTAGCTGCTGCCAGTTTTACATACATGTATTACACGCCAAACAGCACAGGCAGCCACTGGATGGTGACTTTATCTGGGAAGAGTTTTACACGCATACTCATGCCTACACACACACACACACACACACACACACACACACACACACACACACACACACACACACACACACACATCAGAATTCAAACATTTCCTTCTTTGAAAGAGATAGGTGGAAAATCTGGCGACACTGACACTAGTGACAGACAAAATTCTTAACACAATTGACAGTCTGCCAAGAAGTACTCATCTCTCCCTGCACATAAAGCTCTTGTGAGCGTCAGATGGTTGCGAGTCAGTCAATGACCAGGCATCCCCTGATCATGAGTGAAGTGCCTATGACTCCTCAGACTCCTTAGGCAAAGGCGAGTCCCACCGCTCATGCGTGACACCGGGTTTGAGGTGTGTGATGACAACATGACATGCTTGCTTTTTCTCCATGCGAGGTGGCATTGTGATGGTACGGTAAGTGACCTCATCTCCCTCTTTTGGGACATACTCCCCATCAATGCTGAAAGAGACATGACAATTAGTGAATTACTGTTAAACAGGAGCAGCTGAAGACTTCTCAAATTACTATTCCTGCACCAAGTAAAGGCTGGCATGGCTAAATTTGTCTACACCTTCACTTTATCCTTCAGCATTAAGCTTTACTTTTGTTTTAGGTGTGGCACCAAATTACCTTGATAGAATAATGAACTGTTTGATTTGGATTACTGATAAAATATGCATATAACAATTTGCCAGGAAAATAGCACAAACTGTGTTAGTCTATATATATCATAATAATTTTGTAACTCCAAGGTAATATTTTTCTATATAATTTAAGGAGTTTGGGAAAAATCTCAAATGTACTAGGAAGCCAGACATCAGAATTATGTGAACAGTGGAATTCACCTTTGGACTCATCTGTTTAATTTACTTTCAAACCTACTACTGAGCAACCCCCCCCCCCCCCCCCCCCCCCGCCCCCATTATTTCTGCTGTTTCTGTTGACTGATGTGCTCTGTGTATGTGTGTGTGCATGTGTGTGTGTGCATGTCATATGTATCGTGCGTGTGTGTCCTGTAGGTCTTGCCTGTTTGTCTTCTTGCGTTTTAAACTGCTTGTACAGGAAGTAGTCATTGTTTTTTTTCCTCTAGTGATTTAAACTGCTGCTGTCGCTTTCCACTTCAGGTGTCTCAACGTGGATGTAGCTTATATTCTAAGACTGTAGTCTATTTTTATGTTACCAGTTCATGCTTTGTAAACATTTCATTATTATCATCATTATTATTCCTGCCACATTCAGAACTACTCCAAGATTCATTAAAAAAGTGGGATTTTTTTATACGCTGGGTTTCCAACAGAGTAAACCTTAATTTCTGCATCCACACTACTCCACTGAAACAGTGAAAGATCATAAGTTTACCCCCAAAAAACTAATCCAATTCACTAATAATGTCATAAAATAGGGCATGGGTTAAGTTGCCCTGCCGATAAACTTATCACTATAGCAAAGCTGAACTGAATTTTTTGCTTCAAAAACAAATTTGGCATACAACAGAAAAACATCTATTGTAACCTCATACAATCACTTCACTCCACATGGAACTCGGAGTCAGAAACTATGCACCTTCATGCTATCATGAACTGAAAATACTGATTACTAATACTATTAACAAAGCAAGCCTCACTCTGATATGTGCACAAACAGTGGCTCAGAGCCATCTGCTGGTGAAATAAAGCCATGACCTCGCTGGCGGCAGAATGACTTGACAGTACCCTTCAGCAAAGGAGCTGCCTGTGCTCTCTCTGACCTGGAAACATACAACAAATTTGGCAGATTTTTAACATCAAAGAACTGCATGGTATGCATTATATGGACAACAATAGAACTGATGGAATACCATACTAATAAAAAGTAATATGGACAACAGTAGAACTGATGAATATTATAATTCTTGACGAAAGCTGTGGTAATTAACTGTTTTGTTCTACATGATCTACAGCACCAACCAGATCATCTGTATCATCATCCACTTCAAACAAAGAAACCCTCGAAACAGCTGAGAAAACCATCAAACCACCAGCTATTAAGCAACAGGAGATAAAGGAGTATGAAGACAATATCAAGTCGATTGACACTGAAAAGTATGGCGTCTCAGCGTCATCTTCATTTTGCAGACCATATTGTGCCAGGGTGACTAGAGTGGGAAACATAAATTTATTTTTAAAAAGAGGAAGAAGCGTGACCTCTGTCATGAGCAGGGGGGAGGGGGGAGGGGGGCAGAAAGCTGGGCACATTATTAGGCCTAGGTAATGTTAACTGTACCAGCTGACTGAGGGTTGGTACTAAAAAAAAAACTGAACTGCCAGTACTGCATACCCATAGTCTCAACAGTCTAGTGGAGGCTCTGGAAAGAAACAGCAATATTGCGCGCGCGCGTGTGTGTGTGTGTGTGTGTGTGTGTGTGTGTGTGCGTGTGTGTGTGTGTGTACATGTATGCATAGTTGGGAGCTAGTGGAAGTTTTGATCAATACAAGTGTCTTACTTTGTCATTTGTTTGTTAAGACTTGCTTGCCCTGATATAACCACACTGGCTGACTGGGTGTAAAACACCAAGTTACTTACTTACTTGTTAAGAATTGCAGACTTAGTATAAGTATTCATTTAAGTGGAAGTTAGGTCATAGGCGTAACCTGAGTTTAAACACCAAGTGCCCTTGTGGGGAAGGAGGGATGGAAGCAGAGAGGATGCAGCTGACAACTGTGAGTGCCAGATTGGCAGGTTGATATGGAGGAAGGAGGGGTGGTGGGAGGAAGTGGGGGCCAGCATGCATGTGAGAGAGAGAGAAGCATAAAGCTTCAACTTGTTCAAGCGATACCAGTATGCGGTTGGTGCAGTTAACACAGGGTCTGGGCCTGCTTATTATGTACATCAGGATCAGCATCAGCATTTCCAACTTCAGCAAAAATCATTTCACAGTGGGATCTCTGAGGCAAAAATCGCTGTGCATCACTATCAATCATGCAGTTAAAAAACAAATTTCTGTATCTGTGACTGTGACTGTGAGTGTGATACATATACGACTTAGTGCCAAAAGGTGCGCAAATGGGGTGTCAGATTTTTGACTGTCAATACAATCTGTTTCAAACATTTTGTCTTGTTGTTGCTTTGTGTGTGCATTCATAATTGGTCAGTATCACAGTGGAAACAATATGAGCTCTAAATCTGGAGCAGCTGGAGAAATATTATTTTTTGAAAGTGAAAAGCACCATGGAATTCAACCCCTGAAAATGGACATGCTCATGGTGAGTGCTTTTGATGCTTTCATTCATGTACATGATGAATCAAAACATTACCTCAGTTACCAATTTGCACACAGGAGATATAGCTTTACACAGAGCATACAAAATCAATTATCACTAAATTTTGTTTTTGGAGTTAGAGGCTCTGAAATGTCCCTTGATTAAATGTTATGTGTGTTGAAATGTTTCATGACCAGCATCCACAGACAATCTAGTGAAGAACTGACTCTCTCTTTCATCAAAACTGTACTCCAGTCACTGTGGTACATCACTGCATCAGGCGCCAATGTTTTATTTTACTGCCAAACATCTGGGTAGTTTTTAAAATATATTTTGCCATTCTTCATAAAATTGTTGCAATAAATAACGTTCAACAAAGTATTAGATTAAACAAGCAAATGGGAACAAAAAAAGTTTTCGTGCTTTTGCACTACATCCAGTCAGTCATGTGACACATCCGGGTCGTTTGCTTTGACCCAATGGCCGCATGGAAGAGATGTTGTGATATGCGAAAGGAGTGTGGTAATATTTTTGGAGACCATAAAAGGCATAATGTTCAACCTAATTTAAATGTTCATCGGAGATTTAGTCAAATCTTATAGTTATATGATGATATTTATATAGGTATACACCGAATCTTTTAAAAGTATCAGAATGCTAGCATATGCTGTCGATCTAAAGTTTGTTCAGATGCTTTCGTAAATTTGTTTTCACCAAGTTTCTTACAACATGGGTGTGTGTTGAAATCATAATGTGCGACAGCAGGCTGGTTATAAACAGTATATTCTGAACGTACTCTTTACATTTTGTGCTTGCACTTAATGCAATTTGTTTTGTTTACAAACTACACACTCAAACAAATCGTCATAAATGGTAGACGATTCGAATTTACACAGGTTAAAGTCGTCAAGTTAGGTGTTGAACATTATGATTACAACACAAGCTGTGGAAATAATAACGTTTGACATGATTATAGTGACCATGCCTGTCTGCCTTCCAGGTGCCGATCTTAATAGCATTATTCTTTGGCTGGGATTTTTTTTTTTTTGTAATATTTTAATATTTTATTATTATTAATTCTTTCGCTTTGAAGTTAACTGTTCAACTAGTTTTGTCCTAGGCACCCGAGTCAACATGACCAAGAAACGCATGGATGACAGGTTGCATGTGTGTTTTCCTGTGACACCCAAAAGCAGCAAAAGTTGCACTCACTCTTACTTGTTCCATTTTCTCTTACAAAACACTTACTTGTTTGTTAAATAATAAGTATTATTTATTTTATTATGAAAAACAAAGTACCATGTTGTGTCATTAACGTTGTTATCCACTGCAACAAAATTAACGCAGCAAAAACTGTTCACATGGAAATAGTTATGTCTTTATACTTTACACTATTACAGTAATAAAAAGTTACTGATTTATCACTCTCATCAAGAAACAAACAGCATTGTACATCTTGTTGAAATAGTAATGTACAACACATTTCTTACATCATTTGCTGTTTATGTCAAGAAAGCTTAAATTTGACCAAAAAAGGTCATCAAATCTTCCTTGTCACATATTGTTCTATTAAAGAATAACTGTTCATGTTTCAAAACGTGTTGCTTTTTATTTATTTAAAAATGTTCAAGACTGGCTGTATGTTGAACATTATCTATTGCAACAAACGATGTGTAGCATGCTGTTCTGTGTGACACAGAACAACAACAGTTCACTTTGTAATACTCATGTGGATCACACCTTGTAAGATCAGTTGGATTTTTGCAGTTAACTGCATGATTAGCAGCACAATGATGTGGGTTTGTTGTAATGTGTAATGTTCAACATGTCATAAATCACATTGAAAGTCAAATTTCTTAGGAATGAAGAGCAGCACTGCCTTCTCCCTTCACTGGTGGATGACTTCACATGTGTTCATTCAAAAAATGCATTACTCACTCACATCCTGTCAACTTTATTATATAGTACCTCTCTTCTCTTTTCTTGCACACATTTTGGCACTAATGACTAAGTCATGACTCTTTATAATATTATAAAGAAAATTTATATCATAACTGCTAACAACACCAGACAACTTTGCAAACTGTTTTGCTATCTAATACAATACCAATACTAATATTGTAATAATACTAGTAGTAGTACTGTAAGTGTAATAGGCTACTGTCTTACTCTTACTAGTCTTAGTCATAATGACAAATCTTCTTACTGTGAGAATGTTCTGTTTCGTCGAGTCGGCACTGGGCTTGGAATTGAGAAATGGGTTCGTCCATCAGGTGACCCTGATATTGCCATGTTGTTAGCAGCTTGCACCTGTGGTATGTCATGTGGAGATGTCATCTTCTGTTTAACTCTGACTCTGAGCACCTATGAATCTGAAATATATCAACCATCATAAATATAATTTACTACTACCACTACTACTACTAATAATAATGGATACTTATGCATCTTAATAATAATTTTAAAGTATAAACTTAAAAAATACAAACTTCCTAATTTTTACTGATCAGTATAACTTGAGGGACACTATACATACATGTACAAATTACTGGATTTGGATCTGATTTGGCATGGTCCACAAAGTACTACTACATCAGTAGTACACAGAATGTTTTAACTGGCAGACATTCACATTACACTATTTTCTATACATTCACTGATTCAGAATCAATTTTGAATTAATTCTGATGATGCAGAGCAAATTGTGGTACTATTTTCATTCCCTAAAGCAACAGCACTAAAGTTACAATGGGCAAACTAGCATTTTGACTGGCCAGTCACTATCCTTGCCTTTGGACAATTTCAGCACAGCTTGCCACTGTCTCAGTGTCAGGGCAATCACTCAATGTCAATCCTTGAACCCGAGGAAACTCAACCCCACATCCTTGACTCCAAGAGCACAGGCCAGTAACACTAACACAATACTACTACGTACTGTACGTAGACTTCACTGGGTCCGTATACATATGGCCAAAATCATAGTTAAAACCACACAGAGAAGTTTAACACTTTGAACACTGACAGTTAGCATGTGTTGTACTGGCACTGACGGTTAAGTACACACGGACAGAAATGCACCGTACACTAAGCGTTGCAAATCTATCATCTAGAGAAGATCCGTATTGTGGAACGGGCCCCGAGACTACGTTGCGGGCGGCGGGGGTAGCGGGGGGATACAAACACATGCATCTTTTTCCATGTCAATATTACCAACAAAGAAGCAAATTACCAGTGCTTTTTACAGTACATGTCAGGAAATTATAAACACAGTATTACTCTTGTTTTTGTCGAAAGTCTCTCCGGGCGTGACAACCTTAGGAAAATGTGCAGTACTCTCTGCATCCGGTACAACAGATATTCTTTTAATTTGGTAAACAAGCTAAAAGATAACATTTGATTGTACAGCTACATTTTAAAACATATTTGTATTGCATTTATTGTAAAACGTTTTATCAACTAGATAAAATATTTTCATATTTAAGAAAACATTTTTGTTTTTGATTTCTGCGCGGCCTTCGTGACGTCACCGTATCAAGTGTGTTCCGAGTGTGTTGTTTGCCACACACGTGTGGCATGGGCTGAAAGTTCATCCGAACCCGAGGAAATGTCGATCTTAAAACAAGCCTTGCAACTGTCGGTGGATGATTTTCATCTAGTTGGTAGGTTGCTCTTGGTTAATGCAGTTAAATTAACGGAAGAAGAATCCATGGTCTGACATCGAGTGTGACTGTGAGTGTGACCAAAAGAAAAGCAACAACAAAAACAGTAGACTGAACTAAGGTGACTGCCAGTGCACAGAAGAAAGAAAGAAAGAAAGAAAATAAGATTTTTAAAAAAAATAATAATAAGAGAGAGAGAGATCAATACATTAGACACAAAAGGTGGGAAAGAAGGCTTACTGTCGAGTCCAGGCAAGATCAAGAGGAGGGAGGTGAGTTGGACTCTCACGAAGAAGGTAGACACTTCTGCTGGTCCAGGCGAGATCAAGAGGAGGAAGGTGGCGCTGGACCCTCAAGTTAGCCCAGAACAGATAAGAAGTAGGGAGATGGAGAAGGGCTTGAAAGCTGGACTTCTTTTGCCTCAGTTGTTTCTCAACAGCAGTGCTACGGACATTGTCTAGTTGTGACTGTTCCGCACAGTACGGACATTATCTTTGTGACTGTTCCGCACAGTAGTTGAGACAGCAGTTGTGTAGTAGAATAGTACACTAGCTGCTGCGCAATGGTGAGGGGACACTTCCTTAACATTTTTGTTGTTCTGGCAGTGGTCCACGGCATCCTTGGTCTTCCTGGTTGGTGCCTGCGATATAGCCTTCACTCTTTCTTCCCCTTTCCTTGTCCCTGATATAGTGATATTGATTTGTATAACTATAAGCAGCCTCGCTTTTGTGGACATTAAGCAACACGATTCCTTACTGTCAACTGCTGTTTCCTGTAATTATAAAGGGGGGGGGGGGGGGGGGGATCAGCTATTAGAGTGTTACTAATACTAGTCTGATTTTAGAAAAAAAAATACTCAACTTGCAAAAAACTTGTGGTCAGTGATCAGTGGAGGCATTGTGCATTTATGATAATTAATATAAAACTGCAACTTTAAAAGAACAATAAGCAAAAAAACAAAAACAAAAGGTTACAATCTCTTTAGGACTACAATTTACATGGACTATATTTCTATATTTAGGGTAAGACATTAGCAGGTAGAAATACAGTGTTGACACTAATGACAGCAGGTCTAGGTTCTGGGTGGCTAGATAAATAGCATTTAAAATTTGGAAAATGTATTATTAATTAACATGGGTACCTCTGTAGAAGAAGTAAAACATCCCAGTTCAGAACAGATACTGAGGCAGTGCTCATCCATAGCTAAGTGATCTGGGTTAAGAAGCAGCACAGGCAACATCCCACTCTTGAAAGTGACATCCATAAATTTATTCATAATCAAAGCAGCCAATTTACCGCCAGTCATAAAAAATAAATAAATTGACAATTGGCAGCCGCTAACAGTAGTACAATGCCCCCATAGCAAGTATGATACCAATTATTATTACCATGAATGTTACCTCTAATTAGATGTTCAGGTATTGCCACAGTTATATACTTATAATACAGTATACTCCATTATTTTCAATATCTCACCGTTTGTTTACTTTAAACCATGACCAGCTCAAACTGAATGCAAGAGGAGATGTTGACTGCCTGAAACTCGTGAAAGGTAAATTACTAAAAAGGTATTAGACACTATGCAGAAGTGCAGTAAACATGGTTTCTTTGTTTTCTTTTGTTGAAGATGGCACAGAGGGGGAATCAACCAGCAAGAAAAGAAAAACGAAAAATGCAATGAAGCTGATCAAGACGAACAGGCAGGGTGTCTGGAAGGAACTGCGTAGACTTCAGAAGCAGGAGCAGGAGAAAGTCCAAAACAAATATGACAAGCCTAATTTTATGTCCAGTGTTGGTAAGACAAAAGCTGTATGATCTATAGTCCATCTCCTGCTATGTCTCTTTCCCCCACCTCACTGTCCCCCTCACCTCTCTCTTCTCCCCCACTTCCGTTTTTTGTTTCTCTTTCACTCTCTGTTTCTCTCTCTCTCTTCACCCCCCCCCCCCCCCCCCCCCCCAACCTGCTTTGCTTGGCAACTAGAAGAACAAAACAAACAAAAAAACTGAACTTGCCAGTAGGGAGGCATCCCAATCCCATTGATAAGCAAAAGTAGTTGACTAGTTCAGTAGTTGTACATGAGTATACTATACTGTTTGTAAAAAGAGCAATAGCAATACTAGCAACAATGATAAAAGCAAGTTTTTGCATTTGTAAATTTTTGACAATTATGCCATTATGTACAACAGTACATGTAATTTTATTGAGAATGCCAATTCAAATTATTATTTTACCATTTAAGCAATATAATTATAAGAACTATACAGTTGTAGAGAATCTAGAATTAGATATAAATTTCAACATATGATGGAAATAGAATTAAGCACATTATAATTTATATTTTATGTTTAATGTATCATGTATACATTATTGATTATACTGCATTTTGTAAAAATGTTTGCTTTATTAATGTTGTTAGTAATGTTACAGTATGTATGAACTGTGACATCCTTTGTCATTATGTCACTCAGTAATCAGTGGTATGCGGTTTGTAATTAAATTGTTGTAAATGCAATTTTTAGAGAAATTTCAAGAAGATCAACTTGCATCCAAAGCAAAGAAAGTCCTACGTCCAGATGCAAAGAAAGTGAAACCTGGCAAGAATGCCCAGAAGGTTTGTGAGCTATTGTCTGTTTCACTAAATTGGCCTGCCTTTTATTACCAGCTTATGATAAGCACAATATCCCAGAAAATGGACCCACTCTATTATTGTATTAGCAACACCCTTCAAAATTAAATGCTGTTTGGGGAAACCTTTCCAGCCGTTTGCAGTGAGGATGAGCCCATTTTGGAGGTACTGTGCTGTTGCTATGAGTATGACCCAGTTTGCAATCATTTTGCTCCTGAACCTGAGAGGGGGTGCAGTGTAACTCAAAGTTTTGCACTAAACGAGAAGCCTGACAATACAGTGACAGGTCGCTCATAGAGTCATACTCATACAGTCTTAGTCTTTGTGTACATGATAAGTTAATTCCACTTTCAGTTTTGATTCTTTTTGTACACATTCCTGTGTAGAATGACTACAGTTTCTCTGATTATGGATAGCAATAGCATTAGCACTGACCTTTAGATTTGATGTCAGGATTTCTCCATGAGTTCCTTAATTCTTTAATTCATTGATGTCATGATACTATTGACAGCTCCAAAGTGTCACTGGGAGAGACTGTTGTGCTGAGAATGAACAGGGCTCATTTCAAGCCAGCATCGGCAATATGAGTCATATAATTATGCAAATAACTTATTTACTCCCTTTGCCATAGTTACAGTATAAACTTGTTTATGTGCATGTTTATCTTTATTTTTTCTTTTCTTTCTAATTTGTGAACAGGTTTTTGAGATGCATATGAAGCATTTCAACAGAAGGAACACCAAGGCTTCAAAAGAAAAAGAAGAGTGCACTGTATTTACTGACAGAGACTTTGATAAATTTGAAGAGGAGTATGATTTTTTCAAGTGATGAGCACAAGATGCATTATTCTGACGGTACATGTGAAATTGCATTGATTCTCTTTCAGAACTGGTTCAAGCTAATTAGAGTGTGTGCGTGCATATGTTTGTGTGTGCATTTGTTTAGGAATGTGAACATGAAATGTTGATGTTGGTTTGATTAAAAAACAAAAAACAAAAAAACTTGAGGTTACTGGTTTTGTGTACACCTCTCTCTCTCCCCCCCTTTCTCTCTCTCAAATTCAAATTCAAAATACTTTATTGTCCGTTGCAATCATAACATTTAAACAGGAATTTTTCTTCACTCACACCAGCTCTCTCTCTCTCTCTCTCTCTCTCTCTCTCTCTCTCTCTCTCTCCAATCCTTGTAAAATAAAGTTTTCGTGTTTCTCTCTCTCTCTCTCTCTCTCTCTCTCTCTCTCTCTCTCTCTCTCTCTCTCTCTCTCTCTCTCTCTCTCAGCAACACATAGGACTATGAGCAATCTCAGTGAGATGTAACTCTACTTACAATACATGTTGTACAAAGGAGATAGGGTCAAGGCACCTCCACAGCTACTGGTATGTGGACACCTCAAACTAAGTAATGCCTGCTAGATTCCAGTCTTGCCCTACTTCACAGCTGCATTAACCTGCACAAGATGATATATATATATATGTATTTTTGGCTCATTGGTCTGGAACTTTCTTCACTGAGTTATATAGCTAGCATCTGGATTTTAACTATTTGCTAGGCCATGTGTTTATGGTACAATATGTATACATACACTTATATATACACATTTATCTGTACACATATAATAATATTTATAAGCATTATCCTACAAGCACTCACATGAATATGAGTACACTTCAGACCTCCCACTACCTACCACACACTCTCATCTGTTGTAACAGATACAGCATTCTGACCTTTGGGCCTGTTTGATCTCTTCAAACATTAATGAAAACAAACAAACATGGCAAAGTGTGCCACAAACACACAATGATTTGTTTTGTTTACAATGTTTGAATGCACCAGTATTTTAAAAAAAGAAAGGAAAACAAGAAGATTCACATATAGCAACAACAACAAACAAACAAAATAGTTTTAACTTAGTTAAATTTTAAGTGTATAAAAAAAAAGGTGCTAGACTGTCTTTTTTTGTTTTGTTTGTTTGTTTTTACTGTGTAAGTAATCAGCATAATCTTCATTGTTTAACTGAAGTTTTGTAATAATACTGTTCATAGCAATATTTATGTTTTAGCACTGTTAAGTGTGTATGTGTGTGACAGGTTGCAATTGACAGAGAACCGCAAGTTAAGTAGAACTTTTGCATCAACAGCAAGCTGTCATATTTCTTCGATTTTATTATTTTCTTCTTTTTTTCTTGATATATATATATTAATCCTCAGTTTCCAGCAAACTATAGATGAGATAGATAGATAGTTAATTTTGTTTGCCGGAAACAGGATTAAAAAACACACACACACAACAAGATTAACTGCCAGCGTCCTAAAACAAGATCCAACTGCTAGCGTCCTAAAACAAGATCCAAACACATAAAAGGTTCAAAAGAACGCTTATTTATTATGACACAGACACACAATCTGCAAATTTTCGTGGTAATCCCCTTTGTGAAGCTACAAAACGACACTTAAACAACAATGAAACGGTTAAAAACGATGAGAAGCGAAATTACTTTTTTTTTTTTTTTTTTTGGTTGAGCTTTTTTTTTTTTTTTTTTTTTTTTCTCTCTCCCGTGTTTGGAAGAATAAAAGACTTGACAAGACAAAAACAACAGCTCAACCAAGTAAAGTTATTTCGCTTCTCATCTAATTTTTCATCGTTTTTAACCGTTTAACTGTTGTTTAAGTGCCGTTTTGTAGCTTGACCACGGGGATTAACCTGAAAATTTGTAGATTGTGTCTCCGTGTCATAATAAATGATCGTTCTTTTGAACCTTCTATGTGTTCGGATCTGAGGATTAATTTTCCTTGGTTTGAGAGTAGTACCCCTTTGATTTTTACCCTAACGGAGTCGTATGGCTGTGAGAGCTTGTGCCAGCCGTAAGAATTCCAAAACAGCGACGGAGGCTGAGCGGGCAGTAGATTTCCTTAGACATGTACAAAAAAGGAAGCCACATGGACGAAAAAGAAAGCCAACTGGACTCCATAGAAAGCCACAGTCAAGAGTCAAACATACAGGTTCCGACAGGAGTCGTGGACTCGCAAGAAAGCCATATCGACTTGAAAGAAAGCCCCATAGAAAGAAGCCATATGGAGTTGAAAGAAAGCCAGGTGAACTCCAAAGAAACCCACATGGACGAAAAAGAAAGCCACAGTCAAGTGTCAAACATAATGGCTCCGACAACAGTCGTGAACTCGACAGCGGAAAGCCAAATCGACAGGAAACGACGCCAGATGGGCTTGGAGGAAGGGCGCATGGCCACCAAGCAGAGTCAAAAGGACTTGAAAGAAAGCCACATTGACTCGAAGCAAATCCAGACGAGCTTGGAAAAAAGTCAGTCGAACTTGACAGAAGGCCACAGGAACTTAACCGAGAAAAACAGCAGCAGTCAAATCGCGGTGCTGCCAGGTCTGAATTTCGTCGTTTCCATGTGACTGTACTGCGAGTAACTGTCTCTTGAAGGACTAACCTTCTCAGATTTGATACAGCAAAGTTGTGTGTGTGTTTTTGTTTGTTTGTTGTTGTTGTTGTTTTGGGGGGGGGGTCTGGGGGTCTGATGAGTTTGTGTTATTTTAGGTTTGTCAGTCTGTTGCATTATTTTTTCACTGACTGATCTGCCAGCTCATTAATTTCCCCCCCTCCCCCCCCCCCCCCCCCCCACCCGGTCGCCCCATGACCAGTCACTGTGAGTTAATGAAATAGACTGGGATTACACCAATAGATTACACCTTTTTTGGTGGATTACGGCTTTTTTCATTCTCCAGGGTCTCCTTTCTGCGCTGACTCTTACCATTCGGTATCCGTTCCACCGCCGTGTCACTGTCACGTGTCGGGGAAAACTTCTGTCCTTGCTGTTCGATGTTGTTGTTTTGTTACTAATAACAACGGCACCCCTCACTCACACATGCGTGCATGCGGTCCCTCAGCAATCACACACGGCATGCTCTCACACATGCGCTCTGGGTGATCCGCTCACGGACTAGCTCTCTCTCACGCAACATCATATGTATGTCACAACCATGATATTCATTCAGTTCACTATTGTAATCTTAACAACAGCTGCGTTACTGCGTACCATTAACGTAAACCCGGGTGCTACTAAGTAAATAATATTCCACAAACCTGGCCAGGCTTCACTCATCACACACACGCACTCCAATGCACACAGTCCATGTCATCACAGTCTTGACGACGCGACGTCTGGTGGAGCTCGTGGCACTCGTTGCATTAGAGGCCGCAGTCCTGTGCCGGGTGGAGTCCGTGGCGGTGACAGTCAGTGGTGGTGGTACCACAGCCGGGCCGGGATCATCTCACAGAGATTCGGAATGACTTGCACCTCACAGTCTCTCCTTCTCCAGTCCATTTCACCTTTGCTCCTCAGTCTTTGCATGTACATCACACGAATCACCTTGTGTCATGTCCTCTTTAATCCCTCCTCCTTTTCATGCTCATATTCCTTCCTGCGTCTTTCTTCTCTCGGGCCCCGGCTCCGACTGCCCAAAAACCCACGCTCCGTTTCCCCCTTCTCCACATTTTGTATTCTTCCGCGAATTGAATATTCATCACTCCAATTCCATTTCGATATACAACAAAACGATATATCATCAAACGTAATAATCATGTACTAACACTACTTAGCATGCATTCAGGTTATGTTCCAGGACAAACGGCAGTTCTCCAATTTATTGAATTATTTTAATTAGGGATTATTTCCTGTCCAGAATGTCTGGAACTACCTCTCCTATTCTTCCAGTAAAATATGGCGCGAATCACCCCCACTACCTTCCTCATTTCTCCCCTTCCCGCGTCTGTTGTCTTAGAGGCTAATTTATGGTTTACGTTGACCCGACCATCCCACTGCCCGCCGAGCCATCGCACACCCTTCCCTGGCCCCGTTTCCTCTGTCCGTCCCAAGTGACCGGCTAGTCTAAACAGTCGCCCCGTCTTGGCACTTGGCACTTTCTGCCTGCACCGACTAATTTACTCATTTCGCACTTTGACATTTGCCCCCCATTTGAAGACAATGCTACACATTGTTTTTACTACACCAAAGGGCGAAATCGCATACGAATAGAAAATATATGGAATTTTCCAACGTTTTACATCGAAAGACCAAATGGCCGGTAGACAACTCCACGCAAAGTGGTGATCATTTCACGAACGACATCATAGCTGACAGCTGAAAATATGTACAAAATTAACTCGGGTCAGTATGCAACATACTGCCGCCGTCTGTGAAATCGCCTTATCGAGAAGCTTGAGACAGACCTCCTTATCGCTACATTGCATGCAGTCTACATACTACGGTTATTCTAGCTATAACCGAAAAGAAGACAAAGACATTCTCAGCCGACCTTGGTTCAGAATCTGAATTACAGCATGCCCGCGCGGCTCATGTAATCCGCCCCAACATTCTCCCTGCCGGGAATGTAAAGGATACGGTATCTGTAGGGCTGAAGAGTCATGGCCCACCGCAACACCCGACCGTTTTTCAAGTTCGCTTTCTGCAGGAAGCTTAAAGGCTGGTGATCTGTCTCCAGGACAAACTCCTTGCCATACAAGTACTTCTGGAACTTTTGTACTCCCCAGACTACCGCCAAGCATTCTTTCTCGACAGTGGCATACCCTTGTTCACACTTGGTGAGCTTTCGGCTGGCGTATCGAACTGGAAACTTCTTCCCGTCACATTCCTGCAACAGTACTGCCCCTAGACCTTGCCCTGACGCATCCGTTCGAAGAGTGAATGTCTTGGACATATCCGGCAGTTTCAGGATTGGCTGTGAAGCTAGCCTTTCCTTCACTGTAGATAGTGCCCTTTCTGCCGCCTCGGTCCATTCCACCTTATTGGGGCTGCCCCTCTTCACCATGTCACTGAGCGGACTCGTGATGGCTGCAAAGTTGGGAACGAACTCGCGATAGAAGCCAATCAGCCCCAACAAGCTTCTGACCTCTGCCTTTGTAGTGGGCCTAGGTAACTCCAGCATCTTTGCTACCTTGCCCTGTTCCGGCTGCTTCGTTCCCTCACCCACCATGAACCCCAGGAATTCCAGGTTGGGATAGCCGATCTGACATTTGCTGGGTCTGGCAGTCAGGTTGGCCCCTTTCAGCCTCAAGAACACCTCTCTGAGCAGCGCCATGTGCTCCTCCCACGTTTCAGAGAATATAAGAATGTCGTCCATGAAATTGGCGACATTCTTCATGCCATCCAACAGCTTTCTCATCATCCGCGTGAAGGTGGCAGGGGCCACGTTCAGTCCGAACGGCATGACCTTCCATTGGAAGAGACCCATGGGGGTAGTGAAAGCCGTGACCTCCCTCATTCGGTCGGACATCTTGATCTGCCAATAACCCTTACTGAGGTCTATTTTCGAGAAGTACCTGTTTGCCTGTGATGACATAGTTGCAAACAGATCCTCTATGTTAGGCATGGCCTCCAGTTGCAAACAGATCCTCTATGTTAGGCATGGCCTCCATGTCAGGTTTGATGACATTGTTCAGGCGCCTGTAATCTGTGCAAAACCGATGCTCGCCTGACTTCTTCTTCACGATTACGACGGGAGCGGCATAATATGATTTAGATGGCTCAATCACCCCCATCTGCATCATCTTCCTAACTTCCTCCGCAATGATCTCCCGAGTGGCATAAGGAATCGGGTATGGTTTTACACTGACTGGTTGTGTAGTGGTCAGCTCTGCGTCGCAGACTTCTAGGTCTGTCTGCCCTGGCCTTTCCGTCATCAGCCCACCAAACTCTGCGCATAAGGCCCTCGCTTCCCCTTTCTTGACCTCATCCAACTCGTCGTACAGGGTCACGTCCTGGTAGGACTCCGCCTCGCCAAACTCAGGCATCACTATGTGCCCCTCGACCTCCGGGTCCCCCTCACCGGTGTCGATCACTGCGGCTCCTGCCAGCAAAGTGGCTTCATCCGCTTCCTGACAGTTACGCTCAGTGTACTTTCTGAGCATATTTATGTGAAAAACCTTCTGCTGTCCATTTACATCGATCCTGTAATCATGCAGACCTACCTTCCCCACCACAACAAACGGCCCCTTCCAGTGCATCAGGATCTTGTTGTGGTCAGTTGGCAGCAGAAGTAGCGCCTTGTCTCCCACCTGCAGTTGACGGTTCTTGGCCTTCTTGTCAAAGTACTTCTTGTAGGTCTGAGAGGACTGTTTGAGCGCCTCCTGCGCAAACCGGCAGGTGTCCTCCAGGCGGCTCTTGAGGTCGAGCACAAATTGATATGTAGTCTTGACCTCCTCCTCTCCCTCCTCGTTGGTCCACAACTCCTTCAAGATGGAGATCGGCCCACGGACCGTTCGGCCGTAGAGCATCTCGAATGGAGAGAACCCTAGACTATCTTGCGGAGCCTCTCTGTATGCGAACAGTATGGCTGGCAGATAGCGATCCCAGTCTGTTGGGCGTTCTTCACACATCTTTTTCAACATTCCCTTCAACGTGCCATTGAACCTTTCCACAAGCCCGTTCGCTTGGGGGTGGTATGGCGTCGTGTGAAGTTGCTTCACCCCAAGCAATCGACCGACTTCCCTCATAAGGGCTGAGGTGAATTGAGTCCCTCTATCACTCAGGATCTCCGATGGAACACCAACCCTAGAGAACATCTCAACCAACGCCTCTGCCACAGTTTCTGTATCAATAGACCTGAGCGCTACAGCCTCGGGGTACCTGGTGGCATAATCGACCATGGTGAGAATGTATCGATTCTTCGTTCCCGATGGAGGTGAGATTGGCCCTATGAGGTCGACGGCCACCCTACGGAATGGCGTGTCGATCAACGGCGCACTCACCAACGGCACCTTCCTTGTGCTCCCTCTTGGACTTGCCCTCTGACAACTGTCACAAGACGCACAGAATCGCTTTATATCGGCCATCGCTCCTGGCCAATAAAAGCTGCTCATGATCCTGTCTGCAGTCTTCCCCTTCCCGAGATGACCCGACATGAGGGCCTCATGGCCAACTGCCATTACCCTCTCACGGAACTTGGACGGCACGACCAACTGTGACGTCGCCCGTCCTGTCTTGGAGCTTGTAAAAACCCGGTACAACAGTCCTTTGTTCACCTGAAACACGACTGTACCTCCCCGGACTTCCTTCTGCCCCCCTTCCTTGGCCGCTTCGAACAGTCCACGCAAGGACGAGTCGTCCTGCTGAGCCCCCTTAATCTCTAACGGTGTGGCTTCAGCACCCTGCTTTCCACAAGGTGCACTCAACGGCCTCATCGCCTTCAACCTTTGACCCCTCGTTTCTACGGCTGCTGCCACAGCTGGGTCATCGGGACCCTTTGCACCCGGCACATTCCCAATGATCAAGTCACACAGAGGACTTTGCATGACAAGAGCCTCTAGCTGTCCAGTAAAGAACGGAGTGCTGACTGCTAGTTTAGCGGTCTCAAACTCCCTCA
>OY757541.1:18899152-18903419 GCA_963584105.1 Alviniconcha strummeri | reverse complement strand
AACAAAGTTAAGTTATAGAGAGAGAACTTCCGCTTTTGTAGCAAAAGGCAAGAAGGCAGTTTTCCACTTACGTAAAGCCTTGACGAGGCTAAAGGATATGACAAAACAAACGTTTTTTAAAAAGATTTTTGATATTAATATTCAACCTATATTGATGTATGCATCTGAGATCTGGGGAACTGTGAGACTGGATGGCATAGAAAAGGTACACCTGATGGCTTGTAAGCGTTTTTTAGGAGTTCCTCTGAGAACACCGAACAAGATGGTGTATGGTGAACTCGGTCGATACCCACTTTTTGTGAATAGTACACTACGGTGTTTGAAATATTGGTTGCGTGTTTTAAAGATGTACGACATGAGGATCCCTAAGCAAGCATATAAATGATGATTTTAATGGATGAAAGCAAGAAGAAATGTTTGGTCACTCAGGTGAAGAATGTATTAAGCAAAAACGGCCTTTACTGTGTTTGGTTACAAGGGGATGGAGACGAAAAGAAATTTTATGTGAACTGAAACAGAGACTTACAGACAATTTTATTCAAGAATGGAATGCAACTATTCGAGATAAAGACAGATACTTTCCATACCGCAATGTTAAGTCAATATTTGAACCAGAGCAATAACTTTCAGCTCTTGAAAGGCTTCAGAGTTGGATTGTGCCAATTGCGACTTGGTGTGCTACCAATTAACAACAATCTTCATCGCTACAGTGCTTGTGCGATCCAGAGAAATTGTGTACTTTGTGTAAATGCGATAGAGAACGAAGAGCACTTGTTGTCCGCTTGTCCCTTCTATAATGACATTCGGGAGAAACTTCTGAACGATACGTCTCAAAACGCAGTCACGGCTTCACTGGAAAATGTTATTTCCTGGAAAAGCAAAACAAATATGTTTCGATTGGCCAAGTTTGTTTTCAGTGCGATTAGTTGAAGAAAAGAGTTTACGGGGTCAAATTAGTTTTACGATATAGCATTGTACACAACAGACTGGTTTTACGGTGTCTCATACTTGTTCATGTTTTTGTATTTTAAGATAGCATTGTACACAACAGACTGGTTTTACGGTGTCTCTTACTTGTTCATGTTTTTGTATTTTAAGATTAATATGTATGTGCACTGATTTTAAACTTTATTTTTACTTGTACTGGGGCCTGGGGCCGATATGCAAGTAAAATTTCAAATTCAAATTCTCTCTCTCTCTCTCTCTCTCTCTCTCTCTCTCTCTCTCTCTCTCTCTCTCTCTCTCTCTTTCACGCTGTTACTGGAATTTAAAATTGTTAACTGATTTTAATAATATTTAGTCTTCTTTTAGAAAAGCAAAAAATACCAAAAGGAAAGAGCAGCAGATGAAACTGGACTTTCCTGTGCATGTTTATGAAGGTAAGATCTGTAACTGTTACCTCAATGCTCATAATTATGTTTTAATCGAAGCATGCCGTAGGCCTGTAATTCAGAACTGAAGAGTATATCGTCTAACTCTTTGGAAGAAGAAAAACGTGGCCAATCGGGAGCGCCACTGATTAAAATCATCAACAAAATATCGATAAAGATTGTCGGACTGATCGTCGCATTTTCACGGTCTTTTTAAAATCACTTCAAAGCGCTGGAAGGCTGCCAGATGAACAAATGCGGATCAATGTAGTGATTTATGCTGGGCAAGCCATTTGAGCGTCCTGCGTGTCGCAAACAGTAACGTTGCAATTTTCTTGGACAGCATATAAAAAATTATTAAGCTTTAACTGTTCATACCACGTTCAGTGGCCGTGACCACATTTCAAGGTCACAGCCATAGCAGTGTTAAGCAGTTTTAACTGAAAATTGTATGTTCTTATCTGATTAAGAAATCTTCTGTACGATTGTTAATCGGGTCGAGGAGATCATGAATACACCATAATTTTGGACTTGTGGCCAGTCTCGCTTTTGATTTCATGACCCGAAGTGCCCTACCCGCTGAATAGTCTTAAGAATTGCAAATTACGTAACAGAAGATATGAAATAACAACCCTCCTGTCAGAAATTCAACCTTTTCGTCTGCGTGGTCAGTTCATCTTCATTATCCGCATTCCACTTAAAACATACAACTTTTTTTTTTTTAAGGATAAAAAAAGAGAAGTTTTTTAAGTGTTACTGACGTGTAACGTGAACGATAAATCAGATTTGTACTTGTCATTCTATGACTTGTGTTTCGAACTTCTGTTTCGTATGCATTGTTCCCTTGCTGGAAGTTTGTTTTGATGCGCTTCGAAGAGACACTTTTCACTGTTGTTTAAAGGATTAAGGTTATGATTTTCGGTGGTTATATTACGGAAATGCGTATAAATATTCATGCTTGGTTATTGATGACCATGTTTACTTGATTTGTGTTGTTACTGAATGTATGACATACTAAGTGACACAGAAATTGAACAGTGAGTCAAAATCTTGCATGTGCTGAATCGATGGCTTGTATATTGGCTGATATAATATTTGAGGTTGTCTGGGATTTAAATATCAAGAACAAGTCAAAGCCGTTATTAGACTATAGTGAGACTTTTACCACCCAGCTAACGCTTGCATAGTAGAGAAGGTCTGTGTTTGGAGGCAAGGAAATTGAAGAAGGGGATAGTGCTTAGTAACTGGATTTAACTTAATATGACATTTAACGGTAATGATGAATATTTATCTGCGCCGCTCAGACGAGCGCAAGGTGCTTACATTCAAAATAGATCAAAACGACTCTCAGTCTCTGTCTTTCTCTGTCTCTCTGTGGTTCTCTCTGTCTCTGTCTGTCTCTTTTTTTGTCTCTGTTATTCTGCCTGTCTGTCTCTGTCTGTCTGTCTGTCTCTGTCTCTGTCTCTCTGTCTCTGTCTCTCTCTGTGTGTGTCTCTCTGTCTCTCTCTCTTTCTCTCTCTCTCTCTCTCTCTCTCTCTCTCTCTCTCTCTCTCTCTCTCTCTCTCTCTCTCACGCATGCGCGCACGCCGCCCCGCCCCCTCGCACGCCCTGTCCCCTCCCCCCCCCGCCCCCCCCCCCCCCCACACACACACACACGCAATGTACACGGAGCTCTAGCTTGGGTAGTGAGAAGTAGTCATGTAGAGCTGTACTTCTTGTCAATCGCGCGTGGTCGCCTCAGGACAGCAGTCGATGCACACTCCGAGCATCGCTTTCCGGCACCTTCCTCCAAACTCTGCCAGATTTAGTCCGCGCAGCTGTCTTAAGCCCGTTCTTAATTGGGCGAATGTTTTTTTTCGCGAAGCTAGTTGGAAGTATTCGGCGAAGCTAGTTGGTTCTTAATTGGGCCAACTTTTCTTCGCGAACCTAGTTGGAAGTATTCGTCGAAGCTATATTCGGGGTCCAAAAACCTTCGCTCAACATGTTCTGGGAACATTCGCCCTATTGGACGATCCTTGCATCTGATTGGCTGAGAGCAGAGCTCTCCTGTGAATGGAGAAAAAACAAAAATAAAAATGGATGACGGTGTCGCTAGGTTCTTCACTCGCTTCGGAGAGAATTTATTTGTTTATTTGTTGACTTGTGGAAGGCGCAGCCTTGTCTCGGAGACACAGAATGAGATAGTAGTTAGTTGAATTACCCTGTGAGGGATGATTAAAGATGATGACTTGACTTGACGTTAGCCTAGATTTTCGATCATGCTGTCTGCTGCGCGTCTGCCGCAAGTTCGGGCCGAAGCTTGCATCTCATCACAAGCCAGTTGAGAATGAAGTAAAGTTTGGACTGTCCGAACCATATTCGGCGAACTAAATGTTCAGTTAAGAAACGAATCATAGTTCGTCGAAGTGTCCGAAGTATGTTCGGGCGAACAAACATTCGCCCAGTTAAGAACGGGCTTAAGCGACGCGGTCAGCGCCTTCCGAAAGGTTCGGGTACTGATAAGACTGTGGTAGCAACCTAGCACCCAAGCACGCACGTAAGCATGAAGCGCATCCACCCCGGGTAAAAAAAATAAAAAGAGTTCAGTCTCGATTCAAACGATTTTGGTTTTATTTGAGCTGGCGTAAGCAACATGGTCAGTTATAAAACAAACGTGTGATATAATCTGAGTAGTTTGTAACAAAATTACTTCTGTTTGAGCACCAACAAAAAACTGCTCGTTGGCTGACAGTTTTCTGGACCCTATGGCGTAACTAAATACGGCAGTGGTTGAAGGAAGGATGTCGTAAACCAGTGCTTGGAGTTTGCAGTCGATGTTGAAATGAAGTTAGTGAATGACGCCCGGCCCAAGCCGGACCGCTTCTGTGTCTAATGTGCTTTTGGCTGCTGAGTCTATA
>OY757541.1:18881652-18891652 GCA_963584105.1 Alviniconcha strummeri | reverse complement strand
GATATTCGCCTTGTATTTTAACGTGTTAGTTTTGACTAAAGCAGTTTCCCATGCCGGTCCGCGGGATAGAAAAGGGGATTTCGCTCATAGTCGCAAACGATTTAAGCAGGTTCTTGTGGTGAGTGTGCACGGAGTGTTAACAGGTACCGAAGCATGTGTTACTGTGCAATGACAGATAGATAAATAGATGGTTGGCTTTGCATTTTAACAACGAATCAGACGAACTTGTGATGTAGTAACTTGTGTTTTGAACTGGCGGAAAAGAATTTTGAATGTGTGATTCGCCCTGAGGTGACCCTATGCGGTTGACGGGACGTTAAAATCCAAGATTGAACTAATTCGACTGAAGAGGGTTAACTGTTCCACCTTAAGATGGCATTGCCGTCAATGGGCGCACGAATGGTAGGCTAGCAGACATGACGTGACACACATGTCAATACACGCATTTTGCTTTGATGTCATCAGGAAACCGATGACATCCTCAACAAAGAGGCGGAAAGAATGGCGCGCTATGTCATACAGCTTGAAGGTTAAGCGATTCATTTCTCTCACGCCCCTTTTCTGATTTGTTTTTCCCTTCTTTCCGTTTTGTTGGCTTCTTTGTTTATTTTCTTTGTCCTTCTGTCGAGCAGGTTAATTCTCCATTTAGTAGCTTGTGGAGTCATTTGTTTATTAATCATATTAACTCGCATGCAAAGAAATGTCTGTAATGATCATTGCAATGCTGGGCAAACCATCCCGGCCGGTTAAGTGTCCGGTGTGTCAAAAACTTCAGAGTTGTGATTTTCTCGGACACAATTTTCGTAAGGTAGTACCCACAGAGATTTACCTGGTCATGCCAGACTCAGTCGCCTGGACCATAGTTCAAGGTCACGGCAGTGTCAAAATCTTTCAAGTGAAATTGTTTTCCTCATCCAATTAGGTTTGTTCGACTTTGTACGATTGTTCAGTAGGTAGACTAGATCATGAATATACTATCTAGTTTTTGACTTTCAAGGAAAATAATTGACGTGTTTTCTGAGTGACGAAACTTCAAAATAGACTTTTTCTTGGATAGGTTTTTCAAACTTTGCGTGATGATCACCTTCCTTGGGGTCTACATATTCATGCCAGATTAGATTACCGTGACTTTGCCACAAGGTCACAGGTATCAGACACATAAACTGCGTTGTTTTTCTTTTTCCCCCACTGTAGTATAAAGTTCATATCGTTGCTACATCACACGAAAAAGATTCATGCAGACACTGCTTCGTGTGACTGGTGTGCACTTAAGGGGGATACTTACTTGATGTGAGTCGTAGGAACATAACTGCTCTCCTTCTGATCGTTCATTTTATGTCTACTCTTCTTCTTGCATGACCTTTCGTTCTTTTCCATTTTGGATTCCCCCTCCCCCCCACCCTCGCGACGGGGACTTCTTACTTTTTCTTGCTATTTCAGATGAACAGGGATGGAGAAAGCAAACTCCGATCGGGTTCCAAATGCTGGTTGTCAAAAAGACCGGAATAGGGAGTGAACGAATGCGGAGCATAGGATCGATGGTAATGGTCCAAGTTGAATCCACGGGTAAGCAGCCATCCCGGCAACTGGAGGTGACAACAGTCAGTCCAGAAGAGTCAATAGGCAGCCATGGATTAGATTCACGATCCTGTGGTAAACTATCTGCTTCAGAATCTTCTAGACAACTAGAAAGCAAAGGACCGACAGACTCAAAAGAACAGTTACACGAAGGTGACGAGCAGAAACCGAGCTTGGCATCAGCACTTATGACGTTACCTCTTTCATCTTCTGCCATGCCGTCGTCACCATCACAGAGGGATGTGACGGCGTTGAAAGCTGACCAGGAAAGGGCCAGAGGTGGACGATCTGGAGGCAGTCCACCAATACGAATCGTGCACAAACGCCTCAAAGCTGAAGTGTTTACTGATGTCATTGGGTCTGGAACAAAACTACCGGAAACAGGGGTACGTTGTCTGTGTAGGATCAGCTGTCAGGATTCCCAGTTGTGAGCCTTTTTTGTATTGTCGTTGTTGTTGTTATTGTTGTGTGTCTGTGTGTGTACGTGTGCGTGCGTGCGTGTGAGTGTGCCTGCGCGCGCGCGCGCGCGCGTGTGTGTGTGTGTGTTAGCTTCAGGCATATTTATAAACAGTTTATGCAAAATATTACGACACAGGAAGATCATATACACAGAGATCAGAACGACAAAGTAAGGGAAGAGAAAAACACGCTAAAAACAACAACAAAAAAACTCGTATATGCATACACCCACAACCAAACAAAAGGCGGGGTCCGGCTCGGGGGAGGGGGATGGTGGGGGGGGGGGGAATACACGTCAAATATACTCAAGGTAAAGTACTACAGACAAGTCATTTGTACAATTCGCACCATTGCCATGCGGGCAATACAAACATCTTCCGGTCGTGGACCTGACGGTAAACTACACGAGCAAAGCCAGCAAGTAGGACATTTCCCTAGCGAACATTCACTGGCGCTGGCGCCATGTTGATCGTGGGCCACGTTCTGACTCTGCAGCGTGCAAAGTGAGCCAACCACCCGAGCAACGTCGGTCAAAAGCAAGCAGGAAAGGGGCTTAAGGCCATACTCTAAGCCTCGATTTCCGGCACCTTCCTCTAAACTCTGCCAGAATTGGTTAACCTTGTTGCGGCACGTTTTGTCACTACGGCACGTTTTGTCACTAAGGTGACAAAACGTGCAGCGATGCCTGCATGGTTTATCACTAACGAGGTAGTGACAAATCGTGCAGGCATTGCACCTTTTTTTCACTTGGATATCAGTACATGTGATATTGTGTGTGTGTGTGTGTGTGTGTGTGTGTGTGTGTGTGTGTGTGTGTGTGTGTGTGTGTGTGTGTGTGTGCGTGCGTGCGTGCTTGCGTGTGTGCGTGAAAGAGAGAGAGAGTCACACAGAGAGGGAGACAGAATGAATGTGTGAGACAGAACGAGAGAGAGAAAATGGAGGGAGAGACACACAGGGAAGAACGAAAGACAGAAGGAGAAGAGAGACAGACAGACAGACAGACAGAGACAGAGGGACACACACACACACACACACACACACACACACACACACACACACACACACACACACACACACACACACACAGAAAAAATCACACAGAGAGACAGACAAACAGAGAGACAGACACAGAGAGACAGAGACAGACAGACACAGAGAGAGAGCGATAGCGAGAAAGGAGAGAGAATGAGGGAGGGAGAGAGCGAGAAAAAAGATGCTATGCTGCAAAATATACAAGACACTGCATGGAATGAAACATCACACCCAAAGTTAGTCCACGTTTACCTTTTCTCATCAAACCATACCAGCCATTCAATCAAACAAGGACATCCACAGAACACAGTCAAACCACATTTTCACTGTCTCTATATCTATAGTCATATTTAACACAGCTCACAGAGCTACGGGCAGAGGTAGCCTCGTAGTTAAAGCAATACAGAATTTCAGTTTAGGGCTGATTGAGGCGGGGATAATAAACACAATACACAACAACACACACGTGGGCGCACGCGCGCTGCCACGGACAAATGCACACCAACACACACACACACACACACACACACACACACACACACACACACACACACACACACACACACACACACACACACACACAACGAGGAAAGGACAAGACGGGTTATAGCGTTGCTGGCGAAGGAGTGACAAAACGTGCAGCGAGTGGACCTTTCGGCACGTTTTGTCACCACGTAGTCACAAAGCGTACCGCAGTGACAAAACGTGCTGGCTGTGCATCAAATTTGACACGTTTTGTCACCTTAACGTGCCTTAGTGACAAAACGTGCATGCCGTAGTGACAAAACGTGCTGCAACAAACCTTTATCTCCGCGCAGCTGCATGTCTACCGACGCTGTCAGTACCCTCCGAAAGGTGCGGGTTCTAATAAGGATATGAAAGCAACATAGCGGAAACACGTTGTGCGTCCGCCCCAGCTAAAAAATGAGTTCCCTCTGGATTCAAATGATTTTGGTTTTATTTGTGCTGTCGTAAGCAACGTGGGCGGTTATAACAGTTTAAAACGCCTCGCATAATTTGAGTTGTTCCTTACAAACGTACTGCTATTTTGTGCACCAACGAAAAAACTGTCCGTTAGCTGATAGTTTTCCGAGACCCGTGCCGTAGCCAGTTATGGCAGAGGCTGGAGGAAGGTCGTCGTAAAGCAGTACTTGGAGTTTGGCTTGAGGAGGCCTTGTCTCGACATGACAGGATACAATTTTATTGATGGGTTAGACGTACGTATTTCATTTTCACAGCTGTCATCGGCTTCCACGTACATGTAAGCAACGTTTGAGTTATGTATTATTTCACCTACGTGCACGTATAGCTAAACACCTCCACCCCTTGCCCCCCCCCCCTCCCCCATTCACGCACCTCCCCCCCCCCCCCCCCCCCCCCCCCCCCCTCGTCGTTGTTTGTAAAATTCATTGTCATTGTTGTGTGTTTCCGAATGTGCGATTACGATAGGAGATGCTTGATTTGTGATAATTCAGACAGCTAAGCCCAAGCCGGCATCTCCACATAAATCGGCATTATGGAAAGCCCTGAAAACTGACGTATTATCCGAATTAGAACGGCGCAAAGGTGTAGCCCTCAGCGCTCAAAGCTCGGGATTGATACAGAGCAAAACGGAGCCTGCAGACAAGAGCAAATCGACGGACGACGCAAAAGAAGAAACCAGGGCTACGTAATCTCTACCCTTTTTTTTTACGTTCCCAAGGGTCTCCAAACCCACCTGTCTCTCTCTCTGTCTGTGTCTCTCTCTGTCTGTCTCTGTCTGTCTGTCTGTCTCTGTCTGTCCCTCTCACTCTGTCTGTCTATCTGTCTGTCTGTCTGTCTGTCTCTATCTGTCTGTCTGTCTGTCTGTCTGTCTGTCTGTCTGTCTGTCTGTCTCTGTCTCTCTCTCTCTCTCTGTCTCTCTGTCTCTCTGTCTCTCTCTCTCTCTCTCTCTCTCTCTCTCTCTCTCTCTCTCTCTCTCTCTCTCTCTCTCATACACACACACACACACACACACACACACACACACACACACACTCACACACACACACACACACACACACACACACACACACACACACACACACACACACACACGTGAGCGCACGCACACACACGAGTGCTCTCTCTCTCTCTCTCTCTCTCTCTCTCTCTCTCTCTCTCTCTCTCTCTCTCTCTCTCTCTCTCTCTCTCTCTCTCTAATCGTGAATTTTATTGTACCGTCAGAATCCACAGAGAGATGTCTGTGACTGTGTTCAGTTAATAACATGCTTGAGAGCGCGCGCGTGCGCACACACACACACGCAGGCACGCGCGCACGCACACGCACACACAGATGCACGCGCGCTCGCAAAAATTATCGGAAGCTTGTGTGTGTGTATGTGCGTGCTTGTGTATGTGCGTGCGTGTGTGTGTGCGTACGCGCGCGCGCGTGTGTATGTGTGTGCGCGCGCTTACGTGTGTGTATATGTGTGTGTGTGTGTGTGTGTGTGTGTGTGTGTGTGTGTGTGTGTGTGTGTGCGCGCTTGCTTGCTTGCTTGCTTGCAATATTTTTAATTGCAATTATTTTGAGGCCTTTTGTCACTCACGCGGGACAACGAATCCACTAGGCATTTTGCTTTGTCCACATCGGTATGATCAAGAGATGTTATGATAAGATGCACCCTATCGGCGCTGACGGTGTTATTGAGAAACAAAAAAAACGCAAACTGCGTTGCAGGGACGGGCCCTGCTCAACAGACTCAGAGGAGGGAACTGAAACTACGTCGTCCGATCAGAGTGACGAGTGGATCTCCAAAGAGCCTGAGGGTCGATCGAAACGGAAGTACGTAGATAAGTTGACTCGGAGGCCGCTTTCATCAAAAGGGACCAAGACAGGCGCGAGAAAATCTTCAAAAACTAAGCTGACCAGGTCAGCGGCGGAACTGGCACCGAGAGCCACGGTAGACAAAACCACTGATGAAGACACCCAGTCGTTATATGAACATGATACTCGGAAACAAATTGCTAAAGTAATCCGTAGTCAGGTTAAGGAACACCCGAGAACCGGTCCGCTCGTCACTCCAGACCCAGATGGACTTGATCAGGTCACGCAGGGCCCTAAGGCAGGTGAAGCCATGCCGGGCGAAGATGCGACTGTTTCAGCCGTTACGGAACCGGACGTCACTTCGGACCCAGACGGACATCACCAGGTCACGCAGGACCCAAAGGCAGGTGAAGCTACGCCGGGCGAAGATGCGACTGTTTCAACCGTTACGGAACCGGGCGTCACTCCGGAAGACGGACTTCATCAGGTCATGCCAGTCTTTTCGGGCGAGGATGCGACTATTTCAGCCGTTACGGAACCGGACGTCACCCCGACCCAGACGGACTTCATCAGGTCACGCCAGATTCAAGGGCGGATGGGGCCTTGCCTGGCGAGGATGCGTTTGTTTTAACCGTTACGGAACCAGACGTGACTCCGGACCCAGACGGACTTCATCAGGTCACGCCAGATTCAAAGGCGGGTGAGGCCATGTTAGGCGAAGATGCGTCTGTTTCAACCGCTACGGAGCCGGACGTCATTCAGGACTCAGACAGACTTCATCAGGTCACGCAGGACCCAAGGGCAGCTGAGGCCTTGCTGGGAGAGGATGCGTCTGTTTCAACCGCTACGGAGCCGGATGTCACTCTGGATTTAGACGGAATTCGTCGGGTCATGCAGGACCCAAGGGTAAGTGAGGCCTCGCCGAGGGATGATGCGTCTGTTTCAACCGTTACGGAACCGTCTGAAAGTCCACAGCCGGAAGTTGACTCGGGTGCTGATCATCCTGCCCGACCTGAAGCAGAGGGAAGCGACCAGGCCGCGCAAGGGCAGGAAAAAAGTGGTGAGGGTGAGCAAGATATGGCTCCAAGCTCTCCGAACACTAGTGAGCAGCCTCAAGACGGGCAGGGAACGCCCTTGGAACCGATACCAAAAATCCGATACGGAGATCGAACCGCGGGGCAGTGCCAAGAAGCTTGAAAGCGTTTTGGCCGAAAGCCAGCCCGATGCGGAACCCCCGTGCCAGATTGACGACGGGAAGAGTAGGGAGCAAGTGGCAGCGCTGACGAAAGGTGTGGAGACAGCTTTGCGAAGATTCAGGGGACACGAGGAATGTGATCGTTGCTGCGCTTCAGAAGCAGAATCTAACGGAACATGTTGCCATGATCAAAGACCTTGTCGACTGTGATATCGAGGTAAGGATCATGACAATAATTATGTGTCGAGTCTCTGCTTTCTTTCTTTCTTTCTTTCTTTCTTGCAACCGATTAATGCAGAATCTCGTGCTGAGCACCCGAGGAATATAAATAGTTTAATTTCCTGTGCCCCCGCCACACACACTACGGACGCAAATAAATGGCCACTGCAAGTAGTGTACACTAACTGCTCGCTTTGCTACACCCAACAGATAGTTGGTGATGGTGATGATTTTCACAAATTCATATGCTTCGAATCTCGTGCACACCCTACATGCCTTTGTTCTTCTAGACATTGAATGCCTGATAAGAGAGATATGATTGCTTAGAAGGCTACAGATAGTCTACCCACTGAACATCTCTGTCGCAGATGTCTGAGCAAGTTGAAGACAACCATGGAAACCTCAGGAAAAACGTTCGGGGAAGTGAGCAACTGTTGTTTAACACTATTCATATCATTTCTTCGTTCTTTTGTTAAACACGTTTTATTTGTTTTGGTCTTTACTGGGTTTTGAATTACAACACTGTGCCGCGCTGTATGGGGAACAGATCAAAAGGACAGCTGTCTGCAAAGCTGAAGCGGTTATTGATGACGTGTAGAAGATTCCGCCTTTAAAGCCCCCCCCTCTCATGATTACGGTTCTAAAATGTTTAGATCTGGCCAGTGTGCTGTGTTGTTTTGAATGGTGGAATGCAGGTACGATTAAATACAACTTTATTGCCAAGTGTCAATACAATTGCACGAGGAATGTTTTGTGGTGCCAAGTACACTCATCACACATTCACTCCAATCGTAAAACATCATTAAATTACAACAACAGCAAATAAACATCCAGGTAAAGAGTCATTCATAGATAGATACATGAATCAAGGCCACTGGCATCAAGCTGGGCATATCACATAAAATTGCCACTTCCCGAGGACCCCCTCTTAAAAGTTACTGTCCTAATAAAGCAGTTATAAGAATTATCTACAACAAATTAATTAATTACCCTGCCGGCTTACTCCGCTGGCCACTATCACCCTGTTTTACTCCAGTCATGACCCTGACCCCTCCAAGATCCTACGCACCAAAAGCATCCCCGCCTGCACGCAGCTGACATGGGAGTGGGCCTAGTGCAAGCTCGCCGATAGACGTCACTAGCCTGTGACTTAGGTCTGATTGCAGCGTTCAGATAAATATATTTTACCTCTTTTGTAGGCAGCCGATATTCCTCATTATCAGCGAGGGTACTCCCTTGTCTATTTTGAATCATTTTGTTCAGAATTCACCAGTCTGTTTCTGTGTTTTTACCTTGTGGGCCAAACAAGGCGGCTGTCTTCGGGATTTTCACGCAGAGCATTACTTGTGGCGTTTTGACTGGCTGAAGCTGCTCGGTTGACTGGCAACCGGGAAGCCTGTATTTCATTGTGGGAATCATTTGCACGTGATCGCAACTGTCCTAGAGGCGTTTTCGCCATTAGCAAGAGGCTGCCAGAACTGTCAGACTACTAAAATTTGAAAATTTGTGCGCGGTTTCCTGTTTTTAAATCGGACTCAAATCACCGTGCAGTTCACCAGTCAACACAGTACTTTATGGTGGACAGATCTAAAGCTTGTGAGGAAAGAGAGCCTGGCAAACTCCAAGCACCGGTTTAGAGGAAGGTGCCGGAAAGCGACGCTCGGAGTGTGAGAGAGCGGAAACCGCTATTACTGACCGGTAAGCTCCTACCGCACACGACGCGTCAACCGCGTCATTTTTCGAGCGGAAATCGCTCAACACGTCATTTTTTAGAGCGGGTAGCCCTTTATAGGCTTTTTGACTGGCTGTCCCTCTCCTCACACCTCCATACCCCCTTCCCCCCGTTCTCCCCGTCCCTAATAAGCCTTGTGGTTTCTGTGGACGTTAAGCGTCATGTTTACTTACTGCCCCGTGTGCGGATTTTGTGCCGCGCTGCAAATCTTCAAGCGTTATGTCCCCTCGCATCAGAAGCTCGAAAAAAGGGTGGTACTTATTGTTTTGTTTTTTGTTTGTTTGTTGTTGCTTGATGAGAGCTTGAAACCGTAAGTGAAGACGGGATGCGTCTTGTAAAGGCGGAACCATACTCTCATAAGACTTTTCTTATATGGCAACCACTGGTCGTGTCATGAGTGGTGCTTCGTGTGCGTGTCGCTGTCTCACGAGCCACAGTGATCCTTATTCGGTCGCGCGCTCAACTTGTCGCAAAGGGGAGAGGCTGAGAGTTCGTGCCAAATTGCTCTGCTGGAAAATTAACTGAAAAGACTCTGTGTGTGTGTGTGTGTGTGTGTGTGTGTGTGTGTGTGTGTGTGTGTGTGTGTGTGTGTGTGTGTGTGTTGTGTGTGTGTGTGTTTGAACATGTGTGTGTGTGCGTACGTACGTACGTACGTGCGTGCGTACATGCGTGTTTGTGTGTGTGTGTGTGCGTGCGTGCGTGCGTGCGTGCGTGCGTGTGTGTGTGTGTGTGCGCGCGCGCGCATGCGAGCGTGCGTGCGCGCCAAATTGCTCTGCTAGAAAACGGACTGAAAAGACGGTATTCACAGTTTTCGCCTCGTGTGCGTGCGTGTGTGTGTGTGTGTGTGTGTGTGTGTGTGTGTGTGTGTGTGTGTGTGTGTGTGTGTGTGTGTGTGTGTGTGTGTGTGTGTGTATGTGTGGCTCAGCCTAGGTTACATGAACAGCCTGCTGCTTCCAGTGTACCGACGAGAAGTACCGGTTACAGAATACCACTGAGTAGG
>OY757541.1:18858001-18881452 GCA_963584105.1 Alviniconcha strummeri | reverse complement strand
AGCAATGTAACGGTTATTCTGTACTGTTGTGGGGACCAGTGATGTAGTGAAAGTCCTTTTTTTCTTCTTCTTCTGAGCTGTGCTTCGCAACTATCTTTTCTCTTTTCTTTCTTTTTTCCTTTTTTTCTCCGCCCCCTCCCCATTCAGGTGTCAGTGCAGATGATGCTGTGTCATAAACATAGTCATTGAATCAGTGTGCTCTGGAGAGAAAATAATCTAACACACACACACACGCACGCACGCACACACACACACACACACACACACACACACGCGCGCGCGCGCGCGCGCGTAAGCAAGCACGCACGCAAGCACGCACGCACGCACGCACGCACGCACACACACAGACACACATACACTCACATGCACACAATGTTACATATCAAGCGAGCCACACTACGTATTTTAACCCAGAGACACATGTCCAAATATAGACGGCCAGACGGATGGACAGACAGACAGACGGACAGAAAAACATATCGACGGGACTCGCATCGCATAATTCGCATAATCAAATCTTCACACAGTGGTAGCACATTTGTAATACGTTGAACCTCGATATTCTTCATGTTATCTGGTGGTCCTTTCTTCGACTGCGTTCTCTTACAAAAGAAAGCGGGCTTTTTTTCCCCTTTGAGCGCACTGCCTAAGGAGAGCATAAAAAGAGTTCTGAATTATTGATTTAACACTTGATGTGGATAATTAACGTCTATTTCACAGCTCAGTGAATATCGTAGGCGAAGAAACTCGCATGAACCTACTGAATCATTGCCATCGTCAGTTTGAGCTCGGAAAGACGTATTGATTTAAGCATATCTTTGTGTTTATTAAAGCAAACATGTGTGACCCCCCTCCCGCCCCCCCCCCCCACATGCACTCACGCACGCACACAGATGCATACACGCGCGCGCACACACACAGAGGCGCGCTGGCGCGTGCACTCACACACATACTACAAGCGCATACACACATACATACACACATATACACACAGACTCTCTCTCTCTCTCTCTCTCTCTCTCTCTCTCTCTCTCTCTCTCTCACACACACACACACACACATACAAATGTGTACGCTCTCTCCTTCCTGCCATACATATCTAGCTATATACCTGCATAATGTCCACTAGCGGGGTAAGCTAGGATTCTTTTTAATTCTTCAGACCGAATTTTTATTCAACTTGATAAGGTGCCCAAGAACCACTCGTTTCACGGTCAAGTTCCATGCCAAAGGCCAAGACCCCAAAGCCGGTACCCCTTGTTTTACGGTCATATTTCAAGATCTCAACACAACTTGTTCAACGGTCACCCAGCTCCACTTGTTTAATGGTCAAGTTCCATGGCACGAACTAAGACACTTGCATCCGTAATCCTCCTTGTTCCATGTTCTGTGGCACAGATCCCTTGTTTCATGGTCATGTGTCTGGCACAAGCCAAAACCCCAACACCACTTGTTTCATGCTCAAGGTCCACGACACATACCAAGACCCCAACATCACTTGTTTCAGGGTCATGTTCCTGGCACAAGCCAAGACCCAAGCATAACTTGTTTCATGGTCAAGTTCCATGACACAAACTAAGACCACAGCACCACTTCTTTAACGACCAAATTGTATGGCACAAGCTAAGACCACAGTGCCTCATCTTCTTCCATAGAATCATTTATATCTGCCCTCGAGACCCATCTTTTTTCCTCTGGACTCTGAATGCTTTGCCTGTGTGTGTGTGTGTGTGTGTGTGGGGGGGTTGGTAGGTGCATGGGTGCGTGCGTGCGTACGTATGTGTGCGTGCGTGCGTGCGTTTGTGTGTGCGTTTGTGTGTGTGTGTGTGTGTGTGTGTGTGTGTGTGTGTGTAAAGTGATTAGAAATATGTTGATATGATGTGTCGTAGCGTGTTTATACAATTAATAGGGTTAACTGTGCTCTAGGTTTGCTTATATACATTTTGGTGGCCCTATTGCTTTTGTATTGTGTGCTTCGGGCTCACGTTAGGTGTAAACGCCTTACAAATACTCGTTTACATTACATTACATAAACAACCAAGGTTCATGGCACAAGCCAAGACCCCTGCTCCCCTCAAGTTCTGGCCGTGACAGCACGGTCAAATTTCACGACACAAGCCAAATCTCAAAGAGGGTTACATTTGACCGGCTGTAGCAAATCAAACAGCACGATCAATTTCCATGACACAAGCCGAATTTCAAGGAAGGTAAAGTTTTGGACCGGTCGTAGCAAATCAAACAGCACGATCAATTTCCATCACACAAGCCAAATCCCAAGGAAGGTAAAGTTTCGACCGGCCGTAGCAAGTCAAACAGCACGGTCAATTTCCATGACACAAGCCAGAGCATAAGAACGGTCAAGTCCCATGACAAGCCGAAGGCGTGTTTAACCGTGGTTCCGGTTCCGGCAGCCAGCGCTCTCGTTACCTGAGGACAGCTGTCGGCTGAGAAAAGAGTTTGATTGCACGTGGCAGCCTAATCAGCTGAATCAATAGTGTGGTGTTTATCTGGCGGCGCCGCTGACAAAGATGCTGTCAGAGGTGACTGAAGTCACGGCTGAATTATTCATGCCGCTGCTGCTGCTCTGCTCTGTTGCCTTTGTCCGGCCACGGCACGATCACATCATTTGACCGAGCCGCGTCACGCCCTCGTCCGTCTGTCCGCTGACGTCACACCGTGTCTTCGTGTGCCTCGGCCGTTTCATGTTTTGTATTTTGTACGTTTATTTCTCTCCGGGGGGCGGGGTACATACCGCGGATGTGGGAAATTAAGGTCCCTTTCTGCAGAGAGTCCAGCGTTATTACTGATTGCCCTTGTTAGCCCCGCAATGAGACACAGCGGAAGCAGAAATTAACGTCCCTTTTTACTGAGAATTCAGACGCTATTAAAGACTCCTAGCTTCCGTTACGTCTGGAGCAGATCAGAGTTAATGTAGCTTTAATGCATGCTTCGTCTACTGTCAAGAATTCGGTATTTCTAGTTTCTGTCTGTCTCGTTCATTCAATTTTATTTCCCCAGTTCTCCTCCAAAATGAAGTAATGCGTGTCATGAACAATGAGCGAGAATCTTGCTTGTGGTTTTCTGAATTGTGCATCACTCTGGTATTTTCTTTCGCAACTGACTTGGCGTTAAAAGTGAAGTATCCAGCTTGCACGTGTATTGCTCAAATCAAGAAGTTATTCTAGAAGGCCATTGGAGCAGCCTTCCTCGAATTAAGCCTGGCTTCGACGGATTCACTATATCCAGCTTGCTTAGGCTAATAAGGTAATTTCTAACGTTGATAAGATTTCCGCGAAATTACGTTTTTCCCCCTTTGCTGTTGATCGTTGTGGAGGGGAGGGAATGGGGTGGTGGTAGTGGTAGTGGTGGTGACGGGGTGTCTTTAAAATGTGTGCAACTCTAGATCACCGGACCTTCGCATAATCCAAAGGACTAGACGCTGCGCTCACGACCCTGAGGTCTGAATGACAGGAGAGTGATACAGAATACATAGAAATTTGCCTTACGACTGAAGACAGCTGACGGAGGGAGGGGCGCAGCCTGAGCGGAACCAGAATTCGAACCCACAACCCCTCGAGCCCAATGCCTTCGCCAGTCGGCCACAACAAACCGCTGCGGCAAGTGATGCATGGGTTACACGCCAGCTCTTGGAACATGTTTTTGCGGACAATTGTTTCCTGTGCCTTTTGCGTCAGAACTTTGATGATTGCATGCCATGCGCTGGAAACAAGCGCTTCCTGCAGAAGCCTGGCATGCAACAAGCCGTGCGTTCCGACTTGATGATTGCATGTATCTGCACTTCGCCGGGGCAGGCGAAGAACGGATCCTGCCCATGACATGCAATGCGTTATTTATCGATCACAGTGGATCCCCTAACCAAAGACCTCCTTGATGAGAGACGTTAGTCAGGTCTTGGGTTGTAACGTCCCGGCAACCACACAGGGTCTTCTCATGACGAACTGATGAGACAGAACCAACACGACCTCTTTTTGGGGTACACTTTTTACGTGAGTAAAAAATTGTTCCCGAAAAGAGGCCGTGTTGGTTATGTCATGGTTGTTCATTATCTTAGTGTGATTATATCCCTAACTAAGGATGGATCTTCTTTTTAACACCACTTTTTGTGAAACCTGACATTTCATATTCTTATGTTGCTGGACCACACACCAGGGTCAATCCCTAATTTAAGACTTCTTCTTCTTCTTCTTCTTCTTCTTCTTCTTCTTCTTCTTCTTCTTCTTCTTCTTCTTCTTCTTCTTCTTCTTCTTCTCCTCCTCCTCCTCCTCCTCCTCCCCTCCTTCTTCTTCTTCATCTTCTTCTTCTTCTTAGGTCCGTCCCTTCATTTTCGAATTCTCGAGGGCATATTACCACCAGTTCAGCGGTTTCTGTTCTGGTTGCCCATCTCCAAAATAATTCAGTACAAAAGCCTTTCTCTAACATACCAGTGCGTGTATGACACTGTGCCACAATATTTACAGGAACATTTCCCCCATACAGTCAATCTCGTTCTCTCCGTTCTTCTTTCCAGTGCAGATTAACCACCTCTGGATTCGGTGAGAACGCAAACATAAGGCACTCAGGCGCAAGGTCCTTCCGCAATACTGCGCTCACCCTCTGGAACAGGTTGCCAGACACCCCAAAAAGCAGAAGACACTGCGTCTTTTCGGCAGCGGCTATTCTGAGCTATCCTCTGAATACTATATGTAATACACTGAAACAGTTCCAGACAAACCAGTTTTATAATTCTGGCGGATAAACTTGCTTCGGTAAGAGGCTGCTCCAGGCTAAACTCCGAGATTTTGTGTAGTTCCTGTTTTTGAGAGCGTAGTTTTCCGTGTCGTTAAGACAGCAAAGTCTGGATTTCATAATATTTTTAGGCCTGAGATATTGCAAGGGTGATGGCGGCGCAGAATTTCCCTGCAATGCGCTGGAAATAGTAACGAACATAAGAATAACGACTGCGGTAATATGAAGATGATTCCAATGAGGATATATAATGTCAACGAGCGAGGGTTAAGGATGAGCTAATGTGTGCAAAAAATACTACTGCTACTTATCATGACAATGAAATATAAACACCGGCCTACTATACTTTCCACCATCTCATAATGTAACTGATAGTGACGCCTACTTTTTTTCCATAGTCATCCTTGTTCCACCATTGACTTACACGCTCTTCCCCCTACCACCACTCATACACTCGGTAACGAACTTCATTATTCTGAAGTATGTCACTTTCAAGTCGGGACTCCGCAAGGAACTGGTTATAACGATTTTGGACCCACGGCTATGGAAGAATTCAAGTGTGTAAACAGTGTTTGTTTTACATCTAGTTTCCCCGCAGTCTGTTGGTTACTGAACACTGATGCATGAACTGCAGTTTGAAGAAACACACGCTGCTCAATGCTCAGCACCTTGGGAGAGAAAAAAAGAGGAAAAAAAAGGCTCATGGTACAAGATCGAACAAGTTTCCGATTGTCGTAGAGGCTGCCACAGAATAATCAATAACTATGACGTTCAAGCCTCGTTTCGATTTTCGATGAAAACAAAGGCAGCGTGATTCTAACAATGTTATCCTTGTTTCGGAATAAAGGGAGGTCGATACATAAACTGCCTGAACTCTGGTAGAAGATGCACGTTGCTCTTACGTCGCACGTTCAGCTTCACAAACAAAAAGTGTGTGACAGCTGACAACATGTTATTGAAGGTAAACTTAAAAACAAACGAGAAAATGAAGGTTGCGTTGGTAACAAAGGAGACTGTTATGTTGACCGACCTTCTGTGTAGTATATGTAACAAAAATCATGATCCATGGATGCTGTGAAACAACAACCCGCTGAATCAGTATGAAACGTCAATGAAAGGTGTTGGCGGCTTGAAGTAACCGCGTCCACCTTTCTCTCTCTGTCTGTTTCTGTCTGTCTGTCTGCCTCTCTGTCTGTCTGTCTGTCTGTCTGTCTCTGTCTCTCTGTCACTGTCTGTCTCTCTATCTCTCCTCCTATATCTCATTCTCTCTCTCTCTGTCTGTCTGTGGCTCTGTCTGTAGCTCTCTCTGTCTGTCTGTCTGTCTCCTAATACTGTGTGTGTGTGTGTGTGTGTGTGTGTGTGTGTGTGTGTGTGTGTGTGTGTGTGTGTGTGTGTGTGTTGTGTTTGTTTTTGTTTTGTTTTGTTTTTAATACATAAACCCTTCTGTTTCTTACAAATGGGTTTGACTACTTTGTACAAATGATAGATGACATCCATACTATTAAATCTCATGCTGATATTCTTGTACTAGGATATTTTAATACTGATCTACTAAAGCCACCCTCCTACTGTTACACGGGTAGGCTTAACCCAACTTGTGAAATCACCTACTAGAATTACATAGACATCTGCCACTCTTACTGACCATATAATTATACACAAACAACCCAGACGTTTGGAAATTCTCATGTATAAAATTTCACTCACTCATTCATGCCTATATGCACATAAATGATGCCTGTAATTGTATATTTACTCATCAGTAGCTTAGCAAAGACTAATTGTTAAACCTAAACCTAAACTACAAACTACAATCCATGTAAAATAAAGTTTTCGAGTTCTCTCTCTCTCTCTCTCCCTCCCACCTCTCTCTCTCTCCCTCCCTCTCTCTTTCTCTCTCGTTAGCTCCCCCGCCTGTCTGTCTCTGCCTTTGTCTCTTTTTCTGCCACCTCTCTTTGCCTCTGTCTGTCTCTCTGTCCCTCTGCCTGTGTCTCTGTTTCTTATTTTGCCCCTTTTCCGCCCACTCTCTTTTCCTTTGTCTGTCTGTCTCTGCCACTCTGCCTGTTTCTGAGTTTGTTCCTTTTTTCTTCCCCCTCTCTTTGCCTTTGACTTTTTCTGCCACTCTGTCTCTGCCACTCTGTCTCTGTCTGTCTGTCTTTGATATTGTCCCCCTTTTTGTCCTCTCCTTGCCTTTGTCTGTCTCTGCCACTCTGTCCATCTCAGATTTTGTCCCTTTTCCGATCTCTCTCTCTTTCTTTGGCTCTATCTGTCTGTCTCTGTCTCTCTCTCCTTTTCCCCCTCTCTCTCCCTCCTTCACTGTCTCCCTCCCAGTTTCTTCCTCTCTGGCCCCCCCTCCACCCCTCTCCCTCCTAACAGAGTTATTTAATCGCCCTCTCCCTTAAAAAAATCCAATTTCCTCATGTTTCAACAGGGCGTATCATGTAATTTTTATTTTACGTCCAATGTAAATCACCATCAACTTCTTCCTCCCTACGACTGCGGTGTTCACACAAATCTTTTGACCATGAGATGCAGATCAGGAAACAGGAATTCCGTTTCAACAACCGTCCGCCTCGGAATTTCTTTGCAAGGACGTAAAAGATCTTTATGAGGAATGATATTTGCATGCGATTGAAGATTCTGAAGCTCTTTGACGAGAGCGGATTTCTTCTGGGAGCGAATCTTGAAGGTGGACGACGCTGAGCAAAACCGAAGGGAATTGGATTATATTGCATTGGTACAAAAGATCTGCATGAAGAGCTCCTTTTCTTCTCTCGGCTCTCTCTGCCCACAGCTCCATACAGGCTACTTCCAGTCTTTGAATGTCGCGTCTGCCAGAACCGTTTCACGGCATTGATCAGGGTGCTGCTTCTCTCTATTGATGTTGTTATCCCTTGTTGAAAAGGAAAGGAAACATGTATCAGAAAATACAGCGAGATAGAGAGAAAGGGGGTGGGGGGGGGGAATAGGAAGAGAGCAAGAAAGAGATAGACAAAGAGGTGGGGAGGTTGGGGGAGATAGAGGAGGAGAGAGGGAGTGAAGAAGGAAGAAAGAGAAAAACAGAGAGAGAGAGAGAGAGAGAGAGAGAGAGAGAGAGAGAGAGAGAGAGAGAGAGAGAGAGAGAGAGAGAGAGAGAGAGAGAGAACTCGGACTCAATTTTTCTTTTTAAAAAGATTATAGTTTAGGTTCAGTCTAAAACCTGTCTAACAGCTAGTCTTTAGTAAGCTACTGATCAGTCAAAAGTTAAATTATATAGCATCATTTTCACACATATAAGCATGAACGAGTTAGTGAAAATTTATACACAAAATTTATAAATGGAGCAACAGAACTTCCACACAGAAACATAGCTCCAGATGCACGCAGTGCATACACCACTCAGTTATACATGTATGAGCATACAACCGGCAAATAAGGATGCAGAACATCTGACAGATTCACATGGCTAATACTGGAGAAGAAAAGAGAGGCACTGATCTTAATAATCTTATAAACAACAATAAGGGAGGGGGAGGGGTCCTCGGGAGGCACTCGCACAAGCTGTCAGGAGAAGTGGGCGTAAGTGAATGGGTGTAGAAACTAGGTCTGAAATGACCAATCACTACAATGGCAATCACTCAACCCCCTCCTCCCTCCCCCCCCCCCCCCCCCAGTAGTCTGTTTGTCACAAATGATCTATATTCTATGTAACTGCTTCAAGGTGGTCATTCACCCAGCTCCTTCAAGCGAAAGGAACTGAGTGAATGACAAGATCTGACTGTCAGATGTAGGTTGCTCCATAGAAAAGGCACCGAGAGAGAGAGAGAGAGAGAGAGAGAGAGAGAGAGAGAGAGAGAGAGAGAGAGAGAGAGAGAGAGAGAGAGAGAGAGAGAGAGAGAGAGAGAGAGAGAGAGAGAGAGAGAGAGAGAGAGAGAGAGAGAGAGACAACATATTTTCAAATAATCGTATGATTCTGCAAGTGTGTAGGCCTGTGGGGATGGGGGGGGGGGGGGGGGGGGGGAGGGGGGAGGTAATCTCTAGGCTACGACTCGCGTTGAACTCACCTTCAAAAGACCTTGTCTGTCGATCGATTGACTTAATTGTGAAGAAGAAAAAGAAGAAGTGGAAGAGAAAATGGGTGGGATGGGGGGAGAGGGGGAGGGTTGGGGAGGGGGGAGAGAGAAGAAAAAAGGAAGCTTAATAACAAACCTCGACAGAATCGGTTAGCAGTCGTTGCACGAAGTACTTTGATATATGGCTTTATTATATGTCAAACCACTTTGCTTTTTTTTTTTTTTTTATGAAAGATGTGCATACGAAATCGCGTAGTATTCAATTATCGTTATCGCAGACGGCCGTATATTAAACATGCAAGAAGAAGAACATCGGGAATAGTACACGGACATAATCAAAGTTGTGTGACATAAAGGTACCTTTCCCCAGACAAGACTTACAGACTGAATCGTAGGAAGCTTTAGTGCTGTTTTCTTCTAGACGGACCTAATACCACGCGAGTACATTACCGACAGATGCCGGACATTAGGGGGTTGACAGTATGGAAATGGAAATTCTGAAGTGTCTACAAGGATCCCCGCTGCAAGAGGTAATATTATTGGTCATGCAGACGGCGTACGTTAGCAAGAACTAATGTCACTGGTCATGCAGACTTGTGTGTGTGTGTGTGTGTGTGTGTGTGTGTGTGTGTGTGTGTGTGTGTGTGTGTGTGTGTGTGTGTGTGTGTGTGTGTGTGTGTGTGTGTGTAACAAGAATCAGTATCATTGGTCATGCAGACGACCCGTTGTAGCAAGAGTTAATATCATTGGTCATACAGACGGCGTACCTTAGCAAGAACTAATGTCATGCAGACCTTTTTCCTCTTTTTTTGTAACAAGAGTCAATATTACTGGTCATGCAGACGACCTGTTGTAGCAAGCGTTAATGTCATTGGTCATGCAGACTTTCTTTTATATAGCAAGAGTCAATATCATTGGTCATGCAGACGACCTGTTGTAGCAAGAGTTAATGACACTGGTCATGCAGACGGTCTCTTGTAACAAGAGTCAGTAACATTGGTCGGATGAGCTTTATAACAAGAGTTAATACCACTGGTCATGCAGACGGCTTCTTGTAACAAGAGTCAGTAACATTGGTCGGATGACCTTTATAACAAGAGTTAATACCACTGGTCATGCAGACGGCTTCTTGTAACAAGAGTCAGTAACATTGGTCGGATGACCTTTATAACAAGAGTTAATACCACTGGTCATGCAGACGGCTTCTTGTAACAAGAGTCAGTAACACTGGTCGGATGAGCTTTATAACAAGAGTTAATACCACTGGTCATGCAGACGGCTTCTTGTAACAAGAGTCAGTAACATTGGTCGGATGACCTTTATAACAAGAGTTAATACCACTGGTCATGCAGACGGCTTCTTGTAACAAGAGTCAGTAACATTGGTCAGATGGCCTGTTGCAACAAGAATTGGTATCCTTGGTTAGGCGGGTTGTTGCAACAAGTATTGGTAGCACTGTTTATGTTGAACTGCCCAATGCAACAAGGGAGGGCAGTCCAACACTGCAGGAATCGATCCCTCTCCTGCATGTGTTGTTTAATACAGTAAATATCCATTGGTCACACGAACAAGAGAGAGAGAGAGAGAGAGAGAGAGAGAGAGAGAGAGAGAGAGAGAGAGAGAGGGAGAGAGAGAGAGAGAGAGAGAGAGAGAGAGAGAGAGAGAGAGAGAGAGAGAGAGAGAGAGAGAGAGAGAGAGAGAGAGAGAGAGAGAGTAAGACTTCAGTGTAAACAGCTGTTGTTGTCGTTCCTCCTCTGGATATAGAAGGTTCTCCCACAACAATGTGAGATTTTGCGTATGCAGTCGTTTGCACCGTTATACATGAATACATGCATATTGATGATGGTGGCTGTAAACTCTTAGAGCGCCTCAGCGTCCATGTGAAAATCTTGGTCACGGCGCAGTTATAGCATAAAAGAGAAAGAAACAAACAAACAGAGCAACAACAACAACAACAAAAAACAAACACAAACAAACAAAAAACAAAAACTAAAAAGAAATGAATGGGAGTGGAAGTTGAGGTGCGGGGAGCGGAGGAAATAGGCTGCAGGAAAAATGAGGAGGGAAATATGAGGACGGAGGGTCAGTTCAGCACTCCGTTGAGAAAGATGAGTTTTCAGACATTAATTTGTGAAAGAGATGTCGGAGAATTACATTTTTCTCCGAGTCTGCAGGAGAGCATTACAGCGTATGGGCAGAGTTTGAGAAGCTCTGAAGCCCAGCTGTTTGTTCTTTAATCGAGACAAAGACCATAAATCACGCGAACAACAAAGTCGAAGACCACGAACCACTCAAACAATGGAGACGAGGACCATAAACCACACAAACAACCGAGACGAGGACCATAAACCACTCAAACAACCAAGACGAGGACCATAAGCCACCCAAACAACTGAGACGAAGACCATAACCCACCCAAACAATCGAGGCAAAGACTATAAGCCACCCAAAAAGCAGAGACGAAGACAACAAACCACCCAAACAACAGAGACGAGGACTATAAACCACACGAACAACGGAGACGAAGACCATAAGCCACCCAAACAACCGAAACGAAGACTAAAAACTAACATGGACTTGAACCCTTTCTCTGCCATTAGGACATCATATCCGACATCCTCGCCAAAGTGGGTGAAGTATTCCAGGCTGGCCTACTGTTGGCAAAACAAACAACCCCCCCCCCCAAAAAAAAAAAAAAAAAAAAAAAAAAAAAAGAAGAAGACAGACTGTTGTAGACTCTCAGCGGAGGAGACATACATTTTTGCACCTACGGTACACCACCACTGGATCAAACAATTCAGTTCAGTCCGGTTCAAGATGGTATCTATGCACTCGGAAAAGCCCATATTATGCGCTCCATCCCGTCTCTCTGTAGTTTCCTCCATCGTTGCCTTTGACAAAATTCCAGTGCACGACGGCGCTTTCTCGGTCCTTTTATGAAAGATCGTCGAGCGCCTGCTCTTCCTAATAACAAAGAACTCCTACTTGAGGGCTCCGTGTGATAAAAGACTTCAGCAGACACAGACAGGGAACGAAAGAAGAAATATGACGGCGAGAGCGCGGGATGAGGCAAGACATCAGTACCACAGAGGAGAAGACCCCAAGCTATTGGAACAAGAGGCGAAGACTAATGATTCACGGTTCCGCATGATAAGGCGTCAGCAAAACCAGGCCAGGAGGGACAGAGGGAGAAGAAATATTATGGCGACGGGTGGTCGGGCAACACTGCTGCAAACTAGCTCCCAGCCCCCTCCCTCGCCCTCCCCATGCCCCCCCCCCCTTCCTTTTTTCTCTTTCCCTCCACTATTTCCTTCTCTTTGACTCGCATTGCAACTGCCAGGAGACACGATGCATAGTAGTGCAGGGTGTACTGCAACCAGGAATTCAGTGGAAAATTGAAAATATAGCCTTCAGCTGACCTCGTGCTGAGATCTGTGATTTGGACAACAAAGAGCTAGTGAAACGCATTCTCAAAGTGTCGTTTTAATACAGAAATGATGCCTATGAAATGCATGCAGTTTCAGTTACTGGTTAACAGGAGGATATGCACAACATTTATTCGCGGTGCACAGTGCGGTCCTTTGTAAAAGGAATGTGTCACTAAACAAAACAACATTATTTGTATAGAAAGAACAGTAAATTTGGTATGACTGTATGCGGATCAAATATATCAATCGGTCAGACAAAATGGTATTTGTATGGTGCAAATCCATGCACGTTCTAAGCGCCTCACATGCTGCAGTACTATAATAATAATAGTACCATACTATAATACAACATAAACAACACAGACACAGACTGATACGTGGCCTTAAAATAATATACAGTTATACAGAATAACAAAACTAGTACAGCACACTCATAACCCGCACCCCACACCCACCCTCCACAAAGGAATATTATTCTCAGAATTATTTTGAAGATTGTTAATCAGTGAAGTGCACGGCGAAAAGGTAGGACTTAAGTTTGGATTTGAATGTGTCTAAGGTTTTCCCATGTCTGATGCACCGGTCAGTTTTGTGTGGATTCTTTTTCTGCAACCTCGACACAGCACTAAAACGCACAGGTTCAAAAAGGCTGCATGCGCCTTCACCGAGAAAAGTAGTTAGCACTTGCTCATTCTGTCAGCGTCTGCCTGTTAATGAGGAAGAAATTAGTCACCCTGACCTGCTAGTCAACGTGTTTCCAGGCTGACCTCGCGTGTTGCAGGTCACCGGTACAAGTAGAATGATGTATACCTCATGCATATATGCATGAGTTCAAGTACCGCCGGAGGTGATGGAGAAGGAGTCGAGTATATCGTTGGGTAGACTGAATACTGCACGTCCCCGGAGACATCCGTCATTGTGGACAACGGCTTGCACTACAAGGAAAGGCAGAGGTCAGAAGATCTATTCACGTCTTGCGCGTAATTCTCCCTATGATCTCCTGGATCCCGTTTCGGGTGACACTGTTCTTTGATTCTCTCTCTCTCTCTCTCTTTCTCCCCCTCCAATTTATTACTTCTGGTCCTATTTTCCCCCAGGAAACGTGGGGGAAATGATTTAAATTGAAGTGAAGGCTCCTGTGAAGCTCTGTATTGTTTGACACATTCGGCTAATGGATGGGTACGTCTTTAGTTGTTCCACTTGTTTGGCTTGTTGGATTGGGACTCATTAATTTGTGCGGAAACCCTTGTACTGGTTTAGCGGAGGTTCGAAATGGCCCCGAGGACAATGACGCGCGCGGGTGTGTGTGTGTGTGTGTGTGTGTGTGTGTGTGTGTGTGTGTGTGTGTGTGTGTGTGTGCCTGTGTGTGTGTGTGTGTGTGTGTGCCTGTGTGTGTGTGTGTGTGTGTGTGTGTGTGTGTGTGTGTGTGAATGTATGCGTGTGCGTATGTCTTAGTTGTGTGTGTGTGTGTGTGTGTGTGTGTGTGTGTGTGTGTGTGTGTGTGTGTGTGTGTGAATATATGCGTGTGCGTATGTCTTAGTTGTGTGTGTGGGTGGGTAGGTGGGTTGAATTCAACGAGGCTAATTTATTTAATTAAGTTACTGTATTCTTCGTTCAAAATTTGCCGCCGAAGCATCAACACACTGTGAAGACTATCAGCTCCAATTGACAGCATGCAGAGCATATTAAAACTTCGTTTTTCAGCTATCTCGTATAATATGGAGGTAAAATACCTGCACTTGCTTTGAAAAGTGCGTGGTTCCAACACCGCACACCCGAAATGTTGTTTTGTAATAAAAACTAACATACATTGCTGTTAAAGTTTTAATTTAGCCAGGTTTTGTTTTAATCGCTGGATATTTTGGGAAGATTATATACACACTTTTTTCTGTTCCGTTAAAAATAAGTCTTAGATATACGGTCATATTACATTAGTCGCTGAGTTGGGCAGATGTTTGAATGGCTTGTTCACGGCCTGTTCATGTTGTTGTAATGGTGTCCAGTGCTTGACAGTACCCATATGTGTAATATTACCAATATGTACCCATATGTGTTATGAATAATAATAACAAATTTAATAACAAATTAAAAAATACAAACACAAAAGAACACTGCTAGTGAAAACAACAAAAACAAAGTCTAAAGAAAGTAACAACAACAACAAATAAAACCAAAAAGAAATGGGACGAAGGAAGAGAAAAAAGAACCGGAAAGAAAGAAAGAAGTGGGAGAAAGAAAAAGAAATGTAGAAGAGGAAAATAATCCATGAAAAAGAAAGAAGAGACGAAAGAACGAAAGAGAGAGAGATGATGAGATGAGATGAGATGTTTTATTGAATAAACGCATGGTTCATTTCAAAGAGAGAGAGAGAGGGGGGTGGGGTGGGGGGGGGGGGGGAGAAATTTATATTCGGAAATGACCTGCAACCCATACCGACATTTAATTTTGTCAAGGGCTGGCACAGTAACATTGATATGCGTAATTATGTAGGTTACAACATCACACAGTTTGAATGCTTTGAAGAAGAAGAAGAAGAAGAAGAAGAAGAAGAAGAAGAAGAAGAAGAAGAAGAAGAAGAAGAAGAAAGAAAGAAAGAAAGAAAGAAAGAAGAAAGAAAGAAAGAAAGAAAGAAAGAAAGAAAGAAAGAAGAGGAGGAAAGAAGATGTCCATGTCATATTAAAAGAACTCTAGCCATCTCGGATTGCTATAGAACACCTGTCTCGAGTACTTGGAAGAGTAAAACGAATAAGATCGGGTTAAAAGCTTGTGCGATTGAAAGCACCGTCGGTTTAACACTAATTTAATAAAGTGTCAGTGTCATTGACGCCGCCTTTTTTTTTTTTTTTTTTTTTTTTTTTAACATTTTAATACGCTATTTACCGCGTTTTTAGCTCTTTCCCGCGGTTTTGTTTGATGTCATCAGAGTGTCTTTAGCATCACGGATACGACACCAGAAGCTCTGTTATGCATGCTTTGTCATAGCGGAATGATTTATTTTTTTTCAGGGTGGCAGCAAAAACAAATTAGGCCGATTAAAAACAAACAAACAATGTTTATACATAAAATGAAAATAACAAATAATCGCTGGAACTGAGAAAACTAGTTCCTTTAGAGTTGATTAGGGTACGAATAAACAAACATGCTATTTTTACCTAGCCCTCTTTCCATTAATTAGGTATGCAGCACATTAGTCCATTTTCAGTCCAAAATGATTGTTGTCACGCCACTAGAAACCAGGGAGTCCGCGGGAGTCCATCTCAAGACGTCTGGTGAACTCGAGATGGACAGATATGCAAATACGACCTGACCCAAGATAGATAGATATGGAAATAGTGACTCACAACTGTCTCGCTATTAACACAGTAAGCATGGCAGTCGGTAAACACAGAGCCACCTCAAAATAAATGCAGTGGCAGATATGATTACTTTAACAGTCACCGGATGAAATCAGTCACTCCGTGTAGTTACTTAAGTTTTCTGGCATTTCGTGAAATGACTGTTTGAATCAACTGTTATACGTAATGCTGCTTATTCACAGATTTAGAACAAAGGCTATATTTTTTGTTACCACAAACAGTTCTTATCTTACAACAAGCGATAACGTTCAGCAAAGATCACAACTGCAATTCTATGCTGGGGTCGTTTTATTAATCACAGCAAGAATGTAAATGCGTATTTGTAATGGATTCTTATTTTTAATGTAATGACACCTGACTGTTTATGTTTGCCATGCACACAGCCACCAAGCCACCTTTTTAGAAGACTGTTACCGTAAACTTGTCAAACTTCATGGTTCCACATAACTTGACTGTCGTTGTAGGTAAAACATTGAACTGATTTTACAGTGCAGTCACAGTTGATACAAGTAGGGTCAGGGTGTTGGGAAACATGAGCAAAGAAAAGCGATTCCCGTTGGTCCCAAGGACATGCCATGTTTTGTTGGCCTTAGTAACATTTCCAAAAGTTCATCGGTATAGCGATGAAAACTGAATCAAACTGGCCTGCAATACATCCTCGCTTGTATAATAACACACACACACACACACACACACACACACACACACACACACACACACACACACACACACACACACACACACACACACACACACACACACACACACACACACACACACACACACACGCACGCACACACACACACACATGTACGCACGCACGCACACACACACACACACACACACACACACACACACACACACACACGTACGCACGCACACACATACACACACACGCACGCATGCACACACATACACACACACGCAAACACACACGCACACATACACACACACACACATACACACACGCACGCACGCACGCACGTACACACGCACACACGCACACACGCACGCACACACGCATGCACGCACGCACGCACACACACACATTATCGGTTAGTCCTTTGGTACGTTTATCATTTTTAACATCCTCATGTGTGTACGTTTTTGTTTATGTTTTGTTCCGCAAGTTCACTGAAGATCTCGTATGAAAGTGTGAATCTCACATAGTTTAGTTGTTGTTGGTTTTGCAGGTTTTAACTGATGCGATAAAGCAGAATAAAGTCAGTCGTAGAAGGTGGACTCTGAATCCCGTCTGTACATCCTTCAGTACAAGTTTTCGTCAGCTCACAAAGTTAATATACAATTCACGATGTGCATAAATATTTTACCCTGATGCTCAGAAGGGAAATACCTCTGTGGTTATGAAGAGTTTTAGTGTCTACTTTCTTATGTAAAGGCACACGGCTGTTTGGGCCAATAGTCCCCTGGAAACTGACCCGAAGCGAGCAATACAGTCAAATGCTTCTTCAGTTGTGATGGGATCTCTGGGCCGACTTTTTGTTGTTGTTGTTTTTCCAACAAGTTGTAATCACTGTATTTCGTACATTCGTACAATCACGACAAACGGCATTTTCTCCGTACACCTTTACAACCCCCCAACACACACGCACGCACGCACGCACGCACGCACGCACGCACACACACGCACACACACACACACACACACACACACACACACACACACACACACACACACACACACACACACACACACATAGGAAAGAGAGAAGGACAAAGGAAGAGATGGGAAAAAAGACAAAGATTAAATGAGAGTAAATTAAGAAGGGGAAAAAGAAGAAGAAAAGAAAGGAAGAAAGAAAGAAAAACAGGGTGTGGGCAGGATCAAGCTGCCGACTGGTTCTTAGCATTTCTGCAAGCATAGACCTCTTTAGCCGCTTTTACCGCTTTTAAGTCTTCAGTGTTGTTCTTATTTCTAATTCACTAATACCTGCATTCAAGACACCCGAGACGTCATCACACAACGTCATCGGACGGTTTGGGATATGTACGTCATTATCTATTGCTAGCTACTCTGCTTCTTTCAGTGCCCCTCAAAAGAGCGTTTCGTAGCGATGCACCCCTTTGTGCTTCTCCCATGTTTTCATAATAACGATAATGGTGAAAAATGAAATGCAAGCTACACATGTCTTCTTTTGGCTGTGGTGTCTTATGTTTGTGGTGTGTTTGAAAGAATACTGGGCACAAAGACACCACAGCCAAACGCAGGAAAGTATAGCCTACGTTTCATTTTTCGCCATTTAATTGTTAAGTGTCGTTCTCTCGCCTGGCAAAGGGGCTTTTTACCCCAAGAATTCGCATGTTGTACTGTGTTGTATTACGTAAACTATCTTTTTAATCTTTCATGTGTGTTGAATTCTCTAATCAGAACTTTAGACAAATAAAACAGAGAAACAAACAGACGAAACACGGAGCCAAAACAGCGACGGCAAACAACATCGCCCACACAGTATTTATCACTATTGTTCCCTGAATGTCTGAAACGGATAATTTGGTGTTGTCAACATTGAACGAATGAATGAAAATGTATGTATAGCGCACACAAACTTCCACTCAAAAACCTTGCGTGTTCACAGCGCCAGATACATACAGCTAGTGCATACATGTAAGCTCTCGCAAGCTAAAAACTACCAACATACACTTATACATTGTACTCCATACAGTCAACAGGCTAGTGACTTTATTCACCAAGCTACACCGTAGCAGTATAAGGCCCATTCCTGTATTAAATGAGTCCAGGCGATGATGCTCTGTGGAGCGAGGAATCACTGGAGAAGAGGGCCCCGGTCAGTAAGTAAGTAAACATGGTGCTTAACGTCCACAGAAACCGTACGGCTTATTAGGGACGGAAAAAGGGGGGGAAGGGAGTATGGAGGTGGGGGGGGGGGGAGAGGGAGATTATATACCTATAGCTACACTGTCACCACCAGAATGACTTCTGCATTAAGATGGCAGCGATGAGAGCCATTTTAATGTTTCAGTAGAAGCGATGGACAAAGTCTCAAGACAGTGTCCACAAACCACAACCTTTCTGAAGAGAAAGGAGAGCAGAAGCGGTATTGAACCGAGGTCCTTCCGCTTACCAGCCTAACGCCTTACCGCTAGGCCAGACCGGCTCACCCCCGGTCAGGATGGGATATTTAACCCCCTCACTGCCCCAGCCTGTAAAAGTTACGGTCTGGAAGATGCACGTACGTACCTGCAAACGGTGTATTTCCCGGTCCTATAACACATCTACTTTCAATGCTATGTGTTTTGATGAGAATCGTGTCACATGCTGGCGCGAAAAACACACAAGAAGGCTTAAGGATTTCTAATTGGCATTTTTATTGGTCGTTCCAAGTGACATCATGGCGGTGAAGGAGTTAAGTAACACGGGGGTCACAGTGGGCTGCAGGTGAAGGGCTGTCGGTCAGTTAGTTTGCTGTGGATAATTTGTATAACTGCTTTTAGTAGGAGGATACAGCTATTTTAGTACGAGGCGTAGTAACTTTTATAATTGCTTTTAAATGTGTGATGAGTGTACGTGGCAACACGAAACATTCTTTTTGCAAAGCGCTTTTGAGTTCACTGGCACTTGGCAATAAAGCTGCATTGTATAGTGATTCCTTCTTTTTCTAAGCTTTCAAGGACGTTAGAAAGAAGTGCTGAAAGCCTACTTCCCTTTCCCTAGAGAAACCATCATTCAAACAATCCTTGCATAATTTGGGTAATTCTTACTTCCCGCCCTCCTTCGCTGGTACTATTCCTGCAAGGTGCAGAGGCAGGACTGCAAGAGAACTAACAGAAACCTGCAATTGCCTTACAGCTACAATGTGGGCAGTCATCATCAAATTTAGAGCTTCCTCAGTGGCTTCATTTCTTGAAATTCCTGGGATGAGAGACAGTTTACAAAATAGCAGGCACGCATTAGACCGCATGATCTCTTTGTTTTTATTGGCTTTTTACCAGGCTGCATGGGTTCCTTTCTGTGTGACTGACTGTCTGTCTGTCCGTCCGTCCCCCCCGTGTGTCTGTCTGCCTGCCTGTCTGTCTCCGTCCGTCTGTCTGTCTCTGTCTGTGTCTCTCTGACTGTGTCTGTCTGTCTGTCTGTCTGTCTGTCTGTCTGTCTGTCTGTCTGTCTGTCTGTCTGTCTGTCTGTCTGTCTGTCTGTCTGTCTGTCTGTCTCTCTCTCTCTCTCTCTCTCTCTCTCTCTCTCTCTCTCTCTCTCTCTCTCTCTCTCTCTCTCTCTCTCTCTCTCTCTCTCTCTCTCCCGCCTTGCAGAAGATTTTAACTAAATACGTGATCAGATTTAGTCATGTTGTTCCAACCGACTTGCCAAATAAAAATAGCAACTGCTAGATCTTGCTCAGAATTCGGCCTACTAATCTCCACGGACAATCAGCTGAACACGTACAGTTATATAGTATATCCACACGCAAGCGTTCATTCAGCAATTTCAGGTCAGTGCTTGTCTCTCTCTATAATCACTGAGATATACCCGCTCTGCGCGTGTTTAAACCGTGATCAAAGCACAACAAATTTAAACCTTAGTAAAAAAAAAAAAAAAGTTTATGGCTCCCCATTTGGTAAGAGCCCGGAGCGCTTGCAAAGCCGTAAGGGTATATTAATGAAGATAAAAACAAACACAAAAACAACAACTTTTCAGTGAATCTCAGTTGCTGCATTGCTCTCGCTTTGAGCATCATTCATCTGCTTGGCTTTACGTCTCAGTCCTTGGTCCTTTTCTTGTGTGCTACACGCTTGTCCAGGGTGCTCTCCCCTCGAAGCAGTATCAGCAGGAGTCTGGAATACTTAATTCGTCTCCAACCTGCCTTGTCATCAGCCACCGGAATTTTGATCCAAACCGCACACCATAATGATTGGAAGCCTGTGCATGCTGGTTGCGCGCTGTAATGAGACCAAATTGCTGCACTAATGACGGGCACGGCCATCGATATACTCTTCGTAGCCAGGCTTCGTAGACACTCCCACGCACGTGCCACCATGCATCTAGCCTGGGAACAGCTCGCACGAGTTAGTCGTAAGTGTTTGGAATGAGGACGGATAGGGACTGTTTGCTTTTAAAAATCAATTTACAGAAGTATATGACATCTGACAGTGAACATCACAGAGAATCTTTTTGCTTCTTTTTTAAGGACCCTCCTCCTCACACACCCACACACCCACACACCCACCGCTCGCCGAATTAGAATCAAATTGACAAATACAGACGCAAGAGATCATAATTATAGCCACCGAAGAAAAGGCCAAATTTGATAGCACATCCATAAACACAACAGTAGTCCAACATGTTCGAGCACACATCCACACAATAATAATGTACATTAATGATGCACTTTCGACGCCCTGAGTGCCCACACGAGACATACTAATTACCTAAATATAAACTTCTATAATGCAATTTACATAAAGCATTATTTGAATTAACAACAACAAAAGTCAATGTAATAAATTTAAACCATGTATATATACGTTACACTGATCTGTACGCGCTCGCACGCATGCACGCACGCACACAGGCACGCGCACGCACGCACGCACGCACGCACGCACACGCACACGCACACACACACACACACACACACACACACACACACACACACACACGCACGAACGCACACACACATACATATACACACACACTCACGCACGCACGTAAGTAAGTAAATTGGTGTTTTACGCCAGTCAACCATTGCAGGTAAATCAGGTCGAACACACACACACACACACACACACACATACACACACACACACACACACACACACACACACACACACACACACACACACACACACACACACACACACACACACACACACACACACACACACACACACACACACGCTGTAGCGAAAACTGTGTATTAATCTTAGTTGGGGCGGATGTACAGTGAGAAAGGAAAGTTGAGCGGTACCTCTAAGCTTGTGGAGTGAACTCCATGTGTGGGGTCCAAAGTAAGACAAAGTGCGAAAGTCATGATCGAGTGCTGCGCTTCAGTAGTTGGAGATTCAGTATGCGGATGTCATTAGAAGAGCGAAGCATACGAGACGAGTGTAGACATGTAGCAGTTCAGAGAGGTAAGCAGGACCAGAACCGTTTATTTTCATGTACTCAGGACGTTCTGAACGGAAAGAAATGCAGTTTGTTCAAGAGTGGCGTAGAGTGGTGGTGACGGGGTACCAAGCGAGCAAGTCTGGCAGCAAAGTTTTAAATTGTCTGGAGAGGTTGGATGACAATAATTAGTAGAGCCAATAAGGAGACGTGAGAGGATATAGGAAGTAACAAGAGTCTTGGCTGCATCTTCAGTGAGAAACCTGATGATTGCTCTAACGCGTTTGAGCTCGAAATAAGCAGGTAAGTAACATATTAGTAAATAGCCTTGTACAACTCAAGGTTGGTATGATCTAAAACAGGCAAGTGAGGGAGCGTTTATCAGGTCATCAGGCAGCGACTTAAGACTCTATGGACAGGAATGTAAACGAGCGCTGACCAAGCGCTTTGAGACTGGTAAAGCAATAATAAAAACGCTGGATCGGGAAGAGGACCATGTTACACAGATTTCTGTCTAAAATCTCGAAGTCTTGCGTCTACCCGTACAAACGTTATGCGATAGTTTGTTTTTTGTACAAATTATTTTTCCTCCGGCCTATTTATTTCAATTTGCCAGTCTTCCGCATAATGGAATACCTACTAAAACACTACAGTTACGATATAATTGTACTTTTTGTATATGGTACCTTTTCTCCAGTGAATTTATTTCGGTTTGCCAGTGTTCCACATAGAGGTATCTCTGAATATGTTAACACTCAAGTGCTACCGTTGTCCCGTTTTTGAATGCACCTTAAGAACAAATCAGCATGCAATAGGTAGCAGCAAAACAATCAAAAATCCAATATTGTTCATACTAAAGCAAAGAACGTGCACGCAAAGAAAATATGCCACCATAAAGCAAACGGCGCGTCGCGTGTGTATACACCCTTTATCGAACAGCGCACACAGCAATGGATGTTGCAGATGTTGCTTTCTCACATTCCCATGCAGTTTTCAGATAGCCTAATTGCCACCGGCCGTACGCATCGGATCTTCCAGCATCACTCGAGCTGAATTTATTTACTGGCTATAGGCCTACTAGGATATTTTGAAGTTAAAGATACAGAGAAGTTTGTGTCAGCTTTCTGTTCTTCACTACTTCGTTTGATAAAAACAAAAGCTATGAGTGGTTTACCTCACCATTTTGCGCTCACTAGGACTATAGGGTTAATAAAACATTTTAAGTCTTAGACTATAGTCTCAGACCTAAAATGTTTTATTAGCCCTATAGTCCTAGAAGCGGAAGAAGAAAATAAGAAGAAAGTGGATTTCATCACAACTTTTTGTACGTGCTGTACGTGTCTCGGTGCAAGAGCTCTGCCCTGCTTGGCCATGGTAGATTGAGTTTAGCGGCGTTGTACATACTGAGTTGTTTCACGCCTTCTCGCCCAATTATTTTCACCGGTGTATCGATCATAAAACTGGAAAGCACACATACAGTGGTTTAAGGCAGTTTTGTCTTTAATATCATGGGTCAGGAACTTGTGAAGAACCAGGAATCTTAGCAAATGTAATGGTAAATGTACATCAGATGGCCAAAGAAAACTGAGAAACAGTCAACCGAAGGTTCTCGGAAACACACATAGCATAATACTTTATGTGACTGCCGCATTTGGCAAGCTCTCCAACGTTTTGAGAGAAGAATCAAATGGCTGCTAGGACAGAAACGATACCGGCGATTTCCTTTGCCAAGCTCGAGCTCAACGTTTCCTGAGCAGCATTAAATGGCTGCTGGGATTGAAACGACATCACGG
>OY757541.1:18834490-18851990 GCA_963584105.1 Alviniconcha strummeri | reverse complement strand
TATTTGGGATGCTGTCAAATTATAGAAGGTGGTTATTTTAACATTTCTGCACTTTCATCATATGGATATTGAGTGTTTAGAAAGCCTTCAGTCAAGAATGTTTGTGTAACGTATTAGGCCTAATATTTGGGTACATTTGCAACTCAGATTTCGTTCAATGTGTAGGAAGTGAATAACAAAAAAGAAGTAAAGTTCACGTTTGTCTAGAGCTGCTTGGCTTAATTCCCTTCTGGACGCAAGGGATGAAAACATATCTGAGCTTCCCTTACGTGAAGCCCGGAGTCAGAAAACGTATAACTTCCAACAAAACCTAATTGATAAATGGCACTGAGGCACAATTGTTATTCAGCCTGGCTTTCTTCTTGCACTTCTTCTTCTTCTTCTTCTTCTTCTTCTTCTTCTGTGTGTGTGTGTGTGTGTGTGTGTGCGTGCGTGCGTGCGTGCGTGCGTGTGTGTTTCGGGGGCGTGGAGGGGTTGATGAGGAGTGGTGTGGGGTTGCAGACATGGATTTTCTCCTTCTTTAACAAACCATAACTGCAATGCATGCTCGTGTATCACGGCCGATATTGATGATGTCTTCTTGTCACACATCCTCTTTGCCTTGCTGAGCTTCTCTTGACCTGACCCTCTTCCAGAGTTTTGGACTTTGTCCAGATTGGTGGTTGTCACACGCTGATTCCCCGCTATCCGCTCATGTTACCACGTGGCTGTCAACGTCGCCGTGGGATGCGTGATTTTGCACGTTGATTCCCGAACACCCCTCTATACTGCGTGTTGCTGTCTGTCTGATTAGCTGCTGTACGTGTCACGTGTTGATTCCTGCACATCCTCTCTGTACTGCTTGTTGCTGTCTGTCTGATTGGCTGCTGTACGTGTCACGTGTTGATTCCTGCACATCCTCTCTGTACTGCTTGTTGTATGTGTGATTGACTGCTGTGTCACGTGTTGATTCCTGCACATCCCCTCTGTACTGCTTGTTGCTGTCTGTCTGATTGGCTGCTGTAGGTGTCACGTGTTGATTCCTGCACATCTTCTCTGTACTGCTTGTTGTATGTGTGATTGGCTGCTGTGTCACGTGTTGATTCCTGCACATCCTCTCTGTACTGCTTGTTGCTGTCTGTCTGATTGGCTGCTGTACGTGTCACGTGTTGATTCCTGCACATCTTCTCTGTACTGCTTGTTGCTGTCTGTGTGATTGACTGCTGTGTCACGTGTTGATTCCTGCACATACTCTCTATAACCTGTTCCTCCTTGTCGATTTCTGTGTGGATTGACCGCTGTGACACAGATGTTGATTCTTGCTCGTTCTCTCTGTAGTCGATTCCTCCTTGCCGCTTTCTGTGTGAACTGGCTGGTGTCACATGTTGATTCCTGCTCGTCCTCTCTGTACTCCTTGTTGCTGTCTGTGTGGATTGGCCGCTGTATCACATGTTTGATTTTCGCTCATTCTGTCTGTAGCCTATATTCCTTCTTGCTGCTTTCTGTGTGGATTGACCGCTGTGTCACACGTTGATTCCTGCTCGTGTTCTCTGTTCTCCTCCTTGTTGCTGTCTGTGTGGATTGACCGCTGTGTCACACGTTGATTCCTGCTCGTCCTCTCTGTTCTCCTCCTTGTTGCTGTCTGTGTGGACTGACTTCTGTGTCACACGTTGATTCTTGCTAGCCTGTCTGTTCTCCTTGTTGCTGTCTGTGTGGACTGACCGCTGTGTCACACGTTGATTCCTGCTAACCTCTCTGTTCTCCTTGTTGCTGTCTGTGTGGACTGACTGCTGTGTCACACGTTGATTCCTGCTAACCTCTCTGTTCTCCTTGTTGCTGTCTGTGTGGACTGATTGCTGTGTCACACGTTGATTCCTGCTAACCTCTCTGTACTCCTTGTTGCTGTCTGTGTGTACTGACTGCTGTGTCACACGTTGACTCCTGCACATTCGTGGCGCTGTGTTTTCCTCGTTCCCGGCTTGCTTGCATTGCTTGTTGTTGCAGTTTGTTTCCCGTTCTTCCCCACTTCCAGTTTCTCCGATGGTGCCGTTACCTGCAAGTTAATTTCTGTTCTAACATAGACGTTTTGTGGCTATACGTTGATTCCTTTTCATCCTGTCTGCATTCTCGCTGGTGTTTAAGCCACACGCGGTTTGCTTGTTGCTGCACCTTGATCCTTCGTTGGTTGATTCCTACTCGTCTTCTCTATTTTTCGTCATTGCTCTCTACATTCACGTGCTTTGCTTGTTGTTGCATGTTGATCCTTCGCTGTTGTCAAAATCAACGCTAATTGCTTATTGCATGTTGATTTATTCTTCCGCTCTTTCTTGGTTTTGTTGCTGGTTGTGTGTGTGTGTGTGTGTGTGTGTGTGTGTGTGTGTGTGTGTGTGTGTGTGTGTGTGTGTGTGTGTGTGTGTGTGTTTGTGTGTGTTTGCGTGCGCGCGCGCGCGCGCGAGTGTGTGTGTGTGTGTGTATTCCCACCCACGTTGCTGTCTTAATCCTTGTGGATTGCTTTTTGTGGGTTGGTTCCTTTTCATCCGCTCTGTTTTAATCCTTGCTCTCTAGATCCACCAGCAATGCTTTTTGCGAGTGGGATTCCTGTCCGTTCTCTCCGTTTTGCGCCATGCTCTCCAAATCCTCATGGGTTCCCGGTTCCCTTGCTGTTTCCCTCCTTACTTCTGGTGACGCTTCGATCCTGTTAGCGTTTTGATGGGATCTTTCTGTCAGTGAAGCGGCTATTTCTTTTTTTTCTTTCTTTTTTCTTCTTCTTCTTTTTTTTCTTTTTCTTTTGTTGTTGACAGCCCTAGAACATTTATTTATTTTTGATCCGGATTTCTTTTCTGTACTTATCTATTTTGCTTTATTCGTTTTTGTTTTTTGTTGTTGTTTTTCCCCCATCGTTTTTGTTGTTGATCGAGCTGCGTTGCTGACACACCGTGCCAAAAGAGTTAGGAACTTGCTGAAGGACTTGCTGCTGTCGATGCCATGTGAGAGGAATAGATTTCGCATTTGTTATTGTCCTGTAGCTGGACAATTTGAAAACATGCTTGCTTGTATGAAACATTCCCGCAGTGTTATCGACCTGTTCGGTTGCTTTTTGACCACTCACTGGCGGGCAACATAGGGCGAGGTTATAATTATATAGTCACACGGACGTTACGTTCAGTAGGTCAAGGATGCTGTACTTGATTGTCTGTGTGTGTGTGTGTGTGTGTGTGTGTGTGTGTGTGTGTGTGTGTGTGTGTGTGTGTGTGCGCGCGCGCGCGCGCGCGCAGAAATGCACTTATTATAATTAGTATTAATATTCGTAGAAGGAATTATTTCCTCAAACGCAGACACACATACACCTCTCATCCCGCGGTAATAATCCTACCATCCACCACCCCACCTTTGTTTTTGTTGTTGTTGCTTTTTTACTGTTTCTTTATCATTTTCTCTTTTCTCTCCTGGATTCCTTTTGCTCACAGACTGTTGAATACACACCTACAACACACAGACTTACGTCTGGAATTTGCTATCTGATGCAGGTTGTAGGCCTGTCTAATGAGGAATCCTGCTATGTCGACGCTTCAAGAGTTAATTGGTTCTGGCACCTGGTTGCCGCCGGGTGGCATGGAAATCACATTTTATGTGCTGACTGCATGCTGTTTCAAAGGGGTGAGCATCGGCTTCAAAGCCCGATCTTTTCGCCCTGTCAGACACTGTGCAGCAGTGGGCCATACATGCAGCCTGTCCAAGCAGCCTTTGTAAAGCGCCTCTGGTTGCATGTTGAGCTAGATGCACGTACGCATTGGGCTTCAGGTTCTAACCAATCACATGCGGGCGTTTCTGATTTCCAGTACAAATATTTTATCTATTGACCCCCCCCTCCCCCCCCCCCCAAAAAAAAGGGGGGGGGGGGGGGGGGGGCGCGTTCACTTGTCGAATATCTTGTAGGCCAGTTCGACAGGTTAAGCGCAGCAAGTACTTTGCAATCAGTCTCGGATGAATCACGAGTTTATCAAACATTTACATTCCTCTGGGGAAAACACATCGCGCGTGCCAGTACCCGTACCCTCCCCCCCCCCCCCCCCATCTCTCTCTCCCTCCCCCTCTCTCTCTCTTTCTAGCAACACACACAAACATACAGATGCGTGCATACATACACACACACACACACGCACACACGCATGCATGCCCGCGCACACACTTACTATGAAAACAGCATGATGTGGTGTGAGTGTGTGTATGTTAGAACGTCTTACCTCGTTTGCATTGTGGCAGAGGAGAACGGATCCTTGATGAATGTGGACGAGGGTTTTGAACTGTGATTCTTCGTCTCGTCGAATCGCTAACTCATTTTTCCCTTTCACCCAACAAAGAAACTCGTCAAAAAGGGCGTTTCATTGTTTTTGTTCTCAAGCTTGGAATGCGCGAAAGAAGTCGGGAAAGAGCAGTATTCCTGGGATTTGACAGAGAACGGAAACATAGACGTAAGTTGTCCTGAAGTCGTAGACAATGAACAAAATACTGTTTCCAGCTTCTTGCTTCATCTGGTTATTCTGGTCAAAACGGCTGTTGTTTTTGCTTTGACTTTCAGGTTCTCGGGATTTAGCCGTTGTGGTAAAAGACAGAAGAAGGCAGAAGAAGGCTGGCTCGTGACGTATAATTATGTATCTCACACATTTGCCACACATTCCAGCCCTGTTTATGACGTCACTGATACAGACAGCTGGGCAGAAAATGGCAGCGCTCAAGGTCGTGTTTTTGCGATTTTCAAACCTCGATTTTCAACAAACAAACAGCGCCAGAATTCGAGTGAGAAACTTAAATTCTGTGTGTCCCGCACACCCCAGTTCTTCCCTTTCCTATCGGTAGGTCCCGTGAAGACTTTTTGATTCGATTCCCCTTTAAGCCTTTTTCTCAGCGTTCGCGCTGATGCAACCATTAGTTTTGTCGTCTAAACTGGACTCCGCAGTTGCTGTCAGTTTTGTTCCTTTTTGTTGTTGTTGCTGTTTCACTATGCAGTACACCTAAACCTCGTTTTTGAACTGCCTCAAGAATTTCTGTAAGAATGATGCATAGACCTGGTAAAAGAATTAAATTCCGCCTGAAAAAAATAAACAAAAAGCCACAACAAAAGCACACACAAAAATGATGAGAAACAGGATCAGGACATTAACGAGGTACACCCACGGAACCGTTTTCACAGGAAGTAAACAGACAGCTGTTCAAAAACTGTCGGTATAATTGCAAAGAACATCAAGGACGTTTTTTCTTTCTTTTTTCTTTTTCTTTTTTCTTTGTGCGTGCGTGCGTGCGTGCGTGCGTGCGTGCGTGCGTGCGTGCGTGCGTGCGTGCGTGCGTGCGTGTGTGTGTGTGTGTGTGTGTGTGTGTGTGTGTGTGTGTGTGTGTGTGTGTGTTTTCCGCTTCGGATTGCCGCGGCTTAATTAACTGCTCATCACCTGCCAAAACTTTACGGTGGGAGTTAGGACTGACAGCGTCAGAGACGGAAAGGGGGCGCGACGTGGGTGGGGGGTAGGGGATGGGAGGGGGTGAACGATAAACAGAAGGATAGAGGGAGGGGTGAAATGATGATGATATTTGTTAAACGAGGATAGAGGGGTGAAATGATGATGATATTTGTTATACGAGGATAAAGATGTAAGCGGAAGTCGACTCTTGTTTTTTCTTTCTCTTTTTCTTTTTCTTTTTTCTCCACGGCTCTGTCCATGATGACAAACTATTACTGTCTAAAATTCGCAGCCTCCAAACAGAGCTAATGTGAAGGAAAAGAGCGAATCCGAATTCGCAGGAGAGAGAGAGAGAGAGAGAGAGAGAGAGAGAGAGAGAGAGAGAGAGAGAGAGAGAGAGAGAGAGAGAGAACGAGCGAGCCAACGAGCGAGCGTGCCAAACAGAGAGAGAGAGAGAGAGAGAGAGAGAGAGAGAGAGAGAGAGAGAGAGAGAGAGAGCAGGCTTCGGGCAGAACCTCTTACAACACACACTTAATTCCCACCCCAAACCTCTCATACAAATTCTCTTCCTTTTCTTCCTTAGCCTACATCAGATTACAGTTTCAGCGTTTTTACAGCTTATTCCCGTTCAGCAGTGGTTTCAGATATCTCGAAACTCTTTCGTTCTTTTCTTTCCGTTTCCGCAAAATGTGTAAGTCTATAGAAGTATAGCTAGCCTACCTGGCAGGAGACAAAGGTTCGTACAGTCGTTTTAAGACACTGTAAGCACACAAGGAAATGAGTTCTGTCAGTCCTTTTCACAATGAGCTCAAGAATCTCCTTGTTGTGTCTGATGCTATCAGTGATCCCTTCTGCTCGCTCGGCCTCGCGACGGGGTACCGTGGATACAGAAATTAAGATCCCCTCTGTATACAACCAAGAGCTGTCGAATGTCCCTTCTTCTTCCGAGTCTGGAGTGGTTAGATAGTTATAACTGCGTATGCTTCGCCCACTGCCAGGAGTTTTCCCTTTCTAATTGCTACCTTCCCGGTTTGTTCCGTTCCATTTTTTTTATTTTTTTTTAGTTCCCAATGATCTGAAAACGAGGAATGAATGATGTAGGGGACTTTTGCTTGGGGTTTAATGACTTAACGTTCCGCCGTTTTATAACCTTCGCCTAATACCGAGAATTTCTTCCTTGTCTTATTATCGACCTTCCCGGTCTGTTCTCCAAATCCTCTTCCTACATATCAAATGTGTGTTAATTTTTATACTGAATACGTCTTTTGTGTAGAAATAATTTTCTCAGTTGTAAATAAGCGAAATGGATGCACTGAGATGTAATTATTAATCGTTTCGCTTGGTTATGTTTACCATTACTTTTGTTGGGTGTAGAACTATGAGCCAGCTTTTTACTTGCATCTTGGTGACTTGCATTTCGACCTGATATCAACTGGCTGTGAGATTGACTGGACGTAAAAATCCAAGAACTAGCTAACTCACATCGGATGATTGTTTTTTGTTTGTTTTGTTTTTAACACGGGATGCTATTAACTGCCAGATATAGGCTATATACGCATCCTTGTCGGGAATAAGGAGGTGGGTATTGGGTTCTAGAGAAGTAAACATGTTGCTTTACGTCCACATAAGCGAGAAGGCTTACTAGGGACGGGAGAGATAGGCCAAACCGGCTCACGGGGTTCTGGCGGTCAGCCCTCGGTTTATATACACTCGAAACCGTTTGCTACTACAGCACAAGAACGAACAGTTCCAGAATCTGAAATCAAACAGCAAAAACTACCTTAAGAGAATCTGCAGATGTCGGTTACCTGCGGGTGCGACTGAGAAGTGGAGCACGTACTCCATGCTGTCGTTCGTCATTCTGCTTTTGGTTGGCAGTGAAGCAGGTTTTCGTGTACCGGCTTGGTGTTGGCAACGATGCTACGATGATGGGCTGACTGTGCCACAGCTGTACCCACACTCCGAGCACCGCTTTCCGGCACCTCCCTCCAAACTCTGCCAGATTTGGTTACGCCACTGAAGGGGCACTCTTTATCTCCGCGCAGCTGTCCACCGACGCGGTCAGCGCCCTCCGAAAGGTTCGGGTACTAATATAACTGTGGAAACAGCCAAGCGCCTAAGCACCCACGTAAACATGAGACGCATCCACCCCGTTTAAAAAAAGAATTCGGTCTCGATTCAAACGATTGTAGTTTCATTTGTGCTGGTGTAAACTTTGTTGACGGCTATAAATGACACGCCTTGTTTTATTTGAGTTGTTTGTAACAACCCTACTAGTGTTTGAGCACCAACAAAAAACTGCTCGTTAGCTGACAGTTTTCTGGACCCTGTGGCGTAACTAAATACGGCAGTGGGTGAAGGAAGGATGTCGTAAACCAGTGCTTGGAGTTTGAGCTGTACCTAGAGCAGGTCCAGAAAGGATGATGATGATGATGATGATGATAATGATGGTGGTGGTGGTGGTGGTGGTGATGGTGGTGATGGTGGTGGTGGTGGTGGTGACGATGATAACTGTCAACTTGCAGAGTTCTCAGTATCCTATGTAACCTCTGCTTGGCGTTCTGACCGAATTGTCAAAGAGACGCAAGGAAAAATAACCGAAGGCGATTTGGGAAAGAAAAAATAATGGATTTTCTTTCTGAAGGATGCAGATCTCATTACAGTAGGACGGTTTACGAAGTGCATTTGTTCTGGGGGGGCGGGGGGGGGGGGGGGGAATGAGCGGGTGGACAGCCTGTTAAACTGTCCCCGAACAATGGAAAGGGAATACAGTGAGTTTACGGTTTCTGCTGTTGGCTGCTGGTTCAGTTCAGTTTTTGATTGATTGATTGATGATCACTTATACAGAGCTATTCTCCGCTCTCTTGAGCAGACTCACTGCGCTCTCATGTGATTCTACATGAGTGACTAGCTTTTTATAGCGCGTTTTTTGAATATCCACCGAAGTGGTGTACTTAGCGCTGGCATGGCTGGTGCCACATGAAACTGCTGCCGTCTCTGCGCAGGTTCTGTGTACACCAAACAACAAATGCACCATGTCACTTCATGCAAAGCCACATACGTATGGTGTATGCGTGTTTAGCTGTAACCTGATACTTCCACTTTTGGCAGAATGATCGGGATCTTTTACGTGCTACTGCGGTAACACGGGGGTGGAACGGATGTCGAAATAAGAGTCAACACAGAAAGTCGACCCTGGAGAAGACAATTCTCCGGCCGCTTCTGCAGGGATTCGAACCCGCGACCTTTCAATCGCGAGTCCGGCGCTCTAACCACTGAGCTATCCCCGCCCCCGTTCAAGGGTAGCCAACATGGTATCTATGCACTTAGAAAAGCCCGTATGCGCTCCATCCCCTTTCGCGGATTCTGCAAACAAAATGACAAATTAGGTGGCCGATGCAGTCCAGCTACACACCAGTCTCTTCGGCAGCAAGGGGGAATCTGAGAGAATGAATGCACACACACACACACACACACACACACACACACACACACACACACACACACACACACACACACACACACACACACACACACACGCGCGCGCGCGCGCGCACACCACACACGCATGCACACTCACACACATTTACACACACACACACACACACACACACACACACACACACACACACACACACACACACACACACACACACACACACACACACACACACAACTCTCAGGGTAGAAGAAGAAGAAAAAAGAAAAGAAGCTGAAACGTTATTGACGGAGTGGTGGTTCATTGCGGAAGAATGCCACTTCTCTGTTATTGCGGGCTGCACACATAAATGTAGAGACAGGGCTGTCATTTGCTGTCTCCTGGAAAGCGAAGGATGGGGACAGATAGAGTGTTTGTTGCTGTTGTTTTGTTTTCTCTCTAAAGTTCTGTGTGCATGCGTGCGTGAGCGTGTGTGTGTGTGTGTGTGTGTGTGTGTGTGTGTGTGTGTGTGTGTGTGTGTGTGAGAGAGAGAGAGAGAGAGAGAGAGAGAGAGAGAGAGAGAGAGAGATGGGGATTTATCTGTGTTTGAAGAAGCCAAGAAAAACTGAGCTTTGAACAAAAAAACTAATCTGCCAGTGTAACTGGAAACCCTTGTCGCTGTTTTTAAGTGTCCAGCGGGACTTCCGCCATGCAGCCTACGTTTCCTTCACTAAGCGTATGAGTTATGAAACGCTTTTTCGTGGAACTTCATTTGTCACGGTATAGAGCTGTGGCAGGCTCATCTTCATGAGCCAGTGCGGCTGAGATAGCCTGTGCAACTAGTCTAGCAGGGCCAGCTATTGCAAGGGTAGCCGAAATGGTTGTGCCGGTTTGGCGTCTATTCGCACACTCCTAGTTACGTAAGACTAACACAGCTCGTGTGTGAATGTGACTTGGTTTCGGCTCGTGTGTGAATGTGACTTGGTTTCAATAGCGCTGGATCTTTTGGACAAGAGTGGCCCATATCTGGTGGGTGTTTATACGCATTCCTGCATGGCTACAAGACGGTTGCTAAGCATCAGCGCATGTGCAGTGTAATTATACGGGAGACCATACTGATTACTATTTTTTCATCTGCTAGATTGGGCCTTATAGCCGGAAGTCGAAATTGCTCATGCTTTGTGAATCTGCACGGGGAAGAAGCGATTTGGTATTTAATGTTTGCAGCAGAACACTGACGTAATGCGACTTCCATTTTAATCATAAAGAAGACGTGCTGTCCTTTCTGCCATACACGTTGCAGCTTGAGTGCAGTGATTATATTTTTGTACCCCCTCCACCTTACCCCTATTAGTGTCAGTTCTAAGCATCGTTATTAGCTACTGCACTGTCGTTGGGTACCTTCACGTCAGTTTTTGCCGTCGTCGTCGTCGTTTTTTGTGCTAGCTAGTGCTATATAAATTGTGAGGCGGTTCGAATCCCATCGAGATGAGGTGCTGTAGAAATCATCATTATTATAATTATACAGGGTAACGGTGACCAGGAAATGTCCAAACGTTCTGACGGTAAACCTGTCACGCACACTCAGGAAATGTTGTAGCTCTCTAGTACTTTGTATTTTTTATTTTGTACTTGATCGTAGACTCCAAGTATGTTTGGATGCTGGAGATACGATGTACAAACTGCACTACTAGTTGTTCAGTCCCTCCCTTCAGTAGGGGCTATGGCCTCACCGAATAAAACATTTCGTTCGTTCGTTTTAAGCAGAGGGTGTGCGGGCAGACTGGAGAGATAGTTGCAGACCGGCCGACCAAAACACCAATCAACAAAATGGATTTAAGGGCGCTTGACGGACGTAAAGGACGCTTTCCTGTCACTATCATTGGATATCGATCCAATCTCTGTAATATTACCACCACCAGCCTGTCTTCTTGTGTGTTAATCTTTCCGCTTTATGATGGGCGGGGATACGTATTTGATAGTGTTGAGCACGTTGCTGGTATGTATGAAGGACTATGTGAAACTTTGTTTTGGTACATTACGTATATTTACGTATTATGTTGTAATTTTATGAAGTCGATGGGCAAGTGTCTATGTCCACATACATATACAATAACGATTCTGTATTCTGTAGGTCAGTAGGCTATACCCGGCGCCATCACGCAGTCCTTGTGCATTTGTCACTTAGCAGTAAAATTGTACTGTATTTGTTAGACGCATAACAAGGAACACAAGGCGAAACTGATTAAACACATTTGTTGCTCGGCCAGTAGAAAACGCAGACAGACTGGGCAGTCACAGACTGTCTGCTTAACCAGGAACCAGCTAGAAACTGAGAGTGATGGAGATCAACTGCATCCCGCTTTCTGCCACTGGTCATTAGGCGTTGCTAGGGGCAACAGCAGCATCGTTCTTGTCAGCACACGGTGGTTGACTGTCCTTTGCCGACAGCTAAGGCAAGTCCAGAAACCAGGCTTGATTTGGACACAGTGTGTTTTAGTTCGGTGTCATATTGATTCCTTGTCATTCTTGTAGGTTAATACTGTCGCCAGCCTAACTCTGAACAAGAGAGTCAACGTATAGTCACAACTGTAGTTTCTGGACACAATGTTGACTATAATTTGTGTACTCCACCCCCACCCCCATATACATAGTAACTAGCAACAAAATGCGGAAGGGATGGGGGGATGGAGAGGGTGGGGTGGTGGTGGTGGGGGGGGGGGGGTTAAAATCGCTGCCCACCTTGCTGTAGGATCGTTCAAAGCTGACATGTGGATCAGGAGAGTTGCTGCGTGTAACTGTCTGATACAATTGTAAAAAAGAAAGAGCATACATATATAAATATACTAAATTTGAACTATGAATGCGATGAAATCTCCGCAAGGAGACACTGCAGTACGATGACTGGTATTGTTGGGCATGCGTGCGTGTGTGTGTGTGTGTGTGTGTGTGTGTGTGTGTGTGTGTGTGTGTGTGTGTGTGTGTGTGTGTGTGTGTGTGTGTGTGTGAGAGAGAGAGAGAGAGAGAGAGAGAGAGAGAGAGAGAGAGAGAGAGAGAGAGAGTTATACACCGCCAACCACAGTATTACATGCTAAAAACAATTCTACTGATCGTGGACACAAACGCGGATCACACAATGGGAACAGTTCTACAGAATTTCAACACGGAACACAGACACGGCTGATTTCACGTCCTGTAAACAGTCCCACAAAAGCTTGAAAACAAACAAGGTCCTTACTTCACAGCCAGTTGGAGAAACCCGTTCACCTCAGCGACACAATCACCCTGGACTTCCCTGTCCATTGTCAGCTAAATTGTAGCCTACCGCATATTAAAACGTCCCTCTTCGTGAAACTTTAACAGCTTCCCCTGAGACGTTTACTTCGCTTGGATTCACACGTAGGTTAATTCGTCCGTCTCGCAGTCATCTCCAGTTCTGGCCTGTCCGGCGAGCGGTCATCGTGGTCGTGTTGCTGAGCCGTCAGGAAGTAGGGCGGACAGTCGTAAACTTGCCGGACATTTACTAGACTGTCAGTTTTGAACGTGCGCTCATACATCAAACGACTTGGGGCGGTCATGGATTTGGGCTTCCCTCTCTTGGAATTTATGGTGGTTGCTGAGAGAGACTTTGGACGTGACGGGGAAATGATGACGGAAGGTCGGATGGCTGACCCAAAGAGATGAAGGAGGGTGCTGTTTTTTCTTGCGCTATTTCTCAACGTTGCTGCGTTGCAGAGGCATTCTCGCTTCATTCTGCAATTTGGGTTTGAATACTTAACATCATTTCAATAGGAACTGCTACTTCGTCCAAACACACAAAAGACTGAAAAGAACGCTTTTTTAAATGACAGAACACCAACACCCACACACACCCACACCCACACACACACACACACACACACACACACACACATTTCGGCACAGACACGTGCCAATTGACAACAGCGGTCAAAAGCTTACGGTGCAAAGACGATGAGAACGGCGATTATTTTTGAAGGTCTCTTGTTGTTTTGGTGTAATTTATTAACATTTGTTGTTATCTTGATAATCGTAAAATCAGTCTAATATTACTTATGTCAAAAAACTTTAAAAATAGAAAAAAGAGAGAGAGAAAAAAAAAAAAAAAGGAAGAAAAAAAAAAGAAAAAAAAAAGGAAGAAGGATCGATGAAACGATGGCAGTCAACTTTGTCGGAGGTATTTTGTCTTGGTGTTTGCACTTCGTCTAGAATTTTGCTGGTTTTTGTCTTGGTGTTTTCACTTCGTCTAGAATTTAGCTTGGTTTTTTCTTGGTGTTTTCACTTCGTCTAGAATTTAGCTTGGTTTTTGTCTTGGTGTTTGCACTTCGTCTAGAATTTTGCTTGGTTTTTGTCTTGGTGTTTTCACTTCGTCTAGAATTTTGCTGGTTTTTGTCTTGGTGTTTGCACTTCGTCTACGCGTGCGCGTCAAGAAGGAAGTTCTGCTGCGCGCTACCGCGATGTTTTGCTTGCGTCTATGTGACAAAACCTTGTTTGCGCGTTAGCGGCAAATTTTGCTTGCGCCATAGCGGTAAAATTTCCTTGCGCGTCAGCACCATATTTCTTTCGCGCGTTGGCGGCTAGTTTCGTTTTATCGCGTACTAGGACTGGAAATCAAGTGACGCCCTTTTCTTATTCATTCATTGTGTGCTGAAGAATGTTTTCAGTCGTGTGGCTTCGTAGTAAAAGCGTGTGCTTACTTTGTGTGTTGCAGAATTTAATCATAGCTGGCCAACAGTTGATGTACTGGAGAAATCGCCTCTGTGTCACTAGCGTGGGTGGACATCCTTGCCAGCAGACGATGTGTATCAAGCCTCGCAAGAGGCAGGTTTCCTGAAGAGGTTCGTGAAGTTTTTATTCTGAAAATAGTGTATTCTTTGATAGCATAATTATTGCATGGAGATAGTTGGCTGCCCTTTCGATTAACTGTCTGTCTTCTACGTTGTTTCTTTCTTCTCCTCTCGGTTTTGGTTGTTGTTGTTAGGTTGTTTTGTTTGTTTTGGCCTGTTAGTGTTTGGTGCAAGTGTGTACCTGGCGAAGACGGTATTGTCGAAACCGTTGTGTGTGTGCGTGTGTGTGTGAGTGTGTGTGTGTGTGTGTGTGTGTGTGTGTGTGTGTGTGTGTGTGTGTGTGTGTGTGCGCGCGTGCGTGCGTGCGTGCGTGTGCGTGCGTGTGTGTGTGTGTGTGTGCGTGTGTGTGCGTGTGTGCGTGTGCGTGCGCGCCTCTGTGTGTATGTGTGTGCGTGCTTGTGTGCGTGCGTTCGTGCGTGTGTGTTTGTATGTGTGTGTATGTGTGTGTGTGTGTGTGTGTGTGTGTGTGTGTGTGTGTGTGTTGTATGCACTGAATCTTGAAAACATGTGTAATGTTGTGGAGTGGTCAAAGGACAGGACACAGGCAGCGGAGTCAATAGAGTGGAGACCACAGCAGACGTATGGCAGCAATCAGGTTTTACTTGCTCAGCCGCAGACAATTTTCAGCACACACACAAATCCTCACGCTCACGCATAGATAAGAAAACGGCGCGGGCCACAGGGAACACACGCTATCGCTACAGTAAAATCGCCCCTCTGGACCACAAAATGGCTGACGATTGTGTTTCCCTGGCCCGCACAAATACAGTTTCCTCTACAATAACTAAACCAATTAAAACATGAAAAACATCAAATAAAAGCTACAGTTACGATCTTTTAAACCGTATAAACAAAATGTACACATGACTTATTTTGTTTACAGCAAGAGTGGGAAGCGTGGCTTGCGCCTGTCTATAAACAGATTCGTACAACTAAATCACAACTAATACAATGTACAAAATATAAATGTTACTAAAACTTACATCAGAATAAAGTGCACGCTCCCACGGTTAAAATGGTACATAACAATTACAATACAACGCTCTGTAAGAGAAGCAAGACAAACTCAAAGACTAGTACTAAAACAGTCGGTGCGAACTTTCGCCTGGGGCGCGTTATCTTAGTCGCAGCAGCGCTGATAGTGATATTAAGTAGTCTATGAATACAACTCAGCTTCTACAGTACACAATACTTAATAAGTTAATTTCAACCCAAAATAAACACTAAACATGAAGTCTGCTAAGCAAAATACTATACGACAACGCATTGATCGACACAGAATTACTTTAATCGAATCAAAACAACGTTTCACTACTATTCACTAGTACTAAACAAAGCGCGCCATGCAGACAACGGCTATAAAAAGAATGGACCTAGAGAGACCTAGAGAGGCATCGGGGGGGGGGGGGGGGGGGGGGGCCGGGATAGCTCAGTGGTTAGAGCACCGGACTCGTGATTGAAAGGTCGCGGGTTCGAATCCCTGCTGGAACGGCGGGAGAATTTTCTTCCGTTCCACCCCCGTGTTACCACAGTAGCACGTAAAAAATCCCGGTCATTCTGCCAAAAAGTGCAGGTGGCAGGTTACAGCTAAACACGCATACACCTTACGTATGTGGATTTTATTGAACCGTGCTTCGGCATTGGTCACAACTTGTCCCTAATATGTCAAATGACATCTGAGGACATTAAGCATCAACTCATCAGAGGCATCGGCTACTGATTAAGCTCGATCCTGTGTCTAAATAAACGTTAAATAAACATTCTAAGATGCCAAAATATATTACTCATGGTTTGGTGCATAAAAAGGACTAGGTAAACAAAGAGTAGGTAAACAAACAAGCGGTCAAAATATTCAGGGAGAAAAACAGATTTGAAAATGCCGCGCACTGGCGGCTATCGCCGGTCGGCTGTGAGAAGGCCAGGTGGCGTTACGCCACACGCCGCGCTTCAAAACAAAAGCGTCGTCTGCTCCGGTTCCCGGGTTACTATCAGTACAGTAATGAATTTGCTGTGGATCTGTTAACAGGGGTGGGATTATTGTAAAACGTATACAAAGAGCACTTGCTCACACATGTACATTTAAATACTGTGTAAACGCTTATGGCCTTTGCGGGCCAGGAGCTTTACGTACCCATTGTTGTTGTTGTTGTTGTTATTATAGCTGCTTGGTCTGTTGCGTGGTGACAATAACAACGAGACTGACGCAGTCAGACTAGGTGAGGCAATCCGCTCACAAATTCAAATTACTAATATCATTGTTAAGTATAGATACAATGTAAACTTGTCTGTGAAGGTACCTTCAGGTTCCATCCATCCGGAATACACATTAGTGTCAGTTTTGATGCGACCATTGGCACCAAAAACTGGCTATCATAGTACGTCGAAATATCAAAAGGTATAAGTATTAAAAGAAAAACATAACGAAGAAGAAGAAGAAGAAGAAGAAGAAGAAGAAGAAGAGTGAGCCAGTGAGTTCTTAGATTTTAAGCACCCGTTAACCATACCGGGTCACCTCAGGACCGAGAAGACGGCGACGACAAAGAAGAAGAAGAAGATGGGTGGTGGGGGGGGGGGGAAGAGAAGAAGGAGGCAAAAGGGGGGAAAGAGGAGGAAGGAAGAGGATGAGGGGGAGGAAGAAGAAGAAGAAGAAGAGTGAGCCAATGAGTTCTTGGATTTTAACCACCTGTCAACCGCACAGGGTCACCTCAGTCAGGACCGAGAAGACGACGACAAAGAAGAAGATGGGGGAAAGGAAAAGAAGGAGGCAAAAGGGGGAAAAGAGGAGGAAGGAAGAGGAGGAGGAGGAGGAGGAGGAGGAAGAAGAAGAAGAAGAAGAAGAAGAAGAAGAAATAACAGCAACAACCTGTCAGCAACAACAACAGCGATAACAACGACGACAGCAACGACAACAACAGCAACAACAACAAAGGGAGGGGGAAAAAAGAAGTAAAGCAATTTTCTAAAGTGCCATACTTGGATAGTCTCAGCCTCCTTGCTGCCTGTCTCCGAATCTCTCATGAAGCTGTTGTCCGCTTTATGCTTCAGTGGAATCGATTTCACTCGCCAGCCCTCCCCAGATTGCCCGCTTCACAGTTCCAATGAAAGGACAGAAAGCTTAGGCGGGAAGGCTTTGACATGCGTGGAATGTGTCCATCGGTTTAGGGGGTCAGGCTGGCAAAGACTTATTAAGCAGTTATGATGGTGGTCCGCCGCGCCTCCGGGTCATGAAGGTCAGGGGGCACAGGGTCAAACGCCGAAGACTTGTTACACTTGCAATGATTAACACGATGCCCTGCGTTGTGCAGCGCTGAGTGTGTCAGGGGGTCAAAGGGTCGAGGCCACGTGAACACTTGGGAGTTGGGAAATGGCGATGCACTAGAGTGAGGATGGCGTGAGGATGGCGTTCCTTCTCGGCGTGGAGGTGAGGGGGGGTCAAGGGTCGGGCGAACACTTGTCAAACCAGACTAATCATGACGCGACATGCTGCAATACTGATGGCGACTCCTGTATAAAGCTGGTGAATATGAATGACTGCGAGGTGCTTCTTCTGTCTCCTTTAAAAATAAATCATTTATTATTATTTTAGTGTTAGTGTTAGTCTAAGTTAGGAGTGCGCGGTGCTTTTTCTCTCCTTTTTTTTTTTTTTTTTTTTTTTTTGGGGGGGGGGGGGGTTCAGTTCACTTCAAGATGGTATCTATGCGCTCGAAAAAGCCCATATGCGTTCCACCCCGTCTCACTGAAGTTTCCCCAACGTTGCCTTTGAAACGGTTCCAGTGTGCGTCTGA
>OY757541.1:18826990-18829490 GCA_963584105.1 Alviniconcha strummeri | reverse complement strand
TTACCGTAGTCTTCGTGGTGTCTACTTTGCTGAAGAACAACTTCATCCTTACCTGTTGGTACCTTACCGTAGTCTTCATGGTGTCCATTTTGGTGACGAACAACTTCATCCTTACCTGTTGGTACCATACCGTAGATTTCATGGTGTCTACTTTGGTGACGAACAACTTCATCCTTACCAATGGATAATCTGGGTCTTGACAACCGACAGCCTCATCCTTACCGATGTACTTTCTGGTGTACTAGCCTAACAATTCACAACTTTGTTCTTACCAGAAAACCTTTCGTTTGGTCGTCATTGGGCATGTGCCCCTTTGTGTTCACGTGCTTCTCCTTGGCACGAGCGCGCGCGCGCATGCACGCACGCACCCACATTGACGCACCCACCACACAACAACAACAACAACAACAACAACAACACACACACACACATACACACAAACACACACACACACACACACACACACACACACACACACACACACACACACACACACACACACACACGCACACCATCACTCACACTTCACCCAGAACTGACAAACTGAGGAGAAAGCAAACAAAGACTGGAAGTGGAGACTGAGAACAAGAAAAAGAAGAGAGAAAGAAAAGAAAGAAAGAAAAAAAAGGGGGAAAAAAGGACAGGCAACGAGACTGCGAAGGCGGGGGTGGGGTAGGGTGAGGTGTGGTGGGCTTAAGGACACGGGAGAGTGAGGGCGTGGAGGGGATGGAGGGGGTAGCGGAGCAAAGGGAAGGAGGAAGGCGGCGGATGGGGGAGGGAGGGTCTGGGGGAGGAAGGGAGGGGCGGGAAGGGGGGGGGGTATGTCTGAGGATGCCACGCAGGGCAATAGTGTTACATGACCGATGGCGAGCTTGATAAGCCACCAATTGCAAGCGCTCACCGCCCTATGTTTCCTGTGGCCGCTTCACACTTCCCCCCTAATTCACTCACTTTTTGCATTTTACAGTTCCCACCGCCACAGCAATCATCCCCCCGTCTCGTATCCTGCCATCATCTCTCAACCGCCGCCCTCCCAGTCACCTTGTCGCCTGCGCCAAACTCTCGCCGCATCAGCTTTAGTCAGTGCAGAAGAGTTGCTGGGCTGGTTGGGTGGGGCGGGCTGTGGGAGCATGAGGGCAGAGAAATAATTATTGTCTACACCGAAAAGGCGTACGTGGCTGGTGTTGGTATTTCCATATATATATGTATATATGGAAATACCAACACCAGCCCCGTACGCCTTCGCGTATATATATATATTCGCTTTGGCTTGGGCTGTGTCCCAACACGCTGACACCAGCAAGAACACCAAGGCCATGTTGAAATATGATTATTCGCTGCAGAGTTACATGGGAACTATCGTGGGCTGTGTCACAACACATTCACACCAGCAAGCACACCAAAGCCACGTAGAAATGTTGTTATTCGCTGCATAGTTACATGGGGACTGTACTGTCTTGGGCTGTGCCACAACGTTTTCACACCAGCAAGAACCCAAGGCCACGTTAAAATGTTGTTATTCGTTGTCCCAACACACTGACGCCAGCAAGAACACCAAGGCCACGTTGAGATGTTGTTTTTTGTTGTCCCAACACACTGACGCCAGCAAGAACACCAAGGCCACGTTGAGATGTTGTTTTTCGTTGTCCCAACACACTGACGCCAGCAAGAACACCAAGGACACTTTGAGATGTTGTTTTTCGTTGTCCCAACACACTGACGCCAGCAAGAACACCAAGGACACTTTGAGATGTTGTTTTTCGTTGTCCCAACACACTGACGCCAGCAAGAACACCAAGGACACTTTGAGATGTTGTTTTTCGTTGTCCCAACACACTGACGCCAGCAAGAACACCAAGGACACTTTGAGATGTTGTTTTTCGTTGTCCCAACACACTGACGCCAGCAAGAACACCAAGGCCACGTTGAGATGTTTTGCGTTACATATTTAAATGGGGTCCAGGATAGGCTCCTTGCATAACAGCATCCACCCTCCAGAAACGGATATCTCCTTCCTCCGAAGACGTCGTGTGGCTGCCCGTATGGCGGGATAGTAAAATAATAAGGTCGGTCACAGACGCAGTCTTCATCACTCCATGTAAAGCGTTCGTCAATGTACAAATACATATATACCGTGGATACCCTGTGTTCAGCTCGGAGAAGCTACAACGATAACAGCACCCTGTTCTTTCGTTGATTTCTGAAGTAACCGGGAGGGACTGTGGAGGGTCAACACACAAGGGAGTTAATTAGTACTCGAAATACGTCACACAAACACAACCACAAAGACCTGAGTCGCCTACGGTAACTGCGGTAATTGGAAAGGGACTAGGATGGGTGGAATTATGGGTAGGTAGTAATATAATGAAATTATTTTCTTTTTTGTATATATTGCTGCTTCTCATACGGCACCTGTACATTATTTTTCGTGTGTATATACAATGTCAGCTGTCAAACATGTATTGCTTGGGGGGGGGGGGGGGGGGGGGAATAGCTCAGT
>OY757541.1:18810050-18821790 GCA_963584105.1 Alviniconcha strummeri | reverse complement strand
CCCGGACGCTTTCGTCGGGTCTTACTGCCTGAACGAACTGTACGTCAGCTCCAGGACTCTCTCGTTCGACAAGCTCATGTTCACGGGGCAGCGGTTCTGCATCAAGGACCTCAAGATCCGCAAGGCCGAGTTGACGTCCATCCCTCTGGACCCCGTCAAGGACCTCGTCAAGCTGCAGTACCTCTTCCTGGACAAAAACAACATCACCCGACTCCGGAAGGACGAGCTGAAGGGGATCACCGCCACGTCCATATCCTTCTCCGACAACCCCATCCGCACCATCGAGAAAGGCGCGTTCAACGGGCTTCGCCCGAAACTCATTCTTCTGCTGGAAAGGACAGAAGTGAGCGACCTGAGCTTCATCTTCGACTACCCCGAGGACACGTTCCGATTCCTCAGCCTGTACGAGTCTCCGATACCCTGCGACTGCACGCTGAAACGCATCATGCAGATGCGGGCGGAGAACTTTCTCTACGGAACCTGCTCTCACGGGGGGCAAGGGGTCAACCTGAGAGACCCCAAGCTGACGGGCATCCTGGCCCAGAAGTGCCGGCCCCGCCCCGAGACGGTGATGGCCGCCAACCGGACCACCAGGCCGGCCGTGGCCGGGGCCGGGGCCGTTGCCGGGGCCGGGGTGGGCGGCACCGTCAGACCCTACACCGTGGAGCCGCAGGTACAGAGGAGAGAGAAGCAAGTAGGCAGTGAGGAGCGCCTGCAGAAGCCCTCCAGCAAGAAGAGCAGAAGGAAGAGCAGCAACACTGGCAAGCGAAGACCGGCGAACGGCGCCGCGAGAAGCTCGTGTTGGTTTTCTGTTACTGTGCTGCTTTCGGCGTGGCTGGTTGCGACTTGGTGAATTTAAATGGGTGTGTGTGTGTGTGTGTGTGTGTGTGTGTGTGTGTGTGTGTGTGTGTGTGTGTGTGTGTGTGTGTGTGTGTGCGTGAGTGCGTGCGTGAGTGCCTGTGTGTGTGTGTGTGTGTGTGTGTGTGTGTGTGTGTGTGTGTGTTTGTGCATGTCTGTGAGTGTGTGTGTGTGTGTGTGTGTGTGTGTGTGTGTGTGTGTGTGTGTGTGTGTGTGCTTGGAGTGTGTGTACACCATTATGTATACACACTAGGACAACGAGAAGTGCTGACGAAGAAGACGTATAGTAGAGCAGCGCATTAAATCAGAATGCTTTGATCGCACTCCCAAGTATCGAGTTACGGCCTACCCTCGCTTTAAGCCTCTGCCATAGCTGGCTACGCTACAGCCTCAAACACTGACAGATGGCTGGCCGTTTTAAGCTGGTGTAATTTTTATTTTATTTTAAACAACTGACATTGGTGAAACGGTGACAGTCACCAGCCGCTGCATGAAATTTGTGCTTTTGTGTGTGTTGTTCATCGAATTCTTGAAGACCTCAACCGGAGACGTACATTTTCATTTCGAAATCGCCATTGTTTTTTAATTTTATCTTTCAATGACAGTGGAAGCGGCTTTTCTCTGTCTGGTCTGCCCTGCTTCCAATGGAGGGTGGAGGGAGGGAGGGGAGACTAGATCTGACCGAGAAGACCCCCTCCCCTCCTTTTTTTCTTCTTCCCCCCCCCCCCTCTCTCTCTCTCTCTTCAAATGAAATACAGCCTCCTTATTTTCAAACAAAAGTGATTGTTTTTGTACAGGCCGTTTACTTGGATGTGGCGTTTGTTTGGCGATCGCCAGATATTTGTGTCAACACAGTGTGTTCAGTGTGGGTCAACAGAAAGCGGGCTAGCCGCTTACACATCGTCTCGGTGACTTTTCAAATCTCGCTGTCAACTGCCTGCAGATGGCTTCTGCAGAATTCCCACACGCTTTTCAGCGAATTAACTCACTGGATGAAGCGTGTATATAGAAAGATGGATCAGTTTAGGAACGGCGTAGTTGGTATGTCCTATGGATGTCTTTGCTTGAATGGACAAAGTGAGAAAAAACGAAGCAAAACAAACACACCACAAAACAAAATAAAAATCACCGAATGTGTCAAATTTAATGTCAAATGGAGCGAATTACAGAGAACAGGACAAACCGGTGGGTCGATAAGAATTAAGACAAAGCGTACCCTCGCTGTTAGCTGCTGGCCTCTCGACACTCTGTGGCTGACAGATGAGTTTGAACCAGTCAGCGCCTGCGCCGTACAAACTCACCTCCTTAGACAAGCGCGCGGGCTGTCCAAGTGCCACAGTAATGTAATCAAAGCCTGTGCCTGTGTTGTTCGAACACACATCATGTTGTTTACTGCGCTTGTTTAAGTGGGCGGAGCTACGTGTTTGGCTAAAAGCGAGACGTCACTTCGTCTTGAAGTAAGAAGAAAGAACAGTTTAAAAAAAAAAGAAAAAAAAAAAGAGTTTGTTAAAAACCAACCGGTGCAGAAGCCAACAGAGCCGAATGTAAAATTCAACGCGACACTTTAGGCGTACAGAAGTGACCACACACAGGCGGTCTTTTGATAGGATATTTTGCGAAAACGGGCTTGTGTGGTCCACAAGGTGTTCATCGTCTGTAAATCCGCAAAATCCAGGACATGTAAAATGCCTCGGATTGGTCGGTAGCTATCAGCCCGGATTCGTTCACCAGTATGGAAAAGAGACTATTTCTGTTCAAAATAAGAATGAGGATCATGCTTATTTCCAGCAGGCATTGAACCCTCTCCGTACCGGTGAAGGGATCCGGGCTGATAACTGACCGGATGAATGAACTTAGAAAGAAGACACACGTCACACGCCAGGAATGGACTACTCCAGTAGGATCGTCTAATGTGTGGAGTGTGTGTGTATATGTTCGTACAATTATATGTATACACCAGGAAGACGAGAAGTGCCAAGGGAGAAGACAGAGAGGAAGAAGACTCAGAGCAGTGCTTTCAGAATGCTTTGATCGCACCCCCCCCTCCCCCCCACTGCCCCCACCCCCCTCCATCCCCAGTATCGAGTTCCCAGCTGTCGCGACACGCCAGGAATGGACTACTCCAGCAGGATCATTCAGTGAGTGGAGTGCAGTGTGAGTATATGCTCGTATATGTAATATACCAGGCCGACGAGAAGTGCCGAGAGAGAAGACGCAGAGGTAGAACACTCAGAGCAGTGCTTTCAGAATGCTTTGATCAGACACGCCAGGAATGGACTACTCAAGCAGGATCATTCAGTGAGTGGAGTGTGTGTAGATGCTGGTATATGTAATGTACCAAGCCGACGAAAAGTGCCGAGCTCGGGAGAAGACTCAGCGCAGTGCTTTCAGCCGTAATGCTTTGATCAGACACGCCAGGAATGGACTACCCAATCAGGATCATTCAGTGTGTAGAGTGTGTGTATAATTTTGCTTGTATAGGTAAAATATTGTAATATACCAGGCCGACGAGAAGTGCCGAGGGAGAAGATGCAGAGTTAGAAGACTCAGAGCAGTGCTTTCAGAATGCTTTGATCGGACACGCCAGGAATGGACTACCCAAGCAGGATCATTCAGTGAGTGAAGTGTGTGTAGATGCTGGTATAGGTATAATATTGTAATGTACCAGGCCGACAAGAAGTGCCGAGCTCGGGGGAAGACTGACGCCGAGGTAGAACACTCAGAGAAGTGCTTTCAGCCGTAATGCTTTGATCGGACACGCCAGGAATGGACTACCCAAGCAGGATCATTTTGAGTGTGGAGTGTGTGTATATGCTGGTATAGGTATAATATTGTAATGTACCAGGCCGACGAGGAGTGCCGAGGGAGAAGACGCAGAGGTAGAAGACTCAGAGCAGTGCTTTCAGAATGCTTTGATCGGACACGCCAGGAATGGACGACTCTGAGGCAGGATCATTCAGTGTCAGTGTGGAGTGTGTGTATATAGTGGTATAGGTAAAATATTGTAATATACCAGGCCGACGAGAAGTGCCGAGCCCGGGAGAAGACGCAGAGGAAGAAGACCCAGAGCAGTGCTTTCACAGTGCTTTAATCGGACACGCCAGGAATGGACTACTCTACCAGGATCATTAGTGTGGAGTGTGTGTATAATTATGCTCGTATAAGTAAAATATTATACCATGCCGACGAGAATTAGTGCCGAGGGAGAAGATGCCGAGGTAGTAGACTCGGAGCAGTGCTTTCAGAATGCTTTGATCGGACACGCCAGGAATGGACTACTCAGGCAGAGTCATTCCGGCAGTGTGTGGAGTATGTGTCTATGCTCGTATGGGTAAAATATTGTAATACACCAGGCCGACTAGAAGTACCGTGGGAGAAGACACAGAGGTAGAAGACTCAGAGCAGTGCTTTCAGAATGCTTTGATCAGACACGCCTGGAATGGACTACTCAAGCAGGATCATTCAGTGAGTGGAGTGTGTGTATAAGTATATTCGTATAGGTAAAATATTGTAATGTACCAGGCCGACGAGAAGTGCCGTGGGAGAAGACACAGAGGAGGAAGACGCAGAGGTTTGATCGCACCCACCCCTCTCATCCATCCCCAATGTCGAGTTTTCAGCGGTCGCGACAGTGATGGGAAGGCGTCACAAGGTCGTCTGGTCTGCCCAGGAAGAGTGCACGTGCACCTGCACGTCTCTCAAGTGTCATGAATATAATTATGTAAATATTGTTTCCTACCTGCTGCAGTGGTGCCTCTACTCCTGTCAGTCCAGTCCTCTCTGTCTCTGTCTCTGTCTCTGTCTCTGTCTGTCTGTCTCTCTCTCTCTCTCTCTCTCACACACACACACACACACACACACACACACACACACACACACACACACACACACACACACACACACACACACTGACACACACTCAAACACGCACACACCACATCCTCTCTCTGTCTCTCAGTGTCTCTCTGTCTCTGTCTCCACTGCTGTGACTTACTGCAATCATTTGCACAGGCTTTTCCAGCACTGGATTATCTCCAGTTTCCTCAGTGTGGACATGACTACATGACTGAGTTCTTTTACTTCTTCTTTTTCTTCTTCTGTTTTTTATTTTATTTTTTAATGTATATATATATAACTGCATTGCGACTTGTTGAAGAGCGAGATCTGCAGACATTAAGCCCCACAACATCATCATCAACACTCGTGTTGCGGTCATTTACACGCTTTCCAGCGGTGGCTTCTCTCCCCCGTATCTGTGGCCTGGCTACCTTATGACCTGTGGTGGCGATTGCTTGGGAAGTGCTGCTTCCACGCCCCCGCTAATGGAGACAGCGGCAATTTCTCTTCATCGGCTTCGCTTATGGGTCATTGTGACTTATGGGTCAATCGGTAAACCCAGCGATAGCTTCAGTGGTGTGGTTGGTGCTGCTTCGCCCAGTGGCCACCGAGCATTTCCCATGGAGACAAAACTGGGCTCTTGGTCATGTTCACGCCGTAAGTGGACCTGCCACCATACTGGTAACTAGATGGAAGAGCTACAGGTCCTGTGTCGAAATTTATGTTTGTGTTTTGTCAGTTAAATTCATAACTTAAAGCGAACTTAGCTCTGAAGTGCAAGTCGGATTTCATCGATCTGAATTCACGTAGATATGAGCCAGGGAATCAGGGAATCTGGACGATTCTGCTCTCTATAATGTCCATTGATTTAGCTTCTGAGATTTTTTGTCCCGGATATGTCAGCCATAATCTGAGGACATTAAGCGCAACATCATCAGCTTCTCAGATTGAAAAACTGAACTGCTGTTTGTTGAATGCAAGGATTAGATACTTGTGGAACCCGACTTGAATGTGTGATCGAGGTGAACCCCGCCTGCTCTTTTTATGATTAATTTAATGCTAATACGTAATAATTATTGTATACTACTCAACTCTCGCAGTCTCGGTGCCCTAAACTAGGTTTGAGATGTGCATTAATTTACACACACAGACTCACACAAAGCATGCGTGTGGTGGGAGAAATTGTCATGATCTTAGACCTAGTGACGAAGACTTTAGTCACACACACACACACACACACACACACACACACACACACACACACACACACACACACACACACACACACACACACACACACACACACACACACTTCGACTTCGGTATCTAGAAATACTGTTACGCAGGAAGGTGTTATCGCTTAAAGAAATGAGATTTGAAGTGGACGAAACAGACGAATGTCACCAGGAACGGAGCAGTTACGTTTCACTGTTTTGCCACTTTAACCGATTCATATTCTCCCAGAATCTCAGTTCGTGCACAATATAATTATCAAATGATGTATTCCTCCAGAGTCGATGTGCAGTGTGCTTTGAGAATGCGAGCGAATGCTTTCTGGGCCTTGTCTGTGTAAATGGACCAGCTGTCGCCCAGGCTGAATCGTGTCCAGTTGACATCATAAAGGACAGATATTTTGCTACATATGTCACACCGGTATCGACAAAACACGTACGGACACTGATGGACATCACGCTAACATCATAAAGGATAGACACTTTGCTATACACATCACAGCGGTATCGACAAAACACGGACACTGCTGGCCCCCACAGAGACAATGGCAATGGACGAACAATTACACACAAAAGGTCAACTGTGCGACGGAAAGCATTAACGGCAAATGACAATTACAACTCTTCTGATGTGCATTACTATTTTAATGGTCAGTTTGTTTTTGTCGCTGGTTCTTTTTCCGGGGATTCCAAAATATACTGTGCAGAAGTCTTGGATCTAATAACCTCTTTTCTCGGTCATTGAACTGACTGAATTGATGAAAATAGCTGCCCCAAATCAACACGACTTTGAAACCAGTCACGAGTCAAAATGTATTGAAATGCATTTAATCCAAAAATAACCCAGACAAATATTTTTTAACTGATTCATTTGTTCTGATTGTTGTTTGTGACAGTCAAATTTGTTGTCACCTTTCTGTCTCTGTTTCTAACTTTCAAGTTCCTTGTCAATAATGTGGTCTCCGTCTTTCTCTCTTTCAACACCGTTGTTAATAAAAGTGACGCAATTCTCTGTTTCCAACTACTATCGGGTTTGGCCTAGCAGTAAAACAATATGTTTTATTTTCCACTTCAGCCCTTTCTCCTCAAAAGTTGTTTCTTGGACGCTGGTTTGTGACCTTGTCCCTCACAGTTAACATAACATTAAAATGGCACGTCGCTGCCCATCTTAATGCAGATTCGTTCTGGTGGTGGCAGTGTAGGGTTAGGTATAATCCCCCCCCCCCCCCCCCCCCAACACACACAGTGGAATCTAGGTCCCCACCACTACCTCTGGAGATAATCAGATGTTAAGCATGGCTATAAGGAATGAACGTCTCTCTGTCCCTCTCTTACATTCAAGCTTGTTGTATGCTAATTACATCAGTGCTCCCTGTCTGTTCGTCTGTCAGATTGTCTCTGGGACTTGCTGCACCTCCTGTTTGTTGATTGAAGCACTTGGCACATACATGCTAAGCAGTGTTCACTGTGTGGTGAAATATATATTTATTGTTATTTTTGGACCTGTAAGTTTAACCATAAATTGTAATATCCTTGTTATACAAAACTGAGTGATCAGAGTGTGTGTGCGCGTGCGTGTGTGTGAGTGCATTTTTCGTAATTCAAACATGAAAGTTGGTGTTCTGTGTGTTATGTATAGGTTATTGTTATAATAATCATACGAGTAGTAAATTTTCTTCAATTAAAAAATAATTTTGCATTCTTAGTTGCAATTTATTTTTGCATGTGGTGTTATATGCAACACATTGTTCAAAAATGTGATTTTGCTCTCATCAAGTGACTTGGTCATTAAAAAGCATTGTGTTGCAAACTGCAACATAATTTCCTATCTTTCTGAAAATAACTGATGCTTTCACGATTCAGTCTGATGTTTACTTTTTATTCACAATTGTAGATATTGTCAAGTTTCTGCTTGTTTGTGGATAATTAATAAAACTCAGCAAAGTGTTTAATACTGTTACCTTTTGTCACACCAGTCCCCCAAATCGTAAAGGCACCACTAGCCTTTGCAAAACATGTTTTGTCCAACAGACAGAGGAGATTGAAATAACAATTTGACATCAGGAATTCTCTTTCAAAATGCTGCTTGCTGAGGTGACACTGTTCACATGACAGGATTTTAAAATCCAGTCACTAACAAGCAACTTCCTGCTTCTTCTTTTTTTTCTTTCTTTAAAAAAAAAAGTATTTTTGCATAAGTGATATTAGACTGTTATCAAGTTAACAATATACGTCAGCAAATAAGTAGCTCTTGCATTAATTTTTTAAGCTAAATTTTACGATTCTTCCAAGCACTGGACGTAGCTCAACCAAAAAAAAAATCAGATTAGCTCTCCATCTCTCTTTTTTCCCTCAACATTTAATTGTTACGTGTCATTTTGTTGTTTGATCATGGGGATTACCCTGAAAATATGCATGTTGTGTTTTTCCAAATAAATAGCATTATTTTGAACCTTTTTTTTAATGTGTTTGGATCTAAATTCTATGAGTAAAGACTAGCAGAACCAGCTGCACACAGCAATAACAAGTATCCTAGCTAACCAGTGTTGAATGCAGCCTTTGATGTTGGCCACAGAAGCTGCATGCTTGCATCGTCCAAGGGACAAGATCAGAGATGCTGCTGTACCCTTACACCAGCTGTGACACTGGACTGTGTTTTCTACCGTCATGTCCTACTGAGCACCTCTGATGCAAGAAGATTATAAAATGAAAGCAGATCCAAACACATAAAGTCTTGTTTGACAACACTAGTAGTCCTTCTCAGATTTGTTTTGTTTTCTAAAATAAAAGTAAAACCAATAGAGCATTTCATAACTAAATCCTTGATTGTCAGTTTTTATTTTGCTCTGTTCTACCTGTTGGAGATCGGCTGGCTGTCTTGGGCAGAACACATTTTCAGAGGGCTAGTTCCTTTAAGACATTTGCACTTTCCCTGTGACGGTGATGATGTATGGGTGTCTGTTTCTTAGATGCAGTTTCAGTAATATGCAACACCCAGCAACAAACACCAACCTTTTTATTTTTAATCCTTTGCAACAGCAAACAAGCACAGATTTTCACTTGAAATAATTCTGTATACAATATTATGCACACCAAATTTGTAGATTTCATTGCAATGCATTTTCTAGAGCATGCTTAACAACAGCCACAGAATCTGAGTGTCATAACAATAATTCCTGACACCAATGCAGAAAGCTGAGATTCTGTGTAAATAATGTTAGCCACACACATGGGCCATGTCTATCACAACTCCAGACACTGCATCAATTTCAGCAAGAGTTTACCTGCTGTTCAAACTGCTCCAGGCAGTTGATAGGTTCTGAATAGGCCAAGTGTTCACACATGTAGGCCAGGTCTAGTCACACTGTTCAACAACCTGTTCAGCAAGTCCATTTGCTGTTCAAACTGCCCCAGGGAGCTGCTAGGCCCTGAACAGGCATGAACATGTTGGCAAGGTCTATTTACAAATCTTCAGCAGCCTAATTTAGCAAGAGTCCAGTTGCTGTTCAAACTGCTCCAGGGAGCTGGTGGGCCCTGAACAGGCATGAACATGTTGGCAAGGTCTGTTTACAAATCTTCAGCAGCCTAATTTAGCAAGAGTCCAGCTGCTGTTCAAACTGCTCCAGGGAGTTGGTAGGTGCTGAACAGGCAAAGTGTTCACACACGTAGGCCGTGGTCTTCCCCTCATGCATGTGAAGGGACTTGAGCAGTTCCACTCTCTCATACAGGAACCCCTCTTTGGAGCCGTCCACCAGCATGAGGACCTTGTTGGGGATGAAGCGGCTGTGAACAGCCTGCAGCATGGCCTTCGTGTCCTCAGCATCCCGAGGTCCCACAATTACTATCTGAAACACATTTAAAGAGCAATCAGGCTGCGTAAGTTTTTGTAACACATTTACAAGATCCCACAATTCCTATCTGAAATGCATTTAACAAGCAGTCAGGCTGTGAACATGTTTTTGTAACACACTTACGAGATCCCACAATTGCTATCTGAAACACGTTTAAAGAGCAGTCAGACTGATTACACATTTCTGTAACACAGTTACACCCTCATTCTTCTTCATGATACTGTGCAAGCCTATTCCCATTCTCAGTGCAGTTGCATCCCATTCCCATTCTCGATGCAATGTTTAACAGAAAATGAATTTAAAAAATCAAAACAAATCACAAGGACAACTATCCACAGTGTATTAACACTGTACCAGGCACTGGCTGGTATGAACAACCAAACAAATCCTGTAACAAATAAATCATCATGTCAAATCTGAAGAGCAAACCAACCTCTAGCACACAAAGACAGTCCAACAATAACTACCTACTACAAAAACAAAAGAATGAAACACCAGTCAAAAAACGTCAAACATACAAACCAAACAACCATAAAATGTACAAACGGAGCAAACACCAAATGTACAAACCAAGCAACCACGCCATCCAAGTCACAAACCAATGCTGGCATGCTCTTTTCTTCTCTCACCTGTTTTGAAGACTGCAGGTACAGACAACCATCCAACGCACAAACCAAACAAACATCAACTGTACAAACCAAGCAACCAAGCCATCCAAGTCACAAACCAAGGCTGGCACGCACTTCTCTTCTCTCACCTGTTTTGAAGACTGCAGGTACAGACAACCATCCAACGCACAAACCAAACAAACATCAACTGTACAAACCAAGCAACCAAGCCATCCAAGTCACAAACCAAGGCTGGCAAGCACTTCTCTCCTCTCACCTGTTTTGAAGACTGCATGTGAAGAACCAGACAACCATCCAATGTACAAACCAAACAAACATCAAACGTACAAACCAAGCAACCAGTCCATCCAAGTCACAAAGCAAGGCTGGCACGCTATTCTCTCCTCTCACCTGTTTTGAAGACTGCAGGTGAAGCGCCAGTGCACAGACAAGCTCTGGAGTGGCCATAGGGAGGGCGGTGAGTCGCTTGGCAAAGAGGCGCAGGATGCGCTCAGCCTTCTGGCTCAGTTCTGGACAATCCAGGTATGATGCCAGCCGCAGCAAGTTTGCGCAGGACACGGAGTTGGGGCTGGGCTCTGCACCATCCTGGTCTGTGGTGAAAGCAGTGCAGATCAGAATTAAAGTGGGCAAAAGAGACCACTATATCGCAAATAAAATGAACCAGAAACAAACTTTAGTGAGAAACTCCTCTATGCCCTGCCCCCAATCCAGCAACAACAACAACAACAACCACAATACACAAACCCCCCAAAACAACAACACGCAAGCCCACAATAATAAAGAAACCAAAAAGCAACAACAACAAAAAACTTACAAAAACAAAAATGGCCCAAACTATAGCAAAGAACACAAATATACATACACAAAATCTTAACAACAGCAACAACAAAGACATAAAATATCATTCTGAAACATATAACACAGTATTTAAAATCCTTTACCCCCCCCCCCCCCCCCCCAATGTCCTTATTGGTTGTGTGTATGTGTGTGTGTGTGCACGTGCATGTGCTGTACATGTACTGTGTTTTGCATACCTTGTATTTTGGGGGGTTTAATTTTGTATGTTTTGTTTGCTTGTTTATATACTATTGATTTGTATATATCGGTATTTGCACAGTTAGATTTTTCTTTACATCATAAAGCACTTTGAGTCTTTGAAAGCGCTCTCTAAATTCCCTATTATTATTATTACTATTATTATTACATCACATCATAAAGCACTCTGAGCCTCTGAAAGCGCTCTCTAAATTCCCTGTTATTATTAAAATTATCAACACACCTTCCTTCATCCTCAGTACAATGGAGGCATCCCCATCCTGACTGCTGTAGTAGC
>OY757541.1:18755050-18805050 GCA_963584105.1 Alviniconcha strummeri | reverse complement strand
CATCCTCCATGCCTGTACTTATTTTGTTCTTTCAGGGTTTCACAGACTTTAAGTGACAAAATGCACTTCCTTCTAGAACAGATTAAAAAATATCCATACCCAAAATAAACATGTTGTATTAAGCCACTTTCATAAATTTGCTGACTGATGCATGGAAGTATACTACTATGCCTATGGTCTCTCTGTCTGACTGCAATTTTTCTGTGAGTTTTTTGTTTGTTTGTTTTTGTTAGCAAATATATTCTGTTACAGATTCATTTCTTGCTTTTTAGAAGTGGAGCATGGAAACAATTTGGAAAAATTCCACTTTTTCCAGACCCAGACAGGCTTAGCACATTTTCTGTACAAAACAGTTTCCAGGACCTGGAAAAGGCCCTCCAAAATCTAAAAACTATTCCAGACTTTCAAAACCCTATAAACCCATGTTCTTTCCAAGATCTTTTATGACTCAGCAATTTATAATGAAGCAGAAGAAGTCTTTTTCTGCACAGATATGTCCACAAACTAGCTTGGAAACCTTTTAGTTTTACGCTAATACAGTTTGATGAGATCTGATATAATACAATGTCAGTCACAATATGGCACAAAATGACATAAAAGGAAGTAAACTTATAGTTATACAACTTCAGTGCACCCAGCGAGAAATAGTTTTGCAATTATGATAGCATCACAAAATAACCATACAAACATACTGCACACAAGACAAACAGTACAGAAGAGAAACATTTGCACAAAGCATTATGACAATGTCACAGTACCAAAAAAAAAACCCATTCAAAAGCGCAGACATCATACAAACTACTACAGCCAGCTGGAGAATCCACATCCATGTGTCAAATACCTGAGCAACGTGATCATGTATTCCACCTTTTGCCATCATCCGCAAGGTATGCAGACACATGTCCAGAGCTGTCTCTCCTTTCTCTGTCATCCTTTCCATGCTGTACAGCCGAAACAAGGCATTGAAATTCACTGAAACAGGGAAAACAAATTACATCTAACAATGGGTGTTCTATCCCATCAATATCTGACAGACTGCTGTCATGCCCACCTCTTCCGGGCTTTTTTCCATTCCAGATTCCGAAAAGAATCCACGCTAAAAAATATCAAAAAATATCATAGCTTAGACTTTTCATGTGCCAAAGATATGTTAGAGAAGAACATCAACAAAAATGAAATACAAAAATTTTATTTTTATTTTTAGGCAAACCAAAAAATTAAAATGAAAGAATAAGACGGGGCATGGCAGACTGAGAAAGAACAGAAAGAAGACACAAAGGCAAAACAACAGAAAATTCAAGACAAAATCAAGATAGCAAGGCACTCACTCACTTCTGTTTGCTGAACGATCCACTTTCACATTCTTACCTGGCTGGGGGAATTTGGGTGCTTTACCGAAACCCCCATACTGCTCATCATAGGAACTTTTCAGCATCTCATAGAGCTTGTCCAGCACCTGCAAGGTGGGCATCTCAGCCACTCCTGGGTCTTCCATGTGGGTGCCACGCATCAGTGCATCCAACACTGCCGTCCCTTGATCCTCAAGAGCCGAGCGAGAACTCTTCCACTGAACGGTAGCAACGAGCACCGGTAAGTAATACTAATAACCAGCAACACCATCACTGCTGGCAGCAGATCAGACATAAGAACTTTATTCCCTTCCTCCCCATCCCCCCTCTTTGCAGCATGCCACAGTGTGTATTTTGTATTGTGTGCTTTTTTTCTTCTTCATGTTGCATATTTATGAATTATCATAAGAACTCTATTTCAAAAAAGAAGGGGAAAAAGAAAAAGAAAAAGGAAAAGGAAAAGGAAAAAAATATCAAGATTTATCATAAGAATTCATTTTTTGTTAAAGAAGAAAAAAGGAAGAAAACATAAACAAAAACCCCATTATTCTCAGCAGTAAAAAAGCAAGGAATGTCTCTTTGCTTTGGTTTATTCATTATCCTCAGCATTACACCCACACAACAATACAAGTCTATTAGTATTACCTAAAATGAGCCCAAGTGCCAAATCCTACTGTTTAGCACTAAAACCGTTCACACACACATGCCAATTACTAAAAGAAAACAAAAATACAACAAAAAAGGAAAAATTGCACTTAAACATTTAAGAACAGCCACTGTATCAAATAACACTAATGTCATAAAAATTTAAATACAATAATAACAACAGCAATAAAAAATGTAATTTAAACCCAACTGACTTACACCGGCTTAAACCATCCACGTCACCCACAAGCTGTCTTACGTTTTGATAATAGTTCATTCTGATCTTATTTACGTACTGTACTGGGCTGAAAACAAACCGGTCTTTTTTTGCACTATTTGAACATCAATGAAATTTTTTTGGTGAGCCAACAGTTTTCAGAGACCTATGGTGTAACCAGTTACGGCAGTGGTTGGAAGATGGCTGCTGTTGTAAACCACTGCTTCAGTGTGATTTGGCCCCTCCCAATTAGTGAAACAGTAAAATGGTTCTCATCACTACCCATCTTAATGCAGAAATAATTCTGATGGTGACAGTGTGGTGTTAGGTTGGGTCTTCCCCCTCCCCCCACCTCCTGGAATCTCGGTCCCCCCCAGTAGCTCTCGACACAACTCAGTGTTATAGTCTAACTAAGAAAGAAGCATCACAAGCCTTATCTCTAGGAAAGGAATATAAATAACAGTTGGAAGCCCACTGTCTTTTTTATCGTACCTTTTCTGCAATCATAAGTAGAAGCGTTTTGAACCCAGGGCGGTTGTAGTAGCGGTCATCTGGAGGGAAGTATGTGCCACCAAATATGGGTTTGAGGTCAGGGGTCAGCCACACACTCATTGGCCAGCCACCGCTGCCGGTGGTTGCCTTTTGACAGCAAGCAAAGGTACAGGTGTCATTTATCACTGATAGTTTTAAGGGAACATCATACCCTGTACTGCGGGCCACCTTTGTCACTGAAATTTTCTGTCTGAAACAACAAGGAGATGAACCTTGGACTGGATTAAAAGGAATTCTTTCTTAACCTTGTATTGATCAGTGCAGAGTATCTAAGACATACCTTACTCTTACCTCTCATCTCAGGTCAGCTGAAGATGGAATCAGTGCTCAGAAAATCTCCTATGGGCTCATGTCTCATCACTCAGTTGCCCTGATATTTATAATCATCCTGGTTGACTGGGCATAAAAAAACAAGTTACTTACTCATCACTCAGAGGTTACCCAAATGTTGCCTTTGAAACAACTCCATCAATCTGCATTCCTTTTTCTAACTGATGATGGATAAATATAATACAAAGCACTATCTTTTCAAACTCAAGGCAGATCATTCACTACCACCAGCCTATTAAAAAATAAAAATAAAAATAAAAATGCCGCCCTTGACCTAAAATTTATTTCAGAGACGAGGATGAGGAGTCTGCAGTCATGACATATTTCAGTACCATTATAAATACAATACAATGCTCACACCCACACAAGCCACGTACCTGCACAAACGTCATGTACACTCGATCCACGTCCGGCCTCTCCTCCCTGTCGACCTTAATGCTGACAAAGAACTTGTTGAGGACCTCCGCAATCTCCTGGCTCTCAAAGGACTCGCGCTCCATGACATGGCACCAGTGACAGGTAGAGTAGCCCACTGACAGAAAAATTGGCTTGTTTTCTGCTTTGGCTTTCTGCATGGCTTCACTGCCCCAGGGGTACCTGCGTTTCATGCAGCGTTAGTGTTAATAACAACATGCATGAGTGAAAGTGACCATTAAGAGTCTGCCTCCCCAATACTGATTTCTAATAGGGAGGCAGACACTTTCTGAAAGGTCCCTGACACTTTCTCTTATTTGTATTGTTCTCAATACTAACAGTAACACTATGCATGTACATAATGTAGGGTGCGTAGGAAAGGTAATTAAATTATTATGTAGTAATTGCCATTCATGTGAGTGTGTGTGTGTATGTGTGTGTGTGTGTGGTGGATGTATGTCACTCTGTAAATTATTAATATTGTGTCTACAGTAACTGCCATTCATGTGTGTGTGTGTGTGTGTGTGTGTGTGTGTGTGTGTGTGTGTGTGTGTGTGTGTGTGTGTGTTTGTCACTCTGTGTGTGATATGGTGTGTGTGTGTGTGGTGACAGTGGCGTAAGTGTGTAGTGTAGCATGGTGGTGGCGGTGGTGTGTGTGCATGTGTGCGTGTATTTGCACGTGTATCCATCCAAATAGTTCTCATCCATTTTGCACACCAGCATGCACCACCTTCAGAAATGACATCAAGCCTAGTGTCTCCAAGTGGCTGATGCATCTTTGCCTAGTGTCCCTTTTAAGGTCATCTTCCTCAGCAATCCCACAACATGTGTCAGTCACTAAGTCAGTATGATTCATGCAGCAATAGTTACATCTTACATGACCAAGCATAAGGAGTTACAAACTTACAGCAAAACCTAGCCAGTGTAAGTGGGTATGTATGTGTGAGGGCATCAGAAGTGTTGTGCATGTAAGGGCATGCCAAGGAAAGAGGCAATGGCAAAGTGTACAAAGACGATGCATCTGGGAAAAGGTTACCTAGGAAAAGTAGGATGGTTCCAGTATAGTCGGAAATAAATCTCTTTTTTCTTCAATGTGCCTTACACAAAAAAAGTCTGCAGCCACTACAGAAAAAGAGTAGATGATCTATTCTAAGATGCTAACTGACAAGCATAATGGGATATATATATATATAATTATTTTACTTGATTTGAGGGAAATCTTCCATAATTATAATACTTAATAGACAAGTAACAAAGAAAACAATAAATGAATAATGACAAACTACCTGGACTTTTGGTTACAACAGAACCAAAGAAAGCGCATACGTTATTTATTTAGTACAAATTGCTCAGAGTAGAAATCACCAGTCCACAGGATTTGAAGCATGCTGAAGAAGATAAGGTGATTTCTCCAGTGCCAGCCGGTTCTGGTGCAGTCTGCCACTGGAATCTGATGATGTTGCCATTTCTTGTCTGAAAAACAGGCAAGGGAAAAACATAAAATTAGTATTCCAACACAGGTCTAAAATAAAAACATTAAAACAAAACAAAAGACAAACGACAAAAAATAACAGTTGGCACTGACCATCCTGCGCGCGTTTGTCAAGGGAAGTAACCTGGTAAAACAGCCCAGTCACTATATTCAGCAGTTGCTTCCCTTTATATCACAACTCGTGCTTTCGCTCAATGTATTGCATATTTTTCGTAACTGTCTCAGTAATACTTGTCAAATTAAAGTCTCGACTGTTTAATTCTGTCTGTACTATCATTAGTATCAAGCACCTATTGATAGGTTTTACTGACATGACACCAAGCAAGTACAGTCACTGCGGAGCAATTAAAACCAAAACTTGAGGCTTCAACTCGTTCAAGGCTTCGCTAGGTTTAAATCTTTCAAATTTTCAGTGGCACAGTCAAGCAAACCTAATTCTTACCGACTGACCCGTAGATGTTTATTTTCGAAACAGCTCGACAAAGGTTGAAGTATGTGGTTTGTCTTTACTGCCGAAGTTGTTTTGTAAAGTAGCAGTCCTGATCGATTCCACCAACTCATTCGTCGCTCGGTCGTTCTCAGCAAGTTTCCGCTGACAGAAGGTTGCACGATAATTTTCGGTACAAAGCTGCACGCTATACTTGAACATATGCTAATGGCACTTAGTGCACTATGTTTTGTGCAGAGAAAAGACATCAGAAACTGTATTTTTCTGTATCCAGAACCCAAACCTCAAAAGTGTATAAAAATACTACTTCCGGTCTAAAGGTTCGACGGCTTTACCTCGGCTATTTATAACCATCTTTCACGCTTTGGCTCAGCGGTCTCTGTGGCGCAATCGGTTAGCGCGTTCGGCTGTTAACCGAAAGGTTGGTGGTTCGAGCCCACCCAGGGACGTGATTTTTTTTTTTCTTTTTTTAAATATATTTTTCAAGAACCAGTTCACCGAGCAGTATGCTGGTAGCCATGTCTCAGGAAAATGTCCTATTTAATGCAAATGTCCTATATTTTTACCTCTCACTTTATAGTTATTTTGGGGTTCACAATTGCTGTTTGGGATACCATTCCACCTCATGAAATAGTTTTTTTTTCTGATTTTACTGCTGTGTTGTGAATCACAAACATTGTATGCCTGTATCAGTGCCAGCTCAGTAATTCACCCATGTTCCAGTGATTAAAAAAACAAAACAAAAAAACATTGCTTCCTGAGGCTGAAAGGCACTGGGAAAGTGAGTATGACCTATATTTATTTCAGTTAGAAACACAATACAGCCTCACACACAACAGACATGAATGACTATAAATCATACCAACTGCAATAGACAAAATGTACTGTTACATGCTGCATCTGTTAATTTCACATTGTCTGTCTTTTGTCAGGGCAAACAAAACAAGCCCCCCTACACACACCAGTTCCCTCACCCTCCACAAAACAAAACAAAAACACTCCACAGAATAAAAACATTCAGATCATGTATGTTTGATGTAATGATAGTAATCATACTAATGTGCATGTGCTCCACCAAAAAGAGTGATGTTCATTCACTACCACACACACACACACACAAAGGTCTGACACACATGTGAACTGTGAGTGTGAATGGAGGTGTTGTAATGTAGATGTAAATTACATTATAAATGCACAACATCACTGTGCAGAACCATACAAATACTTGTGCAAAAGATTTTATTTTATTTTACAACAAATGAACATGGACAAGCACTGTATCATAAATCAGCTGAATTGCCCACCCAACCTTCATACAGAGGATAGGTGACATAGCACATTAGGTGACTGAGTAGTTGTGTTTGAGCACTTCAGACTTCCATTATACAAAAACAAATCTGTTGTCAGGATGTATGAACTGGCCACACGTAGCCACAGGATCACACTGATCATCCCATAACCAGAATTTCAGCAACTGTCTTCCTCCTCTGAAGAACGCTCACAGCCTGTTACATGCACTTATGGGTGTGCATATGTGTGTGGGTGGGAGGAAGGTAAGAAAACAGTGGTAAATGTGATGCATGAACACAGTGGTGAACGTGATGCATGAACACAAGGAGCAGAAAAAATGTATCACCGACATCTTTATTGTAAAAATACGTTTTGTTTCCACCAGTGCCAGCACACATATACTGCATCATGCATGTTCACAATGTGCTGCCTTTTTTTGTTTTACTGTTATTTTTTTGCTAGTTCCATTTACTGCAGAAAATCACATTCATGTTTTTGTATCCACCAATCTGATGCTCAGTTCCTGTTCACAACTCCTCTTCAATGCGTGCCCGAAGACGTGCCTGGGTTTCCTCTGTGCCATATTTCTCTTCAAACTTGATGTATTTCTTGAAGAAAAACTTGGTGTTCTTCAGCGTGAGAGCACGCTCAAAGAGCTCCCTGCAAAACGGAGAGACAAAAGATCTTAGAACACAATGAGTTTAAGTTGTGTGTAAATTTAAATTAAGTTTTGCATAGTCAATAGTCATATAGTATAGTCAAAGCACAAGAGAGCTTAGAACACAATGAACCTTAGCACCTGCAGTCTGTTTCAGTTGTGTGTAAATTAAGTTTTGTATAGTATATAATTTTATACGTGTGTGTGTGTGTGTGTGTGTGTGTGTGTGTGTGTGTGTGTGTGTGTGCATGCATGTGTGTGTGTGTGTGTGTGTGTGTGTGTGTGTGTGTGTGTGTGCGCACATCCACACACTTAGAATAGTCTCTATTGACAAGATTTTGTGCTTTATAAATGTTTCTGTTATTAATTATTAAGACGCAAGAGTTCTGCTGCCTATATGAATCATCAAAACAACTGTCAGAATACATTCTACAAGCCACCTACACCTCCTCCCCCAACTGCCATCCTCATTTAACTTTCTCCTCCCGTTTGTTCACATCAGTTTTTTGTCTGTTTGTCCATCCTTTTGCTTTGTTTGCATTTGGTTCCTTCCTTGTGATTTTGGTCTTGATGTTATTGGTTTTTGGTGTGTGTGGTGTGAGTTAAATGGCTAATCACTCTCCAGGAGACTGAAATGAAACTGAATAAGTTGGTCAGATACACACTCATTTTAAACTGTTTCTTTCTGAATGAGGCAGATGAAGATGGAATAGCTCAAACATTAAAGCCAAACAAACAATCAACAACACCACAAAACTCTAACCAGGAAGCTCAGCTTCGGTCTCCCAATGGAGAAAGGCACTTTTCCACAGGAAACAGGACTGACTTTACATTCACAGAAAAGCACTGCCTGTAAAAGGTCCAGCAGTTTGATTACCTTGCTCTGTGCAGGTCCCCAGTTCTGACCACCATGTCGATGTAGACGGACATGACATCAGAGCGCTTGGGAAACTCTGTGATGAGTTTCTCAAACATCGTCGCCCCCCGCTCTGCCTCACCGTATTTGCATTCCAGGCTGGCAAACTGAGTGATGGTGGGTACATCTGGAGAAAAACCACACAACGAAGAGGACATTCACACAGAAGTTCAGCCAAAAGTATGACTGTGACGATTTGAAACACAAAGAGGCCTTGATTGCCTAGGTGTAAAGGCAATCAGTGGCACTTGACAAGAGTCACACAAATAACACAGGACACAACAGTAAAGATTTGAACTGTCTACAGTAGCTCTCCTGTCAGGCGAATAAACACAAGGTACACAAACACCAATGAAGGCACATCCTTGTATTTAACCACATGCCAGTTGAAACTCTGAGAGTAGCCATAGGTGATTCAGGTCTCTGTTGTGTCCCTTGTGGAGAATTCCCTTAATGGGTATGGAACAAACATTTTCAAAATTTCACTTTGAATAAATGTTGTTGTTTTTTTAAGCGGAAAAACAATTCACAAACTGTGGTTGAATAAAAAGAATCAAGCACCACTCACTTAATAAGTTGATGTCCTGTATGCAGAGACAGGGGTGAAAAAGAGGAATGCATGCAGAAGAAAACTGCAGCGAATGCAGTCATCTTCTGACATTTTTAAGAAACACTAGGAGTACAGGTACATGTCAAATTTTCAACTCACGGTCTCTGCGGTCAAGGCTGAGCAGCGCTCGCTGCAGGAGTTTGCGAGCAGCATCAAGGCGGGCTTGCCTGTAGAGGAAGAGGCCAAAGTCGATCCACACCTGTCTGTTTTGCTTGAACTTGCGCACCATTGTCTGGTGAATCTGCTCCGCCTCCTGTTGGCCACAACAAAGGTACATGACACAAACAGTCAGTATTACATGGAGTGGTCCTCTGTGATGTAAATTCACCTTGTTCAACAAAGCATCTGACCTTCTGTCCTATCACACTCATCTTGTCCAGTAAAACTTCTGACCTTCTGTCTTATCACACTCATCTTGTCCAACAAAACTTCTGACCTTCTGTCCTATTGCACCTATTTTGTCCAGCAAAACTTCTGACCTTCTGTCCTATCACACTCATCTTGTGCAGTAAAACATCTTACCTTCTGTCCTGTCAAATGCATCTTGTCCTGTAAAACATCTGACTTTCTGTCCTATCAAACTCATCTCATGCAACAATGCTTCTGACCTTCTGTCCAATCAAACTCACCTTGTCCAACAAAACTTCTGACTTTCTGTCCTATCAAACTCACCTTGTCCAACAAAGCTTCTGACCTTCTGTTCTATCAAACTCACCTTGTCTAACACAACTCTTGACCTTCTGTCCAATCAAACTCACCTTGTCCAACAAAACGTCTGACCTTCTGTCCAATCAAACTCACCTTGTCCAACAAAGCTTCTGACCTTCTGTCCTATCAAGCTCATCTCATCCACACAAAGCTTCTGATTTTCTGTCCTATCAAACTCACTTTGTCCAACAAAGCTTCTGACCTTCTGCCCTAAGAAGCTCACCTCATCCACATAAAGCTTCTGAGTGTCTGCCCCTGCTGATGCCACAAATGATTTGCTTGTGCAGATATGAACAACATGAGCGCAGCATCCTACAGAACTGTTTGTAATCTCAGTCTTATTATTTATAGCTTGAGTTCTATCTGCAAGAGAAAAGCTCATGTATTCCTGCTGACTACATATAATTCCCTGTTTTCACTTTCATGTAAAAGTGCTCCAGCTGGAGAAGCAGTACACAGAAGAAGACATTATCATTCTTTTGGAGCACAGAAGAAGGCATTATCATTCTTATTATTAAAGCGCTTTGAGTCTGCTCAATAGCAAAGAATAGCACTATATAAAAGTGATCAACAACAGCAACATTTATTATTATCCATGGAACTGACCTCCATCTTTCCTGACGTGGAGTACATGGCTGCTACGCGCCGGTACAGCGCGAATGGGTCATTGACAAGGACAGCACGCTGCAAGGTTTTGCTCACATCCTCTTTGGTGCCGTAGACATTCTCCAGGTTCAAAAGTGCCATCCAGATGTTCAACCTCTCCTGCTCCTCACTGCATGCATAATAATTTCAGTAATAACAACAACAGCAATTACAACAGTAATATTTTTTATTATGCCTATGACGACAAAGTAACTAACTTTGTGTTTTACATCCAGTCAACCAGTATGGTGATGTCTAGACAATTACAAAGAAGAATAGCAACAATAAAAAAGATTTAATTTTTCTTTTTTAATTCTGTGGCCTTGTATGGCAAAACACCCCCCACCACCCACAATGCTTTACTGCCCAGACCCAGACCCTGACCACCCCATCAGTACTTGACTTCTTGCACATGAATTAAACCACAAAGTAATGAGGGGTACTCACTCAAATGAGATTGTTTGCAGCGCTTTGTTGCCTATGCTCCTTGCCTTGTCTGTCTTGCCTTCGCTCAACTCTTTGCACATAAACTCAATCCACAGCTTGGAGTCACTGGGACTGGCCAGCAGCCGTTTTTCAAAATCCAAATCCTCTGGGCTTGGCTGCAACACAATTTAACAAGTGGTAAGAATTTAGTCCTTGGGCTTTTGGCTGCAATACAATTTAACAAGTGGTAAGAATTTAGTCCTTGGGCTTTTGGCTGCAATACAATTTAACAAGTGGTAAGAATTTAGTCCTTGGGCTTATGGCTGCAATACAATTTAACAAGTGGTAAGAATTTAGTCCTTGGGCTTTTGGCTGCAATACAATTTAACAAGTGGTAAGAATTTAGTCCTTGGGCTTTTGGCTGCAATACAATTTAACAAGTGGTAAGAATTTAGTCCTTGGGCTTTTGGCTGCAATACAATTTAACAAGTGGTAAGAATTTAGTCCTTGGGCTTTTGGCTGCAATACAATTTAACAAGTGGTAAGAATTTAGTCCTTGGGCTTTTGGCTGCAATACAATTTAACAAGTGGTAAGAATTTAGTCCTTGGGCTTTTGGCTGCAATACAATTTAACAAGTGGTAAGAATTTAGTCCTCTGGGCTTGGCTGCAATACAATTTAACAAGTGGTAAGAATTTAGTCCTCTGGGCTTGGCTGCAATACAATTTAACAAGTGGTAAGAATTTAGTCCTCTGGGCTTGGCTGCAATACAATTTAACAAGTGGTAAGAATTTAGTCCTCTGGGCTTGGCTGCAATACAATTTAACAAGTGGTAAGAATTTAGTCCTCTGGGCTTGGCTGCAATACAATTTAACAAGTGGTAAGAATTTAGTCCTTGGGCTTTTGGCTGCAATACAATTTAACAAGTGGTAAGAATTTAGTCCTTGGGCTTTTGGCTGCAATACAAGTTAATAGGCGGTATGAATTTAGTCCTTGGGGCTTGGCTGCAATACAATTTAATAAATGTTAAGAATTTTGTCCATGGGTTTGGCTGCAATACAATTTAATAAGCATTAAAACTTTAGTCCTGAAGTTCCAAGTCCTCTTTCCTGTATGCTGGGCTTAAATGAAGCAATCAATCTATATCTACATATTGAGTCAGTACTGCTGAGCATGAGTGCTTGCTCCAAATAGCATGATCAAATGTGGTCACCATGTGGATGTGTGACAGTAAAGGCAGTGAGCCCACCTTGAGATTTCTCTAGAGTTAAATTCTGTACCTCACAAAAAAAGCAATGTTTTAAAGGGGTAAAAGTTAGGGTAAAATGTAAAGCAGCCTGTCTAAAAACACAAACATGTGGTTATGGGCATTTAATTATCGATAACAACATATGTGTGTCAAGTTAGGAATCAAACCCACAAAGTATGTATTCTGTAAAACATCACCGAATTCTGAAACAAAAGCAACCCCTTCTAGCTCCCATTTCACTGAGATAAGGAAGACAGACTAAATATTGAAGAGGCCAACCCTTGAGTACCCAGCACAAACCAATACTTACACTGTCAACGCTGTCTGGCTGAGCTGTGGACCCACTCTTTTTCTTCCTTTTCTTTGGAGGCTGAAAATAATAATAATGAATAATCCTATCAAGGACGTAATCGTAGTCCTGAAAGCAATACATGACTATGTACTTTAAAATACATACCTTCTGTGTACACACACAACCACCATAAAGGTGTCATTGCCCATGCAAATGTATTTCAAAATTTAACAAATATGTGCCTGAGCAACAGGCTTCATCAGGCCCATCAGGGAAACTGCATTTGAGACTTGCAACATCAACACCTGTGGTAGTTGGGTTTTTTCTTCTTCTTTTTTCTTGTTCTGACAGTACTAATCTCCACTGCTGGTTTGGAGGGACTGGTCTCCAGCAAAAAAGTGGAAGTTTTAATAAATCTCTCTAGATATGCAAATATAGTTTTTGATACATTGTACTACTGACAGCTTAAGATGCTCCCATCAGCCCCCCCCCCCCCCCCCCCACCCCCCATCACACACACTAAGTCACTCATCATGATGGATTTGAACGTGTAAATCACCTTGCTCTTCACAAAGTACAATTATTTCACACTGCAGCCCCATGCATGCATGCATACACACACTGCACATCTACACAACTGACCTACAATAATCAGAAAACAACAACAACAACAAGTGCACATACTTCCATTTCTTCTTCCTCTTCCTCTTCCTCATCTTTGATTTCTGAGGCTTTGGGGGTCTGGTCCCACAGGAAGCCAGTGTTGACCCTCAGAGAGTGCTCTGGTTCTTCCTTCCCTGGTGCTGGGCTCACTGGTGCCACCTTTGCTTCAGTCAGAGAGGGACTTGATTCCTGCATCACTGGTGGCAGGTTCACACTCTCCTTCTCCTCTGAACTGGTCCGCGCAATCTTCCGAGATGGAGATTGTATCCGCTGCAGGAGAAACATACCAATAAAGGAGACCAAGAAAAAAAGAACCCAGATTCAGAAGAGACAGACAGACAGACAGAGACAGGGAGAAAGAAACCACAACAAACTAAAGAAAAGATTGCTCCCTACAAAAAACAAACAAAAAAAACCCAGCAGCAATACCCAATCCCCCCCCCCCCCTCCAAAAAAAAAAAGACCTACAAACCTTTCTGGTTTATAGTGATTCTACCACAAAGGGTTCTACTTCTACTGTACAGTGGGTGTGGGTTCTTTAATCAAGACAATCATTTAAAAAGCACCGGCTTGCTAAATAAATATTCTGGAATCCAAAGAATGGATTCACATGTTTATTTGATCAGTGGAATAATAACTGGTATGGACAGACGTCTGGGCTGAATCTGACAAACACTCTGAGATAACTCGGAATAAGTGAGAATTACTGTTTCACACATACACCTCAAAGTCAGCAATGAAACCAGCACATCATTGTATTCTCACCTCTGTCTCTGCTTCTGACTCTGAACTACGCTTTCTCTTCCTGGTAGGGCTGGTCTCCGCCTTCATCTGCTTCTGCACTTTCTTCAGGTTGCTTTCAGACCTGCAGTGGGATCTTACACTGTGATCTTTGCCAACCAGTAGCAATGAGAACAAATTTTGGCATAAAACTGAGCACACTAGCTGAAGCAATAATCTAAATGGATGTTGTAAAATATTTTCCATGAATTCTCCAAGAAAGGTACATGATAATATTAACCTGTGGCATGGCAATAGGCATGCAAACACATGCACAGAAGGCAAAAGATACATTTCTACAGACAGAAACACACACACACACACACACACACACAGACACACACACACACACACACACACACACACACACACACACAACCAACAACAACAATAACAACAAAAGAAGCCTGTCCAGACTAAAACATGTACTTAATGTAAAACACGTACTTACTGTATACATACACATGCACCCACACAGTTACCCACACACGTATACACTGTGTACCTGTGTGTGAGATTCAGAGACAGGACACACTGGTCCCGATCTTTGCAGCAGAGCACCAGACACCTGATGAAGTCACCAGCATGGATGTTGTTCCAGACCTTGACCCGGGCCTCCTCACTGTCCCACGTGGGAACAAGTCCCCGGAACTCTCCAGGCAGTCTCAGCGCCAGACCTTTGTCTGAGACGCTCGTCACCTTGCCTGTCACCACCTGGTTCTTTTTCACCACCTCTTTCTTGCCTGTGTGATGAATGAAAGAAATTCAATGTTTTGTCTGTCACAACAGGTCTTGCCTGTCATGGTCATGGGGTGAAAACAGAATACATGACATAATTGTCTGACCCATCAGGAGACAGAATAAAATAGATGTTTGGCCTGTGGGAACACACAGACACACACACAAGTGTGCATGCACACGCACACACACATATATATGCATACACATAAAAGAAAAAATCACAAGTCAACTGCCTTGTTTATCAGAAGACACAACAAAAGTGGGGGAGGGGCAGAGACAAGATAGACAAAACAAAGTGATTCAAATAAAACTTCATTACAGTAGAAAATGCTGTCTAAAAAGTGGAAAACGAACAACACACACTCAAAACAGGACGGCACATCTGCTGACCAGCGAATGAAAGACGGACCTGCCCTTCCCCCTCCGCTAAGCAGTGTACAACTACAGGCTAATGCAACCACTAAGCTGCACTCCCCCTACCCACCCACCCTGTTTTTCTTAATCAGATAACATTTCTTTTTTTCTCTCTCATAGATCATTGACCTCTAAGGAGAGAAAAAAATCTCTCCACCCCTTCCCTCCCCACACACACTCCAAACAGGACAGCGCATCCACTGACCAGTGAGTGATAGATGAATCAACCCCTCGTCCTCCACTCCCACCACTGTTGCCAGGTAACCGTGGCCAGCTGCAAAGTGCCTCTCTGCATGCTTCAGGATCTGGAACACAATGGCCTCCGCGATCAACAAAATGTTACCTATGTGCTGTTGTGTCCCTAGAGAGTCTGTGAAGTACCTATGGTATTAAAGACTGGCTCCTGACTGTGAAAGAAACAACGGAGAAGAGAAGAGGTGGTGACAGGAGAGAAACACAATAAGTGATGTGCAAGGTAACAATTAAGATGGATTTGCTTGTGGGGTGATGCAAACTAGATTTCCTGTCTGTAACAGAGTAGGGAAGAAAAAGAGACACAGAGAGATAAGACAGAATTCTTTACTTAAGGTTAACAGATCAACATCTATGCTTTTTTACATCCAGCCCTCACACAAACAAAGGGCTATTTTAAATCTAATTATACATGTACACATTTTCTAAGCTATGACCCACTGGTACACACATTGAATCCATCAAGTTTAGACATCAATGATCAAACAAGATATGAGACAGTGGGGAATGGGAGTGGATATATAGGGACTTGAAATCATTGGTAGCAATCATTACTGGTAGAAAATGCAGGATGAATGGGAAACACATTAAATAAGGTAGAATGTTATAGGTGGGTTACAATCATGAAGTTCAACATGCAAGAAATGATTGAGAGAGAGAGAGAGAGAGAGAGAGAGAGAGAGAGAGAGAGAGAGAGAGAGAGAGAGAGAAGACATAAAGCCACTTACACATAATGACAGAAAATAACAGAGAAACAAGAGGGAAATGTACCTGTGTGCATGGATGTTGTGTGTATGCAAGTGTGTATGAGTGGGTGCAAGCACATAGTGTGTGTGTGTGTGTGTGTGTGTGTGTGTGTGTGTGTGTGTGTGTGTGTGTGTGTGTGTGTGTGTGAGAGTGTGTGTGTGTGTGTGTGTGTGTGTGTGTGTGTGTGTGTGTGTGTGTGTGTGTGTGTGTGTGTGTGTGTGTGTGTGTGTGTGTGTGTGTGAGAGTGTGTGTGTGTGTGTGTGTGTGTGTGTGTGTGTGTGTGAGAGTGTGTGTGTGTGTGTGTGTGTGTGTGTGTGTGTGTGTGTGTGTGTGTGTGTGTGTGTGTGTGTGTGTGTGTGTGACATGCATTTATAAACCTGCCTGCATGTCTTTATTGCGTTACAAGATACCTACCCCAAGGTCTCTGGACAAGTCGAAGACAGATATGACACCACTCTGAGTAGGCCTCACATTCACCCACAATTTGTTGTTCTCAAACTGAAACAGAAAAATAAACCGTTCAAATGCACACAAACATACTCAAAAGTGTTACCGACAATGTCTTATTTTTCTTCTTCCACAATATTAAGGCTATGGTCCACTTTGAACACTGTAATGACTACATGAAGTACAATCAGTTTCTGTGGGTACATTCACTGTGTTATCTGTGTCCCTTCTTACCACTTACCACAGTCATGATGACATGATGTACAATCAGTTACTGTGGGTACATTCACTGTGTTATCTGTGTCATTGTACCCTTCTTACCACTTACCACAGTCATGATGACATGATGTACAATCAGTTGCTGTGGGTACATTCACTGTGTTATCTGTGTCATTGTACCATTCTTACCACTTACCACAGTCATGATGACATGATGTACAATCAGTTACTGTGGGTACATTCACTGTGTTATCTGTGTCACTGTACCCTTCTTACCACTTACCACAGTCATGATGACATGATGTACAATCAGTTACTGTGGGTACATTCACTGTGTTATCTGTGTCACTGTACCCTTCTTACCACAGTCATGATGACATGATATACAATCAGTTACTGAGGGTACATTTACTTAGTTACCTTATCATTGTGCCCTTTTTATTATTTACCATGGTCATGTCTACATGATGTGCAATCCGTTACTGCAGGTACATTTACTTAGTTATCTGTATCATTATGCCCTTTTTATCATTGACCACAGTCATGATGACATGATGTACAATCAGTTATTGCGGGTACATTCACTTTGTTATCTGTATCATTGTGCCCTTTTTCTCACTTATCATGGTCATGACTACATGATGTGCAATCCGTTGCTATGTGTACATTCACTGTATCATCTGTGTCATCATACCCTTCTTATCATCTGTTATTTCAATAATACTATTTTATCAATAGGATTTCAAGACAAATTTCACAAATCAACAAAGTAAGAGATGTTCCTGAATACAAAACAAGTGTCAAGATGGCTACCATGACATAAAGATATAAACAATACCGGTATAAATATAGAAAGCTAGAGAACAATGGACACACCTTGACAGAAAAAACTGCAACTTTTTCGCCTGTTTGGTACGTGCGAGTGTGAAAGGCTTGGTCTTCTGTTGGGCATCCCTCACAGCGCAGTTTACTGTAGAAATAAACCATCAAACCATGGCCAAAAATCAGACATATTATACACACCCCTTGCTGTCTTCCACTTCACAAGACACAGAGCCAGGAGACAAGGCAGGAAGACTAAGAAGGTTTTAATAAACAAACAAATGCTTAGGAAAAGACGCAATGACTAAGGGTTTGATCAACAAACAAGAGCTCAGGTCAAGACACAATGACTAAGGGTTTGATCAACAAACAAGAGCTCAGGTCAAGACACAATGACTAAGGGTTTGATCAACAAACAAGAGCTCAGGTCAAGATACAATGACTAAGGGTTTGATCAACAAACAAGAGCTCAGGTCAAGACACAATGACTAAGGATTTGATCAACAAACAAGAGCTCAGGTCAAGACACAATGACTAAGGGTTTGATCAACAAACAAGAGCTCAGGTCAAGACATGATGACTAAGGGTTTGATCAACAAACAAGAGCTCAGGAACAGACAGAGAGACTAAGGGTTTGATCAACAAACATATGCTCAGGAACAGACAGAGAGACTAAGGGTTTGATCAACAAACATATGCTCAGGAACAGACAGAGAGACTAAGGGTTTGATCAACAAACATATGCTCAGGAACAGACAGAGAGACTAAGGGTTTGATCAACAAACATATGCTCAGGAACAGACAGAGAGACTAAGGGTTTGATCAACAAACATATGCTCAGGAACAGACAGAGAGACTAAGGGTTTGATCGATGAACAAATGCTCAGGAACAGACAGAGAGACTAAGGGTTTGATCAACAAACATATGCTCAGGAACAGACAGGAAGACTATGGATTTGATTAACAATAGGTAGGAGCAGCCTCTCTTTAGTGCTGGGTAACATGGTTGTCGCGAGGCAAATATTGCTCATTTTCAACTTGTCATATCTGCCTTGTTGTGTGCAGTTTGTCAATAAAAACTACTGTCACGCAAAAATTGATCTTTTTACGACCTGTTGATGCCATTATTTTGTGCGTGAATGATGTATTGTGAGTTTGGAAGAAGTTTTAATGAACACACTAAGCGGTTGGAAACTGAGCGTGGTTCTGACGTCGAAAGTCAGATGAGCGAGGTCAGAAAACGGTTGCGTTCGGAAAACCGTTGGGAACTTTTACAAGAAGAACGTACAGACATGAAGTTATAATTTTTAGAAAGAGGAATTCCCGTAGATTTATCCATCATAAAATTCGTTAAAATTCTTCATTTTCGATTGCAGCAAAAATTGAGTCAAAACATACGTTCATTTTTACCTTAAATTTACACCAAGAAAGTTTGAATGCACCATACTGAATTTGGTATCACTGGAAAGACGAATTTTCGCTCTTTAAAATGGTGTATCGTTTGATCCGGAAGCGAGTTCTTGTCAAAGTTCCCATGCAACGGAAATTGGAGACCCCATAGATTTTGGTGTCTGCTTGAGTTGCGCGATCGCTAAAGTCTGCGACTACGAGAGTGGCGCAAAAGTTGCTCACCCTGGAGGAACTGGAAAGACCGTGTAAGTTTTTTATTTTAGCGATAACTAAGTAAGTTTCCAACACAACCATAACTGTATTTTTGTGCTGTTTACATCTCTTTGAATGCAACTGAAGCAAATTTGTTGTGGTCTGGTCGTAGTTTGAACAACATTACAGAGTTATCTTCTCATTAGTTCCTCCGAAATGCAAACCACTGTAAAAGTAGTAATTTCTTTCCCTGTAAATCCGAACTGACAAAAACGTGATGTATGGTGTATGTTTTCAACAGTGAATTTTTATAAAGGAAATTTAGCAAGTGAATGATTTAAAAAATATATATTTGTTGTTCTTGTCAAGGACAATAACTCTGATTTAGCTAGCAGACGATGCAGTCACGACCCATATGTTGTAGTTTTTAAAGTAGATCTGCTCATCTAGACAAAACAAAATAAAAGCGAGCCACCAGCCAAAATTAATGTTATACTGAGAATTTGGAATTGTATTTGCTTCTGAAGAATTTATTTCTTGTTTTTTCCCCTTCTTTCTCTTCCACCTTTTGTGCTCATGGAAGAGCGGGAACATTGGCTAAAAAATTACATGATTCTTTCAGTCTTTGCATATAATAATCATAATAATTACAAGGGGGGGGGGGGGGGGGGGGTAAAAAAAAGAAAGAGTAATAATGACAAGTTTTTTGGTTTTTGTTTAACATTTTGCATGCATGATTGACAAGACAAGACTATGGTTATGGTAACAAGACAGAAGTAACTAAGTCAATAAGAAATACTGAACAAGAAACAAAATGAAAGAAATAATCACACACACACACACACACACACACACACACACACACACACACACACACACACACACACTTCAAGAGCCACATCAAATGTGGGGGTGGTAGGGGGTGGGGGGAAAAATACTCACAGAGCAATGTTAAATACAGTTTTGAGCATGTACATTTTTTAATGTCATTGATGTGGGACTCCAATTTTTGTTAGTTTACTTTTCAGTAATAATCCAAGTCTTTTATCTAAACTAAAGTAGGGAAGTTTTTCATTTTTAAGTATTGTCAAATAATGGCGAGAGTGACTCCAGTCAGGTTTTTGCTTCTGAGATTGTTTCAATAGCTGAGATTGGTAGTAGTAGTCAGATACCTGAAAATTAGTTCTTGTCTGCTTCCTTCTGTTTGTACCATTCTGATTTATTTATTTCTCAAGTTATTACTGCATGATTCACACAAAGTCAACTAAGTGTTATTTACAACTAAACTTCAGAATTTGATGATTTAATCGGTGAGTATTAAGTGTATTTAATTGGTGAGTATTAAGTGTTAGTGCGCTGTTTATGTTGAAATAAATCTTTTTTACCTGTTTGTTTATATATTTCTTTGTTAATGATTTCAGAGGATGATCAGTTTCATTATCTTGAGGAGAGAATTGGTCCTAGAAAGTGTGGCAGGCCTCAACATCTACCACAAGGCCACACTTGGACTGCAGTTTTTAACTTCTTTTCCTCATTCAAACAAATCTACATATATCTAAAATTTGCCTAAATTTCCATATGCTGTGCATTTCCCTTCTCTGGTTAATGCTGAATCTGCAGATACCAGAACCATGGCTGTATCTCTTTCCACTCCAGAGTTTGATTTGCTTTAATGCTATTACCATCAAAGATTTGCAGTATATTTGCACCCTTTTTTCTCATGGAAACTTGCCTTTGCAGATAAAATTTAGCTTGCACTTCTTTAGATTTGTGAATTTGTATTATCTAATTAATGCTGAATCAGTTGATACCAGAATTATGGTTGTACCTCTTTCCATTTCCATGTTATGTTTGATCTTGTCATGGTACCATCAAAGATTGGTGATCGGACAATGTCAAAATTAGTGATTTTTCCATATTTGGCACTCTGCATCTCCAAAATTTGAGTAAGGATGACTACTGAAAAAATTGTGTTTAGTCTGTGTTGTGCAGACACTGTGTAAAACAAGCTGGGTGGATGTGTGACCAATACTTTTTATGCTAGAGCCATACAAAAATGACATTTTGTAAAATGCGCATAAAATGCCTAAAATGATGACTATTTGAAGGGTGATATCTCAAAATATTATAGATAAATTAATGAAATTTGGTTTGTGTACTTGCCTTGTGACCCTCTTTAATATCACATATTAATGGATTGCATTGCTTGCTTTTCAAAATTTGGCTGGCACCTACCTATTAAAAAACAAATGCTCAGGAACAGACAGGAAGACTAAGAGGGTTTAATCAACAAACAAATGCTCAGGATATGAACAGACCAAGAGAATGCAACTGTGAAATCACAAATTTTGTTCATACCTAAGCCACCAATCAGAACATATAAGAGACAGACAGAAAGAGACACAGTGAACAGAAAAAAACCCAGAGTGACTTACCTGGGTTTCAAGGTACACTCTGGCATGGCTTTGTGTATGCGAGGGTGTGAAATCGGCAGGTACCTAGAAAATATCACACAGATGATCAAACTTTTTCGGTGAAAATAAACACGTAGAAGCAGATATGAACAGATGAAGAATACATACCCCAAACCATAGACTTGCTTGCCTCCAAAAAAGTGTCTGTTGGGTGGCAGACACCTAGCACGGCAGTCCGAATCTTTCCCTTTAGTTTTCGCCACTGCCCGCAAGCAGCGACGGATGCTGTAAGATAAACAACGGGCAAGTGGTCGGCTGACTATAACCCACGCTGACCCTAGAGACTAGCGCACACCTGCACTTCACACAGACCGAAGCGCGCTGTACAGAGGGAGTGCCACGCGCTGACCTTGCTATGCTGCACGCACAGTGGTGGTAACAGCGCTGCGGTCAGCGAGAGCGGGTGAAGGGACAAAGCAGCAAAATTGGGGTGGTTGATTGCAAAGTATTTTACTCATTAAGACTTGCAACTAAAGATTTTGTATCAAATGAGCTCTGTAGAGAAAAGAACAAGGTTTCTGTCGACACTAAACATGCCATATAAAATAGCAAGACGCATGCCGTACAAGACGCACAAAAGCAACACAGAAATCGCGGAGATTTGAGCACTCCGTCGCCGACCTAATTTTTCCATGTTTTTCCCACGACGCTAAGTCATGCAAACGGATTTTTGCAACAGTAATAATGCCATGCTCACAAACCTACATGCATCTACTTTAGTGACATCAAGCCAAAAGTCATGATTCACCTACCTTACGCTTGAAGCGGGCCTCATTAATCACTCGACGAACAGTAATCCATTCACGAGAACACATGCACTCCAGGCATTTCAGACACTACTCATACTCACAGTGCTTCTTTTCCTTAGAGACGCGTCACACGTTGTGCGGTACTCACAGTAATTTGCTACAAGTCATATAAAACATGACGGTGGTTTACAATATTTGCGGTATCTATGTTGTTGTTTTTTCCCTACATGTGTCACTAGTTTGTTTTCACTGCCGCAGTAAAAGGTACCCATACATTCAAAACAATGAACACGAAAATAAAAACTATTATACAGACACTCAAGTCTGAAACACATGTAACACTTATGAAGCGTACAGTTACGTTTTTTTGTTGTGTGAAGACGGCATCAGCCCGTGGAAGAGAGGTGACACTATTGCCATGTGTTCTTTCATTAATACTCTGAGCTGCTGCTCCTTGCTCCACAGTCCCCAAACACGCCTCTTTAGGCAGTTGATGGTAGCGTGTGTCTCTTCCCCACCTTGCTCCCCATGCAGAGACAACCCAAATCTCCATCTCTGGATCCATGGGACACAGTGTGATTCCAACAGGTGTTGTTTTGGGATGACGCGGACCTCTGGGAATTCTCTCCGATAGAAAGACATGTAGATGTTGATCATGCCTTGCATCTCACCTGTCTCCTCTTCACTTACTGGATTTGGGTGTGAAATGCGGCAATGTACATCGGACAACAGGCGGTTCAGGTCTTTAAACTTGTCACAAATTGCTTGTGCTCTGACAGCAACACTCGTGTGATCACACAGTTCCTCCGCCTTTGTGACGACGCTGTCACAGATACCTTGGTACACCTTGGCCATCAAGTATTTATGACAGTGGTTCCCTATGAAGGCTCTGCTGTGGTACGCCTGTGGGTAGATCTTGTATTTACGGAGAACTGAATCTAAGTTGCTTGTCACTGGACCTGCTAGCACAGGTAATGTGTTGTGCGCCATCAGATGGTCAATCTCGTCCTGCAGTTTTTTAATTTTGGTTGACAGTTTCTCTGTCCATTTCTGCAGTACGGTCAGTGGCAAGCTGTCACTTAGCTGTTGAGGGAGCTCAAGAAGACGCTGCTGGAGATGTCTTTTTTCCCTTTTCATTTTCCTCGTCTTCTTGAGTTGCTGCACATAGTCTTCAAATGCCGGGGTGCTCTTGAAATCAACTACTCTGTTTGCACAGGCCAGTGAGTTGGCAATCAACTTATCGAGGGAATGGCATTCTTTTTCAAGCAGATCGTGGTGCTTTTTTACTACCCCTAGCAGTATATGTAAGTAAGGTGGTGCAACTTGCTCTGATGGTTCAAAATCTATCAGTGGTTTTCTAACAACGTTTCTGCACCTTTTTGCATGTTTCTTGTTCTTTCCCAGACGGCGGTACTTTCTGTAATCTGTCCTTATTTGCCTAAGACTTCTTGAAGTGATGTTACCCTCATTAAACTGTGGTGGTGCCTGCATCTGTGCCCTGGATGCTGTACAAAATAGGCATGGATGGTTTGCCTGTGCCCCTGATAATCCAAAACATTTCAGGAGAAATTCATAGTCACCAAACCAGAAAAGACGGATGTTTTTGTCTCTCCATTGCATCGTCTCTAGCTCTGTAATTTGGTGTTTGTAGGGGCCAATGATTCGCCTCAGATTGTCAGGGGTATCTTTACATTCCGCAATTGCCAGGAGACAGGTGTTGTGCTTTGAATTGGGCCTTCTAAGATTAGCAATCTGAAGCATTAACTTGAATGTTCCCCCGCCATGGTCCCCTCCCAGTTTCACCCACACTTCATCTTCGGGTATTGTGCTGTTGTGCCACGTAAGCTGGTTTTCCTTGTCGTACTGGTCAAGCAGCTCAGTGACATATTGTGGAATGTCTGTAATGGTGGCTACTGGTGTTTGTTCGAGATCATATGTATTGTCGTTTTCATTCCAAAATTCAAGACTCCTCCTCTCCACACGAATTTCGCCACACATTGCTTCAGTTTGCTGTTGTCTTTCTTTCTGTTCGCTCGCGAATCTAACTCCGATACTCCTGAAGAATTTTTTCTGCACTCTGTATTTTGTCAAGCTCAATCCAAGTTTCATCCGAAGAGCTGGCCCTTCCTTCTCAGAAACAGTACCTAACTTACATCCTGCGGCTTCGAGAATTCTTTTTCTTTTAGGCTTTGTAGTGCTTTTCAATTCTGCCCCCTGTTGTTTAACGGCGTCGTCTGCTGTGTTTCCAGACAAATTCATCCTTAGTCTGTCCATAAACTTGACTCGTTTCTTTTTCAGTGGAGAAGTTGCCTGGGTAGATGGTTTGCGTGGCTGTGTAATCTTCTTGAAAACTAGTGGCTGTCCGCCAGTCTTGCATCGAATGGTGACTTTATCACTTGACTGGTTCATTTTGATCCTGTTCAGCTTTGTCAAGTAGGCTTCTTCGTCTTTAGAAAGTGGCGCGCTTAGTTCATGCACTTGTCTCAATGTCTCTTTTACGAACGGCGACGTTGTTGCATCAGTGACGTCTGGTGTAATTGGAGACGTTTGCATAGTGTTCGATATTTTCATTCTCTTGACTGGAGTTGATGCAGAATCAAATGTTGGGGAAAACGTTAAGTCAAGAGTAGAATCATTGCTTGGCTGTTTCCTCTTCTGCGTCTTTTTGTTCTTCTTTTTGGGCCTGCCTGCTCTGCATTTCTTGTCAAAGTGGGAACAAGCTGCACACTGACCAGTTGACACTGACTCATCGTAATGAGTCCAGATACCACAAGCTTTTTCAAAACTGTCCAACGCAGTTTCTACTGCTTTTTCACAAGATTTTTTTCTGTTTTTAAAGTTCACAAGCCTACACTGACATTTTTTGCACAAGAAACTAGAATGTTTATGGTCTGTATCTTCGACAACGTTTATTCCAAAAATCGATAGAATTTCGTCAGAATACTGAGTACAAAGGGTCCCCTTACTTCTGTTTCTATCCTTCTCACCTCTTTTCACACGTTCTCCACACAGTCTACAAAGAGAATTGATTCTCCTTGCGTGTTCAGTTAATGAATGGTCAGCTGAGAAACCGCTCTCCATGATGGAAAAGGGATGCACACATACACCAGCTAAGTCATTATATCACAGCTTACAGGACTGAATCACGAAAATGAATAACTGGCTTCAAAAAAGAAGAGACTGGACTAATAAACACACCAACACTCATGCAATCAAAAATCCGGGCTTTGCCACTGCATACGATTGAAATTGCCACAAAATGCTGCAAGATCTGCTTCCTACAAGTAATAAGAAAGAAGGCCCAGTTTCCACCGGTGCCAGATGCCACGCTGGAATGTCAGGCGTGACCTGGGGTCAAGCTGAGTGCAATGGGGGTGAGCCGGTCAACTAAAGAGTGGGAATTAGCTGAGACTGGACTGCCGTGCTAGACACCTGTATGTCAACTCAAGCGATCCATTATTTTAACTCTACGTTGAACAGAAAATACCCTCCAAATTATGAGTACCGATTAAACAGGGAATCCCTTAATGGCCAGGTTGATTACCAAAAGAGAAAAGAAATGCACACACACACACACACAGAGAAAGGTAGAAATAAAAAACAAAAAAGAAACAATCAGAAGAGACCAAAAACTGGACCCTCACTTGAACGACTTGAAGTGTCTGAAGCCAATGATCTTGACCTTGACCTCTTGGCCTTTCTTGTAGCGGCCAAAGGGGAAAATGCCCTGAAACAAAGAGTAATAGTTTTTGATAAACACTTGTAAATAAGTAGCATTTAGTGAACAGCATTCATAGCCTTTTGGCTAGATTTTGATTCTTCACTGAAAAAAAAAAATCACTTTGCCTCCTATAAAGCAAGTGAAAAAAAAAAATGATGCCATTCTATTCATTTCTGAACCAACCCAATTTGTGCATTCAGTTGTTTACAAACTCATATACTGCTAATCTGTTCAAGCCTTTCCTCATTCCTGTTTCAGCTGTACTTACATCGCGCACTTCATCCACAACTTCAGTCACATGAACACGGGCATTGACACTGCCAATCTTGATGTTCATCTGCCCTGGTAGAATCGTCTGAACTCTGAAACGGCAAAAAAGAAGAAGAAAAGAGTTACACACCCATGCACACACACACACGCAAAAACACAAGGAGAGAAAGAAAGAGTGGGAGAGAGACAGACAGATGGATTGTAGGACAGACAGACAGACAAACAGTCGAGAGTGAGGCAGAAAGGGACCAGAGATAGAGAGAGGAGGAAGAGAAAGGAGGCAGAGATGGTGAAGGGTAAGTAGTACTAGTAGTAGTAACTGGATTTGAATGTCCTGTCAACCATACAGGATCACCTCAGGACAGTCAAACTCAGGTCATAAGCAAATACACGTTTCTAAACTCTTCTCACATATATATCAACTCTCTGTCAAGTCTATCTACAAAACCAATCACTTCGCAAACATGAAACGTACATACACAAACATCAGACACAAATTTTCAAAGAGTTAGTCCCTTCAATATTACCTCTGCTGAAAGAGCGCATAAGGCTAGGACATGCTGGTATTGTCAACCATTCTGTCTAACTTATCAATACCAGGTTAAAGAAAAATATACAAAAGGACTGGACAGACACAACATAAAATTTAAAAAATGGGACGTAAATGCAACTTGATGTTTTACACCCAGTCAGCCAGTATGATTATATCATACCATGATTGCATCATCACTCTGATATAACTGCAATGGTTGACTGGGTGTCAAGCACCAAGTTGCTTACTTATATCAGGGTGAAAGGTGGAGAGGAACAAGGAAGAAAAAAGCAAAAGAAGTGGTTAAGAAGTGCAGGGTTACAATACTGACTGAGCAGATACAATCTGTCCAAGCTGCAAGTTGTGCCTGGGATGTTCTTCTTCCTCCTTGGCCAGGAAGGCCAGAATAGCCAGTACCCTGTCTCCATCGCACCTGCCCGACAGACATTTAAAACAAGGATTAAAATACAAATGCACTGCACAAACACATAAAATCACAAATGACACAGACCCCCCCCCCCCCACCCTCACACACATGAACAGCACTCCTAAGTCCTATGCAGTGATGAAATTATAGTGAGATACACAAGAGTTTTCTAGCTTTAAATGTTTATCCAGCTCAGGGGAGATACTGCAACACACCAAAATCAAATACTGTACGTACAGTGAGGCTTTTCTGTGCTGTCCTTCACTTGACCCTGGCCACAGCTGTGGACTACAGCAGGGTTTGTTTGCATTTTCAGCATAGTGTGAGAATTAAGACAACTCCACTTACTTTTGAATGGACACTTTGGTTTCCTCCCCTACAGTCAGGTTGGTGGTTGCAGACGCCAACACATCATTGGGGTGCTGAGAACAAATGTACACACATCATGCCACGGGAAACATTGGAAGACAATTTTCAAGCTCCTGGAACAAGGCAGGGAGTCCTTGCGCTGGCATCATGGGTCAGTATGAGTTGTCTGCAGTAAGCTTAACTTGTTTAATGTTTGTGCATTGATTATATTTGTCCATAATTATTTACACGATGGTGAATAAACTTTTTTTGAACAAAAGGTCAGCACCTCTGTGGGGGTCCGTAGGAAACAAAAAGAAAGAAAAAAATCAGAAAATTCAAGACGTTAGGATTTCTGACTAAATTTTGAGCCAATTGCCAATAGCGACAGAAATATTCTGATCAGTGAATACAGTCACCTGAGTTGGCTTGCAACAAAAAAGAAGCATGTTATCAGTTTGTCATCTCCTACACACATGACCACCTGCAATGCACAATCTCCAGTCACACATTTCTGATTCACCAGGACAAATCTGGAATGACAGAAAAATAAAGCAATGCAAAATCTGGCAGCAAGAAACAAGGCCATTCAGGGATGACCTGCATATGCGAGAAATGGAGGACATGTGAGGACTGTCCTCAAGACAAGATTTAGGGCAGGGAATAGCTCAGCTGGTAAAGTGTCTGACTAAAAAGCCAGGCACAATACTGACACGGGTTCGAGTCCCAGGTGTGGTGCTCTTTTTCTCCCAGAGTCAAGTTCCAGTGAAGACTCTCTTACAGTGTCTGTATAGCCCCTGTGTGTAACAGCATACATCAACATCTGTGAGTAAGTTAAAAATCCCAAGCACTGGCAGCCTTACCATTGTTTGGACACATGAAAATACTGCACACACCTACAGGAGTGGGTAGTGCTGCTCTTGCAGCTGCTGTGCCATACTCACAGGGGACAATAAATTATATAAAAAATTTTTTTTTAAAAGACTACCTGCCGCCGGGGGAGGAAGGCCAGTGTGCCCGAGGCGTGCTGCTTCAAGGTCACCAGCACAAAGTCATCCTTGATCAGCAGCACCTGGGCCTTGAGGGTCTGACCCACTCGCGCCTTGTCCATGTTGGGTCGCTCTGCATGCCGTGACACCGAGCGCACCAGCAAGCGGTCAGTGCTCAGCTCCAAGCAGGTGTTGGATTCATCAACAGCGATGTGTAGCACCACTCCCTCCACCTCTTCACCGACCTGAAGGTCTGCCTCTGGTTGCAACAGACAGCACACAATCATCAACACCCTGACACACATGCATACTGCCTCTGGTTGCAACAAACAGCACACAATCATCAACACCCTGACACACGCATGCAAGGATGAAAGTGGACTTTTTTTAAAATCTGGAAATTATGCTGGGACAGACAGACAATTGGTTTTTAACGCCCAGTAAAAATCATGATGGTTATATCAGGGCGAAACATATGCTGGGGATCTTTCAGAGCTCAGGAGCTGTGGGAAAGTCCAGGTGGCCATCCTGGGCTCCCCATCCCTAATACTATAGTAAGAGTCATTATGGTCTCTGTGTGGAGGTCCTGGGGGCAATGTGGCCTGAGTCCACAAAAGAATCAAGAGTGTGGGATTTCCACTGGCTGTGATTTTCACAACCGACCGGCCATTTCCTGGCAATTTTCAACGTAAAAATGGGATCTAATGTATGCGAATATAGCCCTAATGCCACAAAAGTGCACATACGCATGCATGCATACATACACATAATGATAATAGTTAAATTATTTATAAAGCATAAAATCCTGTTTGGAAAGACGTGCACATACAGGCCCCCCCCCCAACCCCCCCACACACACAGCTTTCATCAGGTGGTCTACTGTACTGATTTAGTAACTTGCTTTTCAGTGGCTGCATTAGTTGCCCATCTCACTGTGATGTGTGGTTTGTTCGACAGAAGAAGGAAAGCAGCACTCACCGCCAGTGTGAAGATCTGTAATGACGGCCAGCATCCCAAAGCTCGTCTCGCAGATGTAGCCATCTTTGGTTTCCTTCTGCACTTTCACTTTCACCAGGCTGCCTGTCTTCAAACCCTCAGCTAAAGGCAGGGAACAAAACATGACGACAACAGAGTAAGTTTATGTGCAGTTCACCTACTTTATTGTTCAAGCTAGGAAACCTCACTTCTGGAGAACACTCACAGTTTGTCCATCTCTGTCTACTGCAGGTGTTACTACTAACATTCTCAGTTTCTTCAAAACGCTATTACCATCATAGCTATTTTGCAATCTTATTGTCATTACTGAAAATGAACCAAGACCAATGATTCAAGCCAATGCATTGTATCAACTACAACAAAAAAGTCGGAAGAAAAAGGAAAACAAGAGAGAAAAAGACATCAAAAGCTCCCTCAAATCTCCAGGTCACAATTTGACTCTTTGCATTGTAATTTTGTTTAAAAATGACTGTGAAATTGCCACTGTTGTTTCCAACTGGTGAAGCAAGAGCTACATGTCTCATTGTCAGGGTATCTTTGTCTGAACAGCTGCACAATCACGTCTTTCTTTTTTTGTTGTTTAGTTTGTTGCTAACCTGGAAGCAAAATCTTCCAAATCTGAAAACACACCTTTGTAATCCAGCATGGAGTCCAAGTACTGGTCCCTCTCATTCAGGTAGGTCTCCAGCATCTCCAGGCTGACCTTGGGGTCATCATGGTAGCAGTCACACATGCGCAAACTGCACAGGAAGCGACCTTTGTCCTCTTTGACCTCAATGACCTTGACAACAACGGACTGGCCATATGCAAAGACTCTGGTCAGGTCAGGCAAAGGGCGGTCCATGGTTAACTGTAACAAACATAGTTGGCATGCAGATGCATGAATAACATGCAGAACGAACCTTCGTTGTGACCTTGACGACCACAGCAAAGCAATCTTTCCACAAGACACTCCCGGCTTGTGATGATGTACCATCAAACAAAAGCTTAGTAGTTCAGAAAATACAACAGAAGTTTTGATTGTCATGTTTTAATTATATGTAACTGTGACCCTCAAGATAGCAGCCAAATTTGTATGCATGACAATCCATATTATGATGATGTACCACCACACCAAATTTGGTTACAAGAGGCTCTGCAGTGCTGAAGGTACTGACCAGACAAAACATTAACTGAAATTTTGAACATTCACAAATGTGCATAATATCAACAAAGCACAGTTAATTGATTCCCTCTGTTTCCTGCTTAAGCTGAGACCAGATAAAACCATTTAGGTGTGAGGTGCAGAAGAGAACACATACCTTGTGAGGTGCCAGACCTCTCAGACCCCCAGGAAGCTCCACAAAGATGCCGTAACTCTGGTGGTTTCTGATCACCCCAGGTACAAGCTGACCAGGCTGAAAGCCCACAACAAGCACACAGGTCGTTAGGACTCAGCAAGTTAGTTAGTTAGCTAATATGTGGATAGCAGCACAAATCTCAACCTCCAGCTTGTCAATGGAGGTGGAAGCAGTCACACATGCCCTCCACTGTTCAGTCATCAGCAAACATAGGGCAGTCTTAGTCTACAATATTTCTTTATGCTCAGATTAATGTGACTGAGTTTAGTGATTGTGACTGGGGATACAAAATCAACAAGCAAGCAGGTAACCACAATATGTAAAGGCTGGAGATCGGGGTGTGGGGACGATGTGGCTGGGGTAAAATGGACGAATGTATGGGAGTGAATGGGAGGTGTGTTGTGTGAATGGATTGTAATCAGGAAGAGTGAGAGCAAAGGCCTTGTGTGTAATTATAATACGCCTTATGGCAGGTCACTTAATTTCCATAATAGATTCATACAGTCTTGCAACTGTCTGGATGAGAGCTAAGCATAATTTTGGGGTTGTATGCCAGTTCAGGTGCACTAAACTACACTGTACATAGTATTACTACTATTGCACTGCATGTACACATGCACACACACGCACACACACACACACACACACTCACTCACAATGACACACACACACACTAAAAAACAATATCGCAAGAAACTATGACTGACTGCTAAAAGGAATGAGAAAAGGAAACAGAAATCCAACAATCATGAACTTGTACCTCTAGCTCTTCAATGGATTTGGGTATCACACCTTCTCTGGCAGCTGACAGAAAGGATTCCTTCAGGGTCACGATCTTTGTCTAGGGTCAAGGACAGAATCAACACCAAGCTTGCATGTATTTAGTACAGATCAGCCATTTTCACCACTCCTTTGTATTTTTGTATTCCCAGAGGGAAACAAAGAAAGAAGCAAATATGGACATAGTATACAAACATAGTGCAGCTTGCAATTTTTCTCCATTTTGCAAAGAGCATTATTAAAATTTTCAAAGTAAATTAAGACCAAACAGAAAAGATTTTTTTTTAAAGAAAGAAAAAATCTTAATTTTGATGAATTATATTGGCAATGCCCAATTCTGGTACAAACACCAACAGATTTTATTTATTTTTTGTATAAACCAAAACTGGAAAAATATAATTACTCAAATACTTGGAAGGCTTCCAGTTGGGGGGAAGGGGGGGGGGAGGAGGAGGAGGAGCATAACCAAACCCAAATGGCGAAAGGATACAGCAACGTTGGTCTGCTTCAGGAGCATGACTCTGTCTATGGAATCTCCTGGCTCCAGTGATCGCCATAGCAACAACTGGTTGTCCCAGGAATCAGCCAGGTGTTCTCTTGGCAACAAAGCCTTGGCACCAGAGGGCTGTAACTCAACTTCAAGGTTCTTCTCCAGCTTCTTGGTCACCTTGGCATCCAGTATCTGGTGAGTAAAGCCGGTACATCACAGCCAGTGAACAGAACACAGTCAATACAACACAGCCAGTGAACAAAACACAGTCTATACAACACAGCCAGTGAACAGAACATAATACAACACAGCCAGTAAACAGAACACAGTCAATACACTACAGCCAGTGAACAGAACACAGTCAATACAACACAGCCAGTGAACAGAACACAGAGTCAATACAACACAGCCAGTGAATGGTACACAGAGCCAGTACAACAGAGAGTGAACAGAACACAGTCAATACAACACAGCCAGTGAATGGTACACAAAGCCAGTACAACAGAGAGTGAACAGAACACAGTCAATACAACACAGCCAGTGAATGGTACACAGAGCCAGTACAACACAGAGAGTGAACAGAACATTGCTGGTGAATAGAACAGGTGCAACACAGCTCATGAACAGAACAAGTACAGTACAGAGCTGGTGAATAGAAGAAGTGCAACATAGCTGGTGATCACAACAAGTACAGTACACAGCTGGTGAACAGAACAAGAACAACACTGCCAGTGAATAGAACAAGACAGTACAAGTACAATATGGCTGGTAAACAGAACAACATTGCTGGTGAAGAATGAAGAACAACTGCAACATAGCTGGTAAACAGAGTAAGCACAACATTGCTGGTGAATAGAACATGTGCAACAAGTACAACGTTGCTGGTGAACAGAACATGTACAACATTGCTGGTGAACAGAACAAGCACAACATTGCTGGTGAACAGAACAAGCACAACATTGCTGGTGAACAGAACAAGCACAACACTGCTGGTGAACAGAACAAGTACACACATAAACACAACGCAGCTAGCTAACCGATGTCTCAATAAAAGAGCAAAATCAGCTTATCTTGAGATCTCTTCTTACTAGAACAGAACAAAGTGTCTCATTTACCTTTCCAACCTCAAAGTCCTCCATTTTCTCTGTTTTGCTGGCAATGGCTGCTTTACCAGAAATCTGAGAACAGAAGAAAACACCACTGGGAAGTTATGTGTGTCTGAGTGTGTGCGTGTTTTTTTTTGTGTTTTTTTGATGATCGCTTATATAGCGCTATTCTCCGCTCTCTTGAGCAGACTCACTGCGCTCGCATGTGGTTCTACATGAGTGACTAGCTTTATAGCGCATTTTTTGAATATCCACTGAAGTGGTGTCAGTACTTACAGCGCTGGCATGGCTGGTGCGACATGAAACTGCAGCCGTCTCGGTGCAAGTTCTGTGTACACCATACAACCATGCACCGTGTCACTTCATGCAAAGCCACATACGTAAGGTGTATGCGTGTTTAGCTGTAACCTGCCACCTGCACTTTTGGCAGAATGACCGGGGTCTTTTACGTGCTACTGTGGTAACACGGGGGTGGAACGGATACCGAAATTAGAGTCAGCACAGAAAGTCGCCCCTTTGAAAAGAAAATTCTCCCGCCGCTCCAGCAGGGATTCGAACCCGCAACCTTTCGATCACGAGTCCGGCGCTCAAACCACTGAGCTATCCCCGCCCCCAGGGTTTGTGTGTGTGTGTGCATGTGTGTGTGTTTGTGCATGCGTATGTGCGTGTGCAGGCATGTAGTAGTGTGTGTAAACAATACCACAAGTGATTTAAAATTCTGTCTTCTTCCTTTTGACCCCCCCCCCCCCCCCCCATTACATTCCCATGTGTGTGTGTGTGTGTGTGTGTGTGCAAGGAATACAATATCATGTTTATACATAATATTCTTTAGGTATTATGCATACATTTTTGTTGATCATATAAAGTGTGGCATGCTCACCCTTCTTGGTGATATACCAGGCTACAGAAATGACCACTATCATTATCATTATGCATGCATGTGTGTCTGTGTGTGAGTCTGAGTGCACCAGGACTAAAGCTTGCATATGCACACACACACCCTAATTGCCTCTCTCTCTTCCCACTCTCTTATTCTTTGTTGAACAGTAACTTACGACCAGTGAGAGGTGCAGTTTCTGCTGGTCAGGATAGCATGAGAGGACACGACAGCGCACCACCTGTCCCTTGTAGAAGGTAGACTGTGGGTGAGTGATCTCCACTGTGCTCAGCTGTGACCGTGGCACCCACCCCTGCACACACAGACACACCCGTCACAATCAGCTAGTGCGGACAACTGCCCAAACAAGGTACACACACAAGTGTGTGCAAACACAAACACATGTATGTTCAAATGACCACACACACACATGTGCACCTATGCCATGCATCCCCCCTTCTTCTACCTCTTCACCCCACCCCACCCCCAGGCACAAACGAGCATGTAAACACACACACACATGCTCATTGACCACAGACACACATGTGCATACATACACCCCACGTGCATACATACACCCCACACACATACACGTGCACACAAGCATGTGCACATACACACACAACTATGTTCAAATGACCACACACACATGTGCACACATGCCATGTATCACCCCTCTTGTTCTAACCCTCACCAGCATGCCCCAACACACACACTCCCAACCCCTCCAAACACACACGCTTGCACACCAAGCACACTTCCACTGCCAAGCAGCTTACCTTGATGTTGTTACAGAAGGCGACGGCAACACCGTTTTCCTTGACGGCAATGATAAACCCCTCCAGCTGCATGCCCGGCTCGAGGCCAGCGAGGGAGGTGGGGATGACCCGGCTTGTGCTCAGCAAGGACTTCTTCCTGCTCAGGTACACCTTCTTCAGCGGAACGTCCACTTTCAGAACCTGGCGGGACAGTCGGTCATTGAAATGAAAAACTGGCTGCCATCAAGCGTTCTCATAGGAAGACAGACAGTAAAAGACCCACCAATATGCTTGAAGAAGAGTCATGGAAATCCAAACAGTGCTGCTCTGTCATGTCTAAATAAAGACACAAGTGGAGAAAAAGTGTTGGTGTGGGTGGGGTTAGAGAAGGAGAAACAGAGATCAAAGTGTTCAGAATACCATCCTTCCGAACAAAGTCCTGTGGTCAGTACTCTTTCTCTTACCAGACTCCAGTTATAAGGAACCAACTCCTTGTTTCTGTCCACCATTCTACCTCTGTCAGCTCTTTTAAATTCTCATTGAAAACCTTTTCTCTTTTTAAAAACCTTTTCTTCAGTATTATTGCCCTGATATGCGACTGGTGTGTGTGTGTGTGTGTTTGTGCATGCATGTGCGAGTCTCTGTGTGTGCAAGTGTGTATGTGCCTTCATGTTGTATGCATTGAATTTTGACAATATGTATTTGTAAAGAACATGTAAGTGCTTAGGGCCTGTGTGGGTTAGGTGCTAAAGCCACAAAAATTACAATTATAAAGCATAGAAGCATCAAAACTCTAAACTCTGACTCAGTGACTGTACACACTCAGGCCCAGTGTGTCCAAGCCTGTAGCATGCCAGTCCAGTGCGGCCAGGAGACAGAAAACCAAAACCCTATGTGCGTCCCAGTTCCATGTGTAACCTGTCCCTATGTGTATCATAAATCCTAACCCTGGGACCATGATACAGCACACTGAATGTCTTTTGGGGACCAGGACACTGTGTACTGAATGTGTACTGGGACACAATGGGACTTGGACACAAGGGAACTGGAAAACAGCATGACTGGGACACAATGGGGTTGTGACACAATGGGACTGGGACACAAGGGTACAAGAGCACAGCATGGTTGGGACACAACATGATTGGGACACAATGGGACTGGAACACAGCATGGTTGGGACACAATGGGACTGGGACACAAGAGGACCGGGACACAGCATGGTTGGGACACAATGGGACTGGGGCACAAGAGGACCGGGACACAGCATGGTTGGGACACAATGGGACTGGGACACAAGAGGACCGGGACACAACATGGTTGGGACACAATGGGACTGGGGCACAAAGGGACTGGAACACAGCATGGTTGGAACACAAAGGGACTGGAAAACAACAGGACTGGAACACAATGGGATCAGGGCACAACAGGATAGGGACACAATGTGACTGGGACACAATAGGACCGGGTCACAGGGTGTTGACCCCACACAACCAACAGTCCCACATGCAACAGCTGGACTCACCAGACATTTCACTTTGTCACCCTTGGCAAACTTCTTTTCAAAGTTCTTCAAAGGGACATCAGCCACGTGCATCTTGGAAATCAGACCAGTCAGTCCTTTTCCCAGAGAGACGATAACACCACTGGTGTGTACAGCTTGCACTGTGCCCTGTTTGCAACACAGAAATGTATCACTGTCACCATATCTTAGTTCTGTGTCATGCTATTCATATAGTAAAAGCGTCTGTGGTTTCAGAAGGGTAGGCACTGTATAAAATGTTTTCATTTATATCAGGTACCAAAACTGCTGTTGCAATACGTGTGTGTGTGTGTGTGTGTGTGTGTGCTGTGTGTGTGTGTGTGTGCTGTGTGTGTGTGTGTGTGCGCTGTGTGTGTGCATGTTTTGTGTGTGTGTGTACGTGTGTGCGCTTGCATGTGTGTACAAATACACGTGCGCATGTGACCCATATCACCAGCATGCCTAGCAAAGGGAACTAACCTCCACAATCTGCCCAGGCTGGATATCGCGGATGGAGAGGATCTTCTGGTTCATCACACTCCTGCAATCAATGCAAACAACATTCTGCCACACTGCTACTGCACTTACTGTAAAGAGATGCAAACCTGAACCTCATCACATGTTTAAAATGTCACAGGATCATCATAGTTTCAAGCTTGAATTCCTAACCTCTGTTACAATGCCAATGGTTACTGATATGCTAAAGATCAAGATTTGCTAAACTCATCAGAAGCAGGACTCTGTTATGAGCAAGAGAAGTGAGCACTTTCATTTATCAATATATCATTGCTCCTGTCATATATGGCACAAGCACTGATCATTTTCTTTGATTTATTAGTACTGTTACACTGCTGACTTTTAGATTACAGGCACGCATTGAACATATACAAATTATGAACAGGGTATAGGTATGCATCCTTTTTGTTCTCTGCATGTGTTTTGTTTTGAATATTTTTCTATTCTTCTCCAAAATGTAAAAAAAAACCTAAAAACTAAAAGAAGAACAAGAAGGGGAATGAAGCACTTTTCTGCAGCAACAATCCCCAAAAGCAGAAACAGTCTCTTTACAAATTTACACACTTTACAAGTCACATGCTGTCGTTGTTGGTCACTTTCATATAGCACAATTCTCCGCTCTTGAGCAAACTCACTGCGCTCACAGGTGATTTCACATGAGTGAACAGCTTTTTATAGCACACTTTTGAATATTCACCAAAGTGGTGCACTTACGGTGCTGGCATGGCTGGTGCCACATGAAACTGCTGCCATCTCGGCATGTTCTGTGTACACCATACAACCATGCACCATGTCACTTCATGCAAAATGTGAATACCATTCAGCACATTCAGTCTTTTGGAAGGGATACAACTGCTCAGACCCAATGTTATTTTGATACAGATGTGTGCACATGCAATAGATTCTCATTCTACTTACTCCTTCAGAGAGACCACCACAACATGCACATGCAACGGATTCTCATTCTACTTACTCCTTCGGAGAGACCAGCACAACATGCATATGCAATGGATTCTCATTCTACTTACTCCTTCAGAGAGACCAGCACAACATGCACATGCAATGGATTCTCATTCTACTTACTCCTTCTGAGAGACCAGCACAACATGCATATGCAATGGATTCTCATTCTACTTACTCCTTCAGAGAGACCAGCACAACATGCACATGCAATGGATTCTCATTCTACTTACTCCTTCAGAGAGACCAGCACAACGTCATCAGCCGGCTGAAACCCAAGCACCCTGCATCTGAAACAGCAACCTTGGCTGTTATGAGCCTGTCACATTTATGCTATGAAATCAAAGATATTGAAGTTGATCCTGGTTATCCTGGTCACAGCACTATGACAAGCGTTTACCAGTAAACATTTAAAAATCACTGCACACACCTCCTGTTTCCACAGAATTACTGTAATTTATCATGTGGATATCGCCAGCTTTGTCAGAAAGAGCACCTTCTGAGTGTCATGACTACAGCAACATTATTACCACTAACACTGTTAGGAACAGAACAAAATAAAAAAGTGGCAAGTCATTGTTACCTGTGTTTAGATCCTTGTGGAAATGCCTGGCTGAGGTCTTTTATTTTTCCATCGCTCAAGTGGTGAAGCTGAAAATAATGTTTAAATAGTATCAAAGACACCCGCCACCTTCTTCTTCAGACATTCTGAGATGAAAAGAACAATAAACAAACACAACCAGACCTTCAAACACTTAAATAAAATGAACGCAGATTCAAAACAACAGCAGCTGATCAGTTGACACCTCTACAGCTAGAACACACACAAAGCACTACTGTATGCACAAACTCTGGAAAGTAAAGCACACCGCCTCATTCGCTTTCTTACCGGTGCCAAAGCTGAGCAGCCCTGAAGTCTGAAGAAGACCCCATTACTTTTGTCGACAAACATGACCTTGGCATCATCAACAAAGTCCCCGATGGCCAACCCAGCGAAGGGCACAGTGTCAGGCTGAACGCAGCTCAGGAGGCCAGGCAGTAGGGAAAGGGAGATCACTTTGGTGATGGGGTGGATGTACAGAATGCGCCCTTCAACCTAGGAGGCAAAGCAAGTTTATCAAGTTTTGTAATTACCACATGCTGGTTTGTTTGCTTGGGGGGGAAATCAAACAGATTTATTCAAATCAGAATTAGATTTTTTGCAAAAATCAATAAAAGCCTGGGAAAAATAACACCCCATGACTGTATTACCACTGGACCCACAGCCAACCGGCTTACCTTCTGTCCTATGGAGTACTGGTTCAGTCCTTGGGGAACATGAGTTTTGTAGACGCATCCTTTGTACTTGGTGCATTTGACAAAGAGCCCATCGTTCAGCACCTTATGGCACAGGAACAACAAAGAACCAGCAATAATATTATGTGTAACTCATAACAAAGTGACACACAGCTTCCTACTAATCCTAGATCAAAAGAACTCAATAAAAAATAGAAAAGAGATGGCAGTAATAACAGAAAGAAAGAAAGAACCACTGGCAGGAAGCAAAAGAAGGAAGGAGAGAAAGACAGGAAGAAAGAATAAATCTTTTGAAACTTACAGTCAGTTTATGCTTTTAACTTCAAGCAAATTTGCAACAAATCTTCACAAAATGTGTCGGATACGTCGCAATTGAAAGACCATAAAATAGTTTGAAACCACAAAGGGGATTACAACAAGTAACAACCTTTCAGTTCTGAAATTCCCCAATACCCATCCTTTTGTATGAGGCACCTCAGAGACACAAGATGCACAAATCAAAACAAAAGTGAGAAGACAGCAAGCTGCTATCTCATTTCTGGTGTTTGTGCACAGAGCAGCAGTTACAAGTTGGTACCAAGCCAAACTAATGCTTCAAAGGACAAGTCTATATAAAAACAAAAACAAAAAACTGGCACATGAGTAACTTTCATATCAATCACCCTGCAAAATGTCAAGGCTCTATCTTAAAACAGTACTGGAATTTGGGCAGCTTAAATGTATGGCCATTTTGAACATAATTATGGCAAAGTTCAAAATTGGCTCATAGCAACAGGAAATCTAAGATTCAGCACAATGCTTATTTTGGTACAAAACAGAAGCACAAAGAATTTTGAAACAAAGTATTTATCGAAATATATTGTGGTGGAGTTTATGTGCCTTGTATTTACATGTATACCAGGTGAGAGTTACTGTGGGTGATTCAGGTCTTTGCTGTTGTACTTGTGCTTCATATTTTGAGAGGTAATTACCTCCCCTGTGTGTTGATTCAGAAAGTATTTATCAACTCTGGCACAGGTGCTTCATAAAGTAAGCCCAAAATAAACAAAAGTGGGATGCCATTCATACCACACTAGCACAATACACATGCACAAATTGTCGACTGGTCTCAGGTATCCTCTTCATCTTACACCATAGTAACACCCTCATAGATAATACACAAAAGGTACCATCAACATTTTTCATTTCAATTTCATGTAACCAGCAGTGTGCATGTAGTCATCATGGAATACCTGGGACACTGTGGCCTCAACCTTCATGCCTGGCTGCAAACACTCTAGGGTAGACACAACGCTTGGGGTGACCTACAACAAACAGAACAACTTATCAATGAAATGCTTGTATGAGTCTTGATTTTTACAATCCATCACTGATCTGGTCAGCAGTAGAAAAGTGGATTCTACATGATGCACACACAATCATACTGTTTTAAATGAGTGTATGAGTCTTGATTTTTACAATCCATCACTGATCTGGTCAACAGTAGAAAAGTGGATTCTACACACAGTGCTGCCAACAGGAAAGACAATGATGCACACACAATCATCCTGTTTTAAATGAGTGTATGAGTCTTGATTTTTACAATCCATCACTGATCTGGTCAGCAGTAGAAAAGTGGATTCTACACACAGTGCTGCCAACAGGAAAGACAATGATGCACACACAATCATCCTGTTTTAAAGGGAAAAAAGCAAGAGAAAAAAAGAGCAGTCATGACATCAAGACAGCTTGGCTGCAAAACGCAAGATCTTGTAAAGTGAATAATTTATTGTTTGGTTTTCAGTGGTGTCAGTATCTCACAGGTGATAAGAGAGAGAGAGAGAGAGAGAGAGAGAGAGAGAGAGAGAGAGAGAGAGAGAGAGAGAGAGAGAGAGGATACAAAAGATTTATTCATTCAGGCCACTGCCCCTCTTGAAGAGGGTGCAGGTAGTTGACCTACCATCTCACATTACTCACTATAATTATGCATATGAACAAGAAAACCAACAAATTAATGACAACTGCTGTGTGCTTGAAGTAAGAACATAAAATGCATCGCAACTTAAAAGATTTCTACAAATACACTGACAAATTTCTCACAATATTTTCATTGGTGGATGCTAGCAGCAGGCTCAATTGAAAAAGACTTGGAAGAGGGAGAGAGAGAGAGAGAGAGAGAGAGAGAGAGAGAGAGAGAGAGAGAGAGAGAGAGAGAATACACAACTTAGCTAAAAATCTGGTAGATGATATCAAGGTGAAAGAGAGAGAAACAGACAGACAGAAGAAACAAACATACACGCATCTTTAATTTTTACCATTGCCTCTCGCACGTTGTGGGCAGTGAGGGTCACCACTCGTGTTTCCCCGGTCATCACCTGCAGGTCCCCTTCAGTGATCAAGGTGCACCACAGGCCTCTCCCCTCACAGAGCTCAGTGTCTGACAGGTACAACAGACACAGTTGTCAGAAAGGGTGACTACATGTGTACCACTGTAGCCACAAGTTTATCTTACCACACAGAGCTCAGTGTCTGACATGTACAGCAGACACATTTGCTCAGCATCCGAAAGGTCCAACAGAGTCAAACAGACACAAAGGTCCAACAGAGTCAAACAGACACATTTGTGAGGAAGGGAGACAATGTTTGTACCCCTGTAACCATATATATGTTTATCTTACCACACAGAGCTCAGTGTCTGACAAGTGACAGGTACAACAGAGTGGAAGACACATTTGTGATGAAGGGATGCACATGTACACCTACTGATACAGCATTTTGTACATACATATGCTGCTAGATGTTTGCATAATTATGCAGTGTCTAATGCAAGTACACACATGCACATGTAGATGCACACATCCACACACTCACTCACAGTTTTGCATGTACATCATCTGATATGTGTACCAGTGGGCTTTTGTGACACCATGGGAAATGCAAGAATGAGAGTGTGTGGTGGGGGATGGGGCCGGGGGTGCTATAGAGAGAGAGAGAGGGAGAATGGGGGATTAGAGAGTGGGGAATAGAGACAGAGACAAAGACAGAGAAACAGTTGATCAACAGTCAGAGAAGAAAAGAAAGAAAGTGGTAAACAGCCCAAAAAACCCTGAGTGAAACAGACAACACACACCAAGAAAAAAGACAGATACTGAAATGTAGACGGACAGAAACTGGCACATAGAAACAGGCAGACCGACAGAGTGAAGAAAAACACAAAGGCAGACAGACAAAAACTGGCGCAGAGAAAGGGGCAGACGGACAGAGTGACAAAGGAAAGGGGTCAAACTGAAAGATCCTGTCAAAGCTGCGGGTGAGGTGAAGCAGAGAAGTAAGGAAAATGACGGGCTCAGCCAACCTACCTTCTGTGTGTGAAGCTGTGCTGGTCAGAAAAGCCTGCATGCCTGGAACGCCAATATCCATCCTACAGCCATGTTCTTCAACACTCTGGACGGCTCCATACAGCAACTAATACGGAAAAACAAACAAACAAAACAAACCCATTATATCTACACAATTATGCTAACATCAAACGAATAATATTACGTTGAAGTTCTGAACCACTTTAGTGTACTTAATGAGCAAAGTACCGGTGGATATCTGTCTTGGGTATAAGTTTATAACAAAAAATAATTGGGATCCAAACGCATAAAAGGTTAAAAAGAACGTTATTTATTCAGACAAAACATGCACATTTTGGGGGTAATCCCCTTTACCAAACTGCAACACTTAAACAACAGTCAAACAGTGAAAAACGATGAAAAATGAGATGGAGAGCTGACACTTATTTGTTTCTGGCTGAGCTATGTTGTTTGAATTATTTCACTGTTGTTTAAGTGTCATACTGTAGCTGGATAAAGGGGATTACTCTGAAAATGTGCATGTTGTGTCTCGTCTTAATAAATAGCATTCTTTTGAACCTTTTATGTGTTTGGAGTTTGTTTTAAAACGTTAGCAGTCATTCTGGTTTCAGATTTGTTTACCTAATTATTGAGCTGTTAACATTAGGAACAGGGCACAGAATACACACACAGAAAATCTGTTAACTGTAACACTGACGCAGGCATACTTACACAGCTAAGCTGTTAACTGTAACACTGACACGGTCAAGGGCATACTTACACAGCAGATCAATTAACTGTAGCACCAACACACACATGCTTACACAGCTAAGCTGTTATCTTTAGGACTGGCACAAAAAGTTAAGTCTATAAGCAAACATGTTAACTTTAGACAATACAAGCTTAAACAACCAAATTGTTCACTTCAGGACTAGGATGATGAATAAATACCTATATACTTAAGCTGTTAAGTATATGACTAGAATAAATATTATTTACATGTGCAGCCACACTGTTAGCATTAGGACTGGGACAAAGAACACTTGCACAAACAAGATGTTCACTGTAGGGCTAACAGAAGCATACTGATACTCATACAGCCAAACTGTTAACTGCATGACTGACAGTGACACAAGCCAGTTACTTACATAAGTTACAGTCACACAGCCAAATTGGTAACTGCAGGACTGAACAGTGACATAAGCAGTGCTCACAGTCACACAGCCAAACTGTTAACTGTAGAACTGACTGTGACACAAGCAGTGCTTACAGACCACACAGCTAAATTGTTAACTGCAGGACTGACAAAGATCCAAGCAGCGTTCACACAGCCAAACTGTTAACTGCAGGACTGACAGTATACAAGCAGTACTCACAGAGTGATACAGCCAGACTGTTAACTACAGGACTGACAGTGACACAAGCAGTACTCTCACAGCCAAACTGTTAACTGCAGGATTGACAGTGACACAAGCAGTGCTCACAGTCACACAGCCAAACTGTTAACTGCAGGACTGACAATGACACAACCAGTGCTCACAGAACCACACAGCTAAACTGTTAACTGCAGGACTGACAGTGATCCAAGCAGCATTCACACAGCCAAACTGTTAGCTGCAGGACTGACAGTAACACAAGCAGTACCCACAGAGTCATACACTATACAGACAGATTGTTAACTACAGTTCTGACAGTGACACAAGCAGTGCTCTCACAGCCAAACTGCAGGACTGACAATGACAAGCAGTACTCTCACAGCCAAACTGCAGGACTGACAATGACACAAGCAGTACTCTCACACCAAACTGCAGGACTGACAGTGACACAAGCTGTACTCTCACAGCCAAACTGCAGGACTGACAGTGACACAAGCAATACTCAGTCACACAGCCAAACTGTTAACTGCAGGACTGAACAGTGACCCAAGCAACAGATATACTCACACAGCCAGCCTTTAAAGCCTGCAAAGGAAGGGTCCTGTTGATGTCACTGGGTTTGGCTGAGACTTCAACAAATCGCTTAGTGCCCTTGCTCTCGGCAGACACAATGCGACACGGGATCCCATCTCCTACTCTGAAAATATCTTTCAGCGTTGGAACTTCCTGAAAACAAGAGACAGCGAATGATGTGTTATGTTTTCACAGCCTGCAAGTAACTGCAGGTATTACCAGTGAAATGGAGCTACACTTGTACATCTGCCAGATCTGAACACAAATGTAGCCAATTTCTATTGAGAGGTAATCCATACAGTGGCTAACAGTAACACTGTAACTAGTGTGAGTCTAACAGTAAATTATTACTGACAAAGTGACATGTATACAAACTCTCTCACTCCCCCCTCCACCCCCAAACCTCTCTCTCTCATAGTGGCATTGACTCATACACAAACACTATACCATACATAACATACATCATATTTATAATCAGTGGTATATAGTCACTGATACATCTGTTAGTCTGAGTGTGAATATTATAATTTATATTAGTAGCCATCAAACAACTCAGTAAGTTACAGAATCTGAATTTCTCCCAAGATGCTAACTGCAAGCCGTTGAATTCTGATTTAATTTTATTTAATCTTTTTGAATTAAAACAATAAAAGCGGCAATGCACACTCACATCAATATCATCACTGTTGGAGTCAGCAACAGATTGCAGTCGCTGTGTGTAGGTGTCGGAAACGGCAGTGATGGGCAAAGTGGCCAGCAGACCATTGGGCAGTGACACCATGACCTTGAAGTCCTGCACCTCCTTCACCCGCCCCAGCACCAACAGCCCTTCACTGAGTGTCTGGCACCACAAAAACCATGCAAATTCACATTGCATTTGAAGAGTGTCTGACACCACAACAATCATACAATTTCACACTGTGTTTGATGAGTGTATGACACCACAACAATCATGCATATTTACACTCTGTTCACTGAGCATCTAGCGTCACAACAATCACACAAATTCACGTTGAGCCTGAGGAGCTTTAACTTTGCATTCACTGAGCATCTGGCACTGTCTTGATACAAACAATTTCGGTTTTATCTGTGATGGTGAAACTGAAAGCAATATGAGCAGTCGTCTTATTCTTTTTTTCTTTTCTTTTTTATAACTTATGTAATTTGTTTTGTCTGTGTGGTTACAAACTTACTCAGTTTCTGTCATTTGAGCACCAGTCTTTGGAGAACTGTGGCATAACCAGTCATTGCAGGGGTTGGGGTAAGAATGTCATAAACCAGTGCTTGCAGTTTGGTCCACATGCACAAATCACTACATGCATTAGGCACAGCATGTGTGCGTGTATGTGTGTGTATGCGTGCATGCACACACATGTGTGTGCACATGGGTACACATGCAACCTAGTTATATTACATTTACAATCTTATATTGTGCATAGCCCAGAGGCAGAGGCAAATGTTTATTATACTTTCTGCATGGACAATAAACAATCTTAGGTCCTATACACTCTTACTCTTACAAGTTACATCCAGTAGTGAATTACATTAAACATGTGTTATTTTCTATTACAAAATCATTCATAGTATCATACCTCAAACTTGAGACTCTCCACATAGGCAGCCTTCTTCTTTCTTCCCTCATCTTTCTTCCTTTTCTTACTTGTCTTAGTCTTACTCTTTGCCGCAGCTGTCACAGACTCTGCTGTCTGTAGAAACAAGGATTGAAAAACGATGGTAAAATAAAATAAAAATGATAGTAGTATTATTACTATTATTATTAAGCATAACAATATTATTACTTACTCACAAATTCAGCTGTGAAAGTTATATTAGGGTGAATTTTCTGCAGTGGTCAGTTTTTCACTAGAAGCTTAAAAAAAATAATTGTATAATGCCTTTTTAATGGATAGCTGATACTAGTGATAGGATAACTAACAGGATTTATAACCTTGGAATTGGATAACTTTATGGCCAGGTGTTATTTTGTGGCTATGTGTTATTTAAGTTGACTTTGTGCATAAATAATATGATACTGTTATACTTAATACTACAATGATTATTATCTGCATTATGTTAGATGTATGACAATTGACAGTATGTACAAAGTAATCTTGAATCTTGAATGTGACCATTATTGCACAAGAATTTGACTAAACTGATTAATGATTAAGTAACACAGGCCAGCAGAAGGAAAACACATTATGTATCATGTTTTAACTGGTTCTCTGCCTGTGGTTGACTTGAAAGTTGAATGATTTTCTGGTTATTATAAATTAGTGAAACTTTAGATCATAGATCATTAGATGGCAGTGAAATCTATTAGATGATTCAGGCGGGGTTGTTAACTCCCTTGATTTTTGCCTGGCATCACTTAAGTCCCTTGGTTGCTTTTACTTCCAGTGCGTACTTTATTCACAATGGAAGGCAGTGATCTGATAGTAAATTTGCAAATTTTACACTGCCAATTTACACTTTAACCCTGCACTTAAAGTTAAAAGTTAAATCTGTCTAGAGCTAGCTCAGTAATTGCTATTGTGCTAAGCACTAAGCAGCAAAGTTAATAATAGAAGGTACAACAGGTACTACAAGTACAAGTACAACTTCAAGGTAACCCTGGTTAAGTAATACTGTAAACTTACAGATTTAATGGTCAATTCAAAATTGTGTCAGACACACAGCACAACAATAGTAACACAAGTTTACACATTTACACAAATTACACTTACACTTACAGCAGACTGAGTAGTTTTCATGAAGGAAAAAAAATGGCAGCACTGGCAGTCCATGACAACTGAAAAGTTTACACTCTTTAAAGTTAAACTACACTTACTTTAAACAGATCCTCAGACTGATTCTGTTGATTCTTCCAGAGAGTGTTTCCCTCCACGGGGGAAATTAGCAGCCATAATTGTGAAATGTGTTCAGTCCAAATCTGAAAGTACAAATTATAACAAGTCAAAGACTCAAACTAGAACATCTACCATGATTAAACCAAACGATCACATAAGACAAGTAATCAACAATGAACAAGAAAGCAAAATGGCAGGTCCGACAGCATGCACTAAAACTAGTAAAACTGAAACTAAAACTGTGTAAATTACTAAAACTAGTAAAAGTAAAACCAACAGCAAGGGTTCACTTTTTTATGATCCGCATAATATTAAGCGTGACAAAGGTGATACACCATTAAGTGAATTGTACAGTTTTGTTCTGCTTCTGAACTTAACAACTAAAATTAAACCGATCTCATTCTCAACTGCTGTACAGTGTATGTCATGTCTGGAACAAGATGTTGCAGAACTAGTACTAGTGCTTGTAGTAGTACTAGTACTGTAGTAGTACAGTAGTAGAGTAGAACAGCAACTTAACTTGAATCACCCAATCCGCACAGACTTGCCAAACATACGCATCCTTTCCATGCTCGCTGTTTATGATAACAGCCCAGTTATAACAGAAACTATACAGCTAAATACCTACAGTCAAAGACACGAAGATCAGAGTGAAAACATTTTCAAATCCGCATGACCAAATGGTGGCGATAACACATGGCTTTGTAGCCGGAAGTTGACGCGTGACGTCTGTATAAGGGAAGTAAGGCTGAACCAGCTTGCCTTCATAAAATGACAGAGTTGTCTGAAATAGTCTGCGATTATGGCCAGGCCTTGATTTATTTTTATTTATTTTTAAACGTTAATTATTATTCTGTTTCTAAATCGGTCCATGAAAATGAGAAATATTTGAAATTGTTTTGCTATTTATGTGCACCATCAACAAACAAACACTGAAAGGATCTTGGAGGGGTCAGGGTCATAATAATATAATCAACGTAAGTCATATCATGCTCTCATCAACGCCTTGAGCCGCTCACATGATACACGTTAACCTAAAGACAATATTCTATATGACGTAAAGCACAGTCCTACCAACACAATTTACACAAAGCCTTGTGCGTTAAACACACACGTACGTACCCCCCCCCCCCCCCCCACCCCCCCAACACACACACACACCCAGTGAATGAGACTGACAACAACGGCTTCTCTTTCAAACTGATGTTGCTTTACGTCCACAGAGACCACTGATAAAGACTTCAGTAGGGGAAGGAAACCCAGGACGACCACCTAGATTTTCACACAGCTCCTGAGCTCTGGTAAAAGACGGCCCGGCTTCACGAAGTAGTGGCCCGCTTCACGAAGTAGTCAACCAAACCAAATCAGTCACTGGTGGACTAGTGATAACACTGAGTCAGCCACAGCCGAACGGCAAATGAAGGATAGCTGAATGACTCAAAGTGAAATAAATGAATGATATTTACGGCGGTGCAACCAGAATGACTGACAGATAAGGCAGTGGGAAAATAAAAATACTAAACAGACAAAATCATGACCAACAACGACTAAAGGCAAAACTAGCCATTCGGCCGCGGCCTAAAATGGAGTACGACTGAATAGGACGAATAAAACTGAAGCGGGAATGCAAAAACACGAGAGAGAGAGAGAGAGAGAGAGAGAGAGAGAGAGAGAGAGAGAGAGAGAGAGAGAGAGAGAGAGAGATGAGAGAGAGAGGAGAGAGAGAGAGAGAGTGAGAGAGGAGAGAGAGAGAGAGAGAGACGAGAGAGAGAGAGAGAGAGACTCAAGGATAATTATTTCAAGCAGAAGCCTAGTCTTGCAATCTGTCCTTGTTAAAACACAGCAAGAGCAACAAAACACACATGCGTCTGTGCAAAGTATAGTGGTAGAGCCAGTATACCAAAAATATAAAAATAAAAGCCTTACAGGGGAGAGAGAGGAAGGGCTGAAGAATTCCTAGCAGCATACCAAGTTGCATCCCATTCTAGCCCACTCCCAGGCTTTAAAAGGTGAGAGAAAAAAAACCTTTAATATACATTAATTAACGTCGGTACGATTTCAGTGAACCCGAGGCATACGAGATCAGCAAGACGGCTAAGGAAACACACAAATCCCTGCATTTTCTACAGAGAGGATTCGTCAGAAATCTGCATCTGTAGCGTGTACGCTACCTTAAGGGCATCAGTGTCGAACCGATCGACTGATCCACACTAAAGCCTTGCCGCTTTTAAACTTCGTGAGCTTTGTATACCGGCAGAAAAAAAAAGTATGAAAAGAAACAACGTCAGACAGATGGGCAGGCTTCGCCATACCGACAAGTAGACAAATGGAGAGGCCGGGAGAACACACACACACACACACGCGCGCACGCACGCACGCACGCACGCACGCAATTACGCACGCACGCACGCACGCACTACACACACACACACACACACACACACACACACACACACACACACACACACACACACACACACACACACGCACATACACACACGCACATGCACACACACACACACACACGCGCACGCACGCACGCACGCACGCACGCACGCACACACAAACACACACACACACACACGCACATACACACACACGCACATACACACACGCACATGCACACACACACACACGCGCACGCACGCACGCACGCACGCACGCACGCACACACACACACACACACACACACAACACAACCAAAACCAAAACCAAATAAAAACACAGCTAACATTTCAATGCAACGGCCACCAGAGAGAAAACGCTGAAAAGACCGTTTATTTTAGACAATGGCTAGCCTACATCTCGAT
>OY757541.1:18749805-18754850 GCA_963584105.1 Alviniconcha strummeri | reverse complement strand
GAACGATTTAGAAGACACCATAAGCTATACCCGCCGGAGAGGCCAACCCTGAAAGCTATCAACAACGACGAAAATACACCCTTTTCCTGCGGGTGTCACGTAACGTAAGCCGATTTCTCCCTGCCACTGACCAAACTTGACGATTTCTAAACGTTTTGCTTTTGCTTCACAGGCAGCCGAAGGTTTTGAACGATGCAGAAGACATCATAAGCGATACCCCACCCGAAGAGTCGAATCCTCAGAAGACCCCTCAGGACCCCGACTCTGCTGAACGTCTTCCACGCTCACATGCAGCCCATCACCGCTCTGCAGTTCGTCACCAAGCATCAGCTCATCATTACGGGTGCCAGAGACTGTTCGGTTCGTGAAATAATGCCTAATAGGTCCGCACCCCATTCCCGACTAAAATTGACGTAAAGAAGATCAACGAGAATGAATGAAACGGAAATAATAACCACAAGAATTTGTCGGGAAGGAGTGTGGGTGGGGGGGGGGGGGTGGGGTCGATTAAACCTTCTTCTTCTTCTTCTTCTTCTTCTTCTTCTTCTACTGCTACTACTACTTACTAGTACTACTACTATTACTACTAATACTACCACCACCACCACTACCACTACCATTACCGCTACTACTACTACTGCTACGTCTTCTTCTTCTTCTTCTTCTTCTTCTTCTTCTTCCACCTCTTCCTCCTCCTCCTCCTTCTTCATAAAAAATCTATTATTTATCTATTTTCTGTTTATCCTCGTCTTCTTTTTCCCATTTTCTCATCATCTTTTCCTACTCTTCTTCCTGTCATCATACTGTTCTTCTTTCGCAATGGGTTGCTTCAGACACAGGAATAAAACAAATTGTTAAATTAAAAGCTCCGTGGATCGTCTTAGCTACGTTTATAGTTTGACTATTTCCTTCTTCTTCAGATATATACACTTTTTTACCTGAATTTCCAGCCAGCAAAGGGACAATGAAGTAGAGAAGAAGGAAATAAATGTTATGTTCGACGTAGATGACGGCTAAACCTATCTGGACGGCAGGTGCGAATCTGGACAATAAAGGGCAGCTTCGTGGGTCACTGCGGCTTACCCTGGGACACGATCCCCGATCCCTCCGTCCAAGCTCCGCCCCCGCTACGCGTCCCTGCCTAGGGATGTCTCTCGCGCCCGCCTCGGCTCGCACCTTCTGCGTGGTGAAGTTGGGGCGTACCCCTCTCTGGGCACACGCCGTCAAGGTCATCAAGAACTACCTACGGAGAAGAAGAAAGATGTAAGAGGCCAAGGTGTGAGGTTCACTCTGATCATGATCATCACCACCATCATCTTCACCACCATCATCATCGCCATCGTCATCATCTTCATCACTATCGTCATCTTCACCATCATTATCATCATACCACCACTGCCTATCACCATAATCATCATCATCACCACCATCGTCATCATCCTTCATCACTGTCATCATCATCATCATCAGCATCATCACCATCACCACCACCGTTCATCATCATCACCATCACCACCACCGTCTCCAGACCTGTGAGCTGGCTAATTCCCTTTTGATTGATTTGATGACTTGATTTTGACTTTGCTGTAGTTTCCCTTAGTGCTCAACTGGGATAAGGATAAGTTTGTAACTACACAGGACAATTTAAATTATATCAGACCCCGTTTCTGTTATATAACCGATCACGATAGTTTCCCCAAGCACAAATAACCCAAAATGTCTTCGGGTCTACACGGGACGTTGTGTTGTTGTTGTTGTGTTTCTTCTTCTTTTTTGCCCGGAGCGGAATCGCCCGATGTATAGGAGCGTGCTTTGTTGACGCTGTGCAACTTCCACAGTCTTCTGACAGCGTGAGACTAATAAGGGCGATTTTGGTAGACAGATGCGCGGAGATAAGGATGAGAGTTTCTGCCAAAGGCGTAACCATGCAATGACGGCAGAGATGGAAGGATTAAATCCTGGTGCCAGAAATCGAGGCTTGGTGTGTAGAGGGGAGCCTGTTGATGTTGACGTTAATGTTGATGTTAATCGCTTCTATATATATATATAGATAGATAGATAGATAGATAGATTATGTGTGTGTATATATATATATATGGCTATTCTCCGCTCTCAGAGCAGACTCACTGCGCTGTTGCCTCGTGTGATTCTGAAAGAGTGGCTCTACGGCGCGTTTTTGAATATCCACCGAGTGGGTGTACTTACAGCGCTGTCTGGGTTGTTACATGGTCGGTGCCACGTGAAACTGCTGCCGTCTCGGCGCAAGTTCTATGAACACTATACAACTATGCACCATGTCACGTCACTTCATGCAGAGCCACATACGTCGGCCTGGGGTTAGCACGCGTGTTTAGCTGTAACCTGCCACCTGAACCTTTTGGCAGAATGACCGGGATCTTTTACGTGCCTGATGCGCGTGCGGCGGTAACACGGGGCGATTGGCGAGACGTTAAACTCCAAGAACTGATTTCACAAAACCCTTTGCAGGCCAAGCTGGGAGTTGTGGAAGGCGGAGCAGAGGGCCCGAGGGGAGCTAAAGAGAGGAAGAGGAGACGGAGAGCTGCCTGACTCCGGTCGTGCTGCTGGATAAGGACGCGGACAGCGAGCTCCCGCAGGAGCTGCGGCTGAGCAGTGTGGTCGACTTCAACTGGCAGGACCCCAAGAAGAGCCAGGTGCTGGGCAAGCATTTCAAACCCAACCTGCACTTTCGGCCGCCGGCCCTGAAGCCGGTCGTCAATATGGATGACGACTTCGGGCAGGTGGGTCAGAGAAGGTTGTGTGTGTGTGTGTGTGTGTGTGTGTGTGTGTGTGTGTGTGTGTGTGTGTGTGTGTGTGGAAGGGGTGCGTGCGTGTGTGTGTGTGTGTGTGTGCGTGCGTGCGTGCGTGCGTGCGGTGCGTGCGTGCGTGCGTGCGTGCGTGTGTGTGTGTGTGTGTGTGTGTGTGTGTGTGTGTGTGTGTGTGTCTGTGTGTCTGTGTGTCTGTGTGGTCTGTGTGTGGTCTGTGTGTGTGTCTGGGTCTGTGGAATACCATCTAAACGCTGCGCTGTGCTGCGTTCGCTGACTCGACCATTTAGTTTTTCAAGCGGTTGACGCAGGAGTATACTTGTGTGATGGGTGTTGCCTGTGAGTTGCCAGTCGTGTAGACTATACCTGTACCCAAGTTGTTCGACTTTTGTACATAGGCCATTTTATGCAGGCCCCGTCCCCCAACTCCCATCAATGTCCTTTGTAAAGTGCTCAGAGCACCTTAAGAATTGGCGTTGTGAAAGAAAAAAAAGAAAAAAATCGTCACTATTTTATTTTGCTGCGTTTTGTCCTGGTTTGCCCTTCTTTGTTGACAAAGCGATTACCGTGGAGAGCCAGTCCAGTATGACCTGTGGCTTCGCTTAGAATGGCGTTTTTTGAACTTTTTGTTGCAGTTAGCTGCCTTCCGTCTCATTCCCATCAGTGACATCGACAACGTGACCCAGATCCCCGTTCCGCAGTGTTGTCATCGACATGGAAAACCGAATTCGAGAGGAAGAAGAGGTCTCTCTCTCTCTCTCTCTCTCTCTCTCTCTCTCTCTCTTCTCTCTCTCTCTCTCTTCTCTCTCTCTCTCCTCTCTCTCTCTCTCTCTCTCTCTCTCTCTTATATTTTTTACGTAGGACAGATTATAAGACTAGGCTTCTGCCTAAAATCTTTATCCTCGAGTGTTAACGTTCAGTCAATCAGTCAATCAATCAATCTCCTCTCTCTCTCTCTCTCTCTCTCTCTCTCTCTCTCTCTCTCTCTCTCACTCTCTCTCTCTCTCTCTCTCTCTCTCTCTCTCTCTCTCTCTTATATTTTTTACGTAGGACAGATTATAAGACTAGGCTTCTGCCTAAAATCTTTATATTCGAGTGTTAACGTTCAGTCAATCAGTCAATCAATCAATCAATCAATCAAGCTCTCTCTCTCTCTCTCTTCTCTCTCTCTCTCTCTCTCTCTCTCTCTCTCTCTCTCTCTCTCTCTCTCTCTCTCTCTCTCTCACCCCCCCCCCCCTGTAAATCAGTGACTGTAATCTGGTTATGGCTGTATGGTGTACACACAACGTGCGCCGAAACGGCAGCAGTGTCTTGTGGCATCAGCCATGTGCTTTCAGTACACTTCTTCAGTGGATTTGTTTTTAAACACAAGTAAACAAACACAAAACAACAACAACAACAAAACACTACACAAGGATACAGTCACTCATTCAGAGTCACATTCGACATGAGTGCAGTGAGTCTGCTCGAGAGCAGAGAATAGCGCTATACAAAAGCGATCAGTAGGCTACTACTACAACTGCTGCTGCTGCTGTTGTTGCTGGTGATGATGATGATGATAGATGATGATGATGATGATGATGATGATGATGATGAATGATGATGATGATGATGATGATGATGATTCTACTGCTACTATTATTTAAAGCATTTCGTTTCGCCCATGTACGACCCTCGCAGTTGACTGCACGTTAAACATCAAGCAAATGCCCATCGTCTACGTGAGTCTTCTGTTGACCCAGGAAGCCCAAAAGAGGCGGGGAGGGCCGCTGCAAAAGACTTCAAAAACCAAGACTGCAAAGACCAGGAAGACCCTGTTTGCTTCCAGCAGGGTCCCCTCGGCGTCCCCTGGTACCAGCGATTCCATGCACTCTCCAGCGGCCTTTCAGGCAGTGCCAACGCCTCTGTGTCGGCTACGAATGTCTCGAAAAACTGTGCTAGTAACTGTAACAACAGCACGAGGGCAACTGCGCTGCAAACAACAGCAACACTATAAACAACTGTGCTGTCACCAACAGCAACACGAGGGGCAACTGTGTTGCCTAACAAACGCGGCATTGACGCACTGAACTGTGCCATTCGCAACAGCGAGAGTGACGCACTTCTGAACGACTTTGGTGACCCTGCAGGTGAAAATGGCGTGGATCCGTCGAGCGTTGAGGATGTCAACGACGTGGACGAAGCGAACCTCCACAGTGGAAGTCAGTCCGTGGAAGCGGCACGTCAGCAGCGGCGAAAACGTGGTGGGCGGACCCAGAAGAA
>OY757541.1:18724805-18747305 GCA_963584105.1 Alviniconcha strummeri | reverse complement strand
AGTTTTTAATTCTACTGGGGGAAAAACATTTGGAAACGAGACGAGGTAACCGTGTGTGTGACAGTGGGAAGGCCATGACGGTTATGTCATAGAGAGAGAGACAGAGAGAGAGACAGAGAGAGAGAGAGACAGAGACAGACAGACAGACAGACAGAGACACTGAGAGAGAGAGAGAGAGAGAGAGAGACAAAGCAGTGACTCACCTAGCTCGTTCATTCTTGGGGAATGTGATGTCAAATGGGGTATGGTACGTGTGATTGTGAATGTGATGTGGTATGGTGTGATGTAAAATGTGGTGGTGTGGAATGGTGTGCAATGATGGCGTTACGGTATGAAGTTGTGTGTGGTGTGAAATGTGGTGGTGTGGTGTGGAATGTTTATGTTTGTTGGTGTGGTGTCGGACGGTGTATCGAAGGGTGGTGTGGTGTGACACGCAATGGTGTGCGATGTGGAGTGACCCGTTAAATGTGGGGTTATGTAGCCTAATGCGAGATGTGGTGATGTGAATGGTATGTAATGTGGTGGTTGATGTGGAATTTGATATGATGTGGAATGGTGATTTGAGATGTGTTGTGCTGTGGGATGTCGTAGTGTGGTGTGGAATGGCATGTGATGTGAGATGTGATGGTGTCATGTGGAACATTCTGATGCGATGTGATGCGATGTGGTTGAATGTGGTGTGCATCTGACATTGTCGTGGTATGCATATACTCTCATACAAATACACATCCTTTGGCACATACATATAAACACAAATATACGCACATACATACACACTAAAATACTCCTACACTGACCTGAATCCACACAATTCTCTCTCTCTCTCTCTCTCTCTCTCTCTCTCTCTCTCTCTCTCTCTCTCTCTCTCTCTCTCTCTCTCTCTCTCTCTCTCTGATACTTGCATGTACGATGGCACTGTCCAGTTTTACCTTTCACCCAGAGTAGTCCCTCTCTAGATGGCTATTGTCGACCTAAAACAAAACAAAGCAAACGAGCAATCAAACAGAACTGTTCCCCATCTGTTGGCATGTCTGTCTCCGGGCGCTGTAGCCTCGCCCCAGCCAAAATGTGGTCTGCGTTTCCAGCCAGTGTCGCAAAATGCAGTCCTAGAAAAAAAACAGAAGTTGAATGAGAAGAGAATCGAATTCAAACACCCGGTATGCAGCCCCTTTTTTTATGCAGTAAATGCCATGCACGCAGACGCTTAGGACAAGCTGTGTGTGTGTGTGTGTGTGTGTGTGTGTGCGTGCGTGCGTGCGTGCGTGCGTGCGTGCGTGCGTGCGTGCGTGCGTGCGTGCGTGCGCGTGTGTGTGTGTGTGTGTGTGTGTGCGTGCGCGCGCGCGCGCACGTGCGTGCTTGTGTATGCATGCGTTCCTTGTGTGGATTGCTTCTCTTAAACACCCATTGCTTACTTCACTATGTGGGGAGTCAGCAAATTTTAACTTACATGACATAAAGCTCCCGCTCTTCAAACAATTTTACAGTTTCACAGCTGAATACGAGTCGAGTTGAACTTACCTTGTTTCCATCTTGGCATGATTTAGGTTCGCTCTATAATGTATGCAGCTGACAACAAATGAACAGTTACAAAATAAAACGAGAGAATAAAAACACATGGGGGGGCAAACGTAGGCCGATGGCAATGATGGAGAACACATAACTTTGTAGAACGGTAAAACTGTACTCACAATCCCAGGATTTCCCCATCACTGCAGCAATGCACAGATGAGACTGACTGGGCTCAAAGCACCAACTAACTAACTAACTAACTAACTACAGATGAGAGTGGCTGGGTTCAAAGCACCAACTAACTAACTAACTAATACAGATGAGACTCTCACTGTTTATCACCATCGTGACAGTCACACACATTGATATTGTACAAGCTCTCTTACACAATTGTATTCAGTAAGTCGGCCCATCTCGACATCCTTGAGGATATAACTGAGTTACATAACTGAGTAATACTGCTCTAAAAGGTGAAGAGAGACATCCTCTCACAGACTCCACAATCACAGCACAGCCTCCCTCAGAACGTACTGAAACAAGCACAGACATGAAATGGTCGGTACCATACTATCCGTTCAGCCAGATCTGAAACAAGTACAGACATGAAATGGTCGGTACCATACTATCCGTTCAGCCAGATCTGAAACAAGTACAGACATGAAATGGTCGGTACCATACTATCCGTTCAGCCAGATCTGAAACAAGTACAGACATGAAATGGTCGGTACCATACTATCCGTTCAGCCAGATCTGAAACAAGTACAGACATGAAATGGTCGGTACCATACTATCCGTTCAGCCAGATCTGAAACAAGTACAGACATGAAATGGTCGGTACCATACTATCCGTTCAGCCAGATCTGAAACAAGTACAGACATGAACCCAAACCTACAAGAAGAGATTGGTCGTCTAAGAAAAAGACACAAAAGGAAGCATTCAGAATGAAAGGAGCTCTACGAAATGCTAAACAGAGCAAAACCACAAACAACAATAGTCTGGTTGAAGAAGGCCAAAGAAAAGGCCTTAAAACAAAGCTTTTCTACTGGAAAGGAGCACTACGAGAAGCTGTCGGTAGAAGAAGGCCTGAGATAAAGTCATAAGAAGAACCAATCGGAACAGATAGGAGTCCTACGGAGTGCTAAGAGAAACAGAACCATTAAGAACTGGGCAGAAGAGGCCAAAGAAACAGCCCTTAAAAAATAAAATAAAAAGCACTCAGGGGAGAAAGCCCCCCTCAAAAAAAAGAACAACACAACCACGAAAAAGTACTTGGTAACAGAAGGCCAAAGAAAAGGCCACAAAGGAAGAATAAGGAGAGAAAGAAGCAATAACGAAATGCTAAAAGGAACATAGAAGAAGAGAAAGCAGCCCTACAAGTGAAATCACATGGCCAGAGGCTGTGACAAGTGGCATCTTTGTAAAGCAGGTAGTTTTTCTTACGGTGAATCACCGCGGACCCCTCCCCTTGAGGGAACTTCTCTCCACCGGTGAAAACAATAGTGTGGAGAGACCCTGGGGGTATCTTGAGCCTGTTTACAACCTGTTCGCGATTATGAGTGCAACCACCCTGCCCGCACAGACTGACACGTGTGGACTTCGCCCCAGATAGCACACTAAGAACAGAGGAACCCTAAGAAACGTCAAAAAGACCAAAACCACAAGAAGAAGAGCTGGGTAGAAGAAGGTGTAAGAAAAAGACCCAAAAGGAAGCATTCAAAATGAAAAGATCCCTACGAATAGCTAAACAGAGCAAAACCACCAACAACAATAGCTTGGTTAAAGAAGGTCGAAGAAGAGGCCCTTAAACGAAGCATTCAAACTGCAAAGGAGCCCTATGAAAGCGCTCAGAGAAGAACAGAGCCCTACAAAATACTGAAAAGAACAAAACCACTAAGAAGAAAAGTTCGGTAGAAAAAGGCCCAGCAAAAAAAGATCAAACAAGCAGCACTCGGTAAATGCAGACAAGTGGCATCTTTGTAAAGCAGGTATTTTTTTTTTTTTTTTTTTTTTTTACGGTGAATCACCGCGGACCCCTCCCCTTGAGGGAACTTCACTCCACCGGCGAAACAAGAGTGTGGAGAGACCCTGGGGGATTTTGAGTCTGTTTACCACCTGTTTACGGTTGTGACTGAACTCACCCTGCGACATGCTGCCACATATGCAGAACATGCCCCAAAAAGCAGTCGAGAAAAAAAAACTTAAAAAAAAGAGTCCTACAAAATGCTGAAAAGAACAAGTCAGTTGGCTCTTGGATTTTTACATTCTGTCAACCGCACTGGGTCATCTCGAGATGAATAACACATGACTCATGGTTATTTTATACCAGGTCGAAATAATAAGTCGTCTAAACGCATGTGGAAAAAAAAATGAAAAAAAAAAGAAAAAAAAGAGGCTGGTTCACAGTTCTAAACACAACAAAATCAACAGCAAACACCACCGTGAGTACCAGTATTTACATTTCGCTTATTTACAGCTGAGAAAGGTACATCCAGGCAGGTTATCTGCTGCGGATGTTATCAGTACAAAATTAAAACAATCGATCAGACACACATTCCACACTGACACTCATACGCGCACAGCAACACGCATGCACTGACGCACACCGTCCGGTATGTGGTACTTATTCCGCGACACGCATGCACGCGCACGCACGCACTCACACATTTTGCAGGTATGTGGAAACTGGAATGTGCATCACTCTGTGCCCCTTTGTATCTTCTTCAGTGTTCTTCTTCTTCTTCTTCTTTCCTTGAATGCCCACAATCATGTTGATGATTATTCTGGCACTTTAGGTGGTGTTCGCAAAGTCGACATTTCAGCTCTGGTCACAAGTCCTAAAAATTGAGTTGTTGCACTGTCATTCAGACATTCTCTGTCTAAAAAAAAAAAAAAAAAACTAGTTGACTGGTCAGTGGGAGGCACGTGACACAAAAGTGTCAACAGTCGTTGCCTCTACTGCATCAATGGAGAGTGAGTTCCAGTCCCTGATAGTGCGGGGTAAAAAGGAACCACCTCGGTACTGCGTTCTGGTGGTGATGAGGCTAAGCTGTTGACTGTGGGTACGGCGCTGGCGGGGGGGTGGCGGGACTAGTTTAGTCTTGATGATGGGGCACTGGACTAGTCCACTGCAGATCTTATACAACACCCCTAGGCGTGAGATCTTCCTGCGCTGTTCCGAAGACGGCCATCCGAGTGAGTCCAGCATGAGATTTACACAGTGTTCATGCCACCTTGAGGGGTCTACTTACAGTTTGTCTCTAATATGTCAACCCGACATCCGAGGACATGAAGCCCCGCATCATCATCATCGTTGAGGGGTCTACCCGACCCTAATGAGCCTTATGGTTTCAGTGGACGTAAAACACCATGTTTGCTTATTTATTTACTTACTTACTTGAAGGGTCTGACGCGATTAAAAAAAAAAAAAAATCCTGCTGCATTCTGCGATTTTAAACTCCCCATTGGTGTTTTCAAGTCTCTGACTAGTTCTCAGATTGCGTGGGGCTTTGTGTAGAGCACATTATTTGTTATTTACAGTTACATAATATATTTTTTAAACTTTAGTCATAGTGGATTTTTTTAATTGTTACCAAAACAAATTACTGCAGACATTTTTTCAGATTAACTACAATTACATGTATAGAAAATAATATTGTTTATGTTCATCTGGCTGTAATAAAGCTGTGTGTATTGCTTACATTTTGCTACAGCATTTTATAGAGCTCTGTTATACAGTATACAGTACACGGTATTGTCTAAGTTCCATGATTCTGTTTTTGTTCACCATTACTTTACAGTTGCTGTTTTGACATGTCTTCTGATTTCAGATATCAAGAAGCACCCACCTTGCTTCATGATCAAGCTTACAAATATTGATGTGGAACTGAAAAGTTTGTATGTCATTACTGTCTAATAATTTTTCATTTAATTTACTTCAGAAATTGGCTTTTGGGCTGAACACTTTGAACACATAAAATAAAATAAAAATTAAATGTTACTTGAACAGTTAAACTTAAAGGGGAACTGACATCACAGGCCCTATCAGTAGGAATGGAATACAAGTATTTTCATGTATGCAGCATGCACTAGTTTCCCGTGCCCACCTGGGCAAAGGCCTGATAAAAGTGAAAACAAACTACAAGCAAGAACATAATTATGAAGTCTGTTTAAAAATAAAAAAAAAACTGCAGAAAGAGCATGCAGGGGAAGTGGGAATGGGGGGTGAACAAGATCAAAGGTATACATATGTGTATATATATATATAATTTGCAAAACAATGAAATTCTTGTCTTTCGTCATGTAGGATTATGTAAAGTTGATTTTAAAATTGGTCCTGCAGGTCCAGTCTGGCTTCGCTTCACATTTTCTGATGACTACCCTTCAGTACCCCCGGGGATTGAAGTTCCCATGAACTCACAGATCCTGTCACCTGCTCAGTGCCAAGGTTTGCTAAGCCATCTTCAGGAACAGGTAATGCTCTGAAACTAATATATATATATGTACAGCTGACCTTGGCTATCAGTATCACAGTATCAGCATTGTTCAAATATTCAAGCGCAAGTGCAGAAACATTGATAGTGATAACAATAACTTATAGCGTTGCACCCATAACAAAAATTATGAGCTCAGGGCAGAGTGAAATATCAAAAGCACAAAGACAATCATAAAGTTAATACAATGAACAAGTACTATATATATACCTGCAAAAACACTCAAACATTCAACAGCATCAACAAAACAAAACCAACAAAGTTCAACAGAATCAACAAAACAAAACCAACAAAACTCATACATGTATACAATGATTCATTCGATTCTGCTTAATGTCTTCAGGTGCTAAAAAGCATATTAGGAACAATCTGTAGAATAATCTTGTCTTGGACAAGACGCACACACACACATTCGCTCACTCAACTCCACCTTCCTTCTGTCTCAAGTGTACAGACAGATAGGTAGATATGATTTAAAGGTGATGAGGATGAGGTGTGTTTTAAATTGAGCTTTAAAATATAGCAAGGATGAGGAGAGGTGGATATATTCAGTGGCAGTGAATTCCAAACAATTGGAGCCTGGTATTAAAGAGCCACGACTGTCCTCTATTCTGGCTTCCTGGGGTGATTTGTTAGAAACTGCATGTTGTCAGGTATGAAGGGAACTAACTCCCAACCTAAACATATATTTCAAGCTATTTAGCTGTTCCTAGTGCAATTTTTGACCCTACATGCAAACATAGACTTGCCTGAGCTGTCCTCACAATAGCTAACCCATGGAAGGAGGTATTCCATGGGTAATTTAGGATATTTATAGTACCATCATTTACACACGGCTCCTGGAGATCACATTGCATGTTCTCAAGCATGATACTTGCAGTTCGTCCCCTTTCACCTCATTCTCATGATTTATGGAGGACCCACCAGCACTGGCAGGTGGAGTTTCTCAATGATCCATGTAATGCATCTCTAAAGTTCACATGCTTTTGAGGGAACATGAAGTCTTAAACCAGGAGTCTGTGATCACACTATACAGCTTTCAAACCAGTGTGACATCTATAAGGTGACGAAATGGTTCATGGAAACCTGTCAGTCACTGTAATCAGTCAGATACATGGTCATCTATGCTACTGCTAGAGCTCTACTAGCAACCACCCTGCTCCCTTCCCTGTTTAGAAAACACACATACACACACATGCACGCACACACACACACACACACACACACACACACACACACACACACTCAAACACACACTCATGTACTCAGACATGCACATCTCTCTCTCTCTCTCTCTCTCTCTCTCTCTCTCTCTCTCTCTCTCTGTTTCTCTCTCTCTCTCTCTCTCTCTCTCTCTCTCTCTCTCTCTCTCTCTCTCTCTCTCTCTCTCTCTCTCTCTCTCTCTCTCTCTCTCTTGCTATGCTGTGCTTATTTATTTATTTATTTTTAATTTATTTTAGAACCGGTCAAACAAAGTAACAGCCAGTACATCTGGCCAGTTGCTGATTTTGTTTCCAGTATAATTATGCTGATCTTAGTGGGCAAAATACTGGAAATTTCCAGTTAGCACAATCTCTGGGAATGGGTTCTCAGTCTCATACAAATAGTCAGTCATCAGGGATTTGACTGCATTACCTCTTTTTTTTCTTCTTTTTCTTCCATTTCTTAAATACTTTTCAGGCTCAAGAACTGGTTGGCATGGCAATGGTTTTCAGCTTAGTGGAACTGGCTCAGACGTGGATCAGCGAGCATGTTCAGCCGAACCAAGACCAGGCAGATGAAGGGGAAGACAGGGGAACAGAGGCCAATGTCGAGCTGGAGCCAGAACTATTCAAGCCCGTGCTAGACGCAAAGGCCAGTGGAGGGCGATGGCACTTTGTCATTGGTCTTGTGGTATGTGAAGGCTGTTGGAAACCTTGCAGTATCTGTTCCAACCTCGTGTCACCTCAGCAGCATGTAAATGATCCCAGTCATTCTGCCTAAAGTGCAGGTAGCACGTTACAGCTAAACATGTATGTATCCTGCATATATATGGCTCTGAATAAAGTGACACTGTAAACTGGTGCATGGTTGTATGGTGTACTCAGATTCACATGGCACCAGCCATGCAACAACCAGATAGCACTGTAAGTACACCACTTGGATGGATATTCAAAATCTGCCGTAAAAGGCTAGTCACTCATTCAGAATCACATGTAAGAAGAACACAGTAAGTCTGCTAAAGAGTAGAGAATAGTGCTGTATGAAAGCAGTCAGCAACGACAACAACCTTTCTGGTATGTTCTTTAATACTGAACTTTGTTTCTTCTTCTTCTTCTTCTTCTTCTCTCTCTCTCTCTCTCTCTCTCTCTCTCTCTCTCTCTCTCTCTCTCTCTCTCTCTCTCTCTCTCTCTCTCTCTCTCTCTCTCTTTTAAATGAAATGTTCTTAAGGGTAAGACTAATTTAGGCATGATAATAATTTTTACATGTGCTCACAACATTTGGAATTTTCATTCTCATGTTAGGAACAGATGAGGAACTTTACCAGACGTGTCATTCTCAAGTCAGAAGAATTAGATGGGGAAACATCACCAGAACCATTCTCAAGTCAAAAAAAGATGGGGAAGGTCACCAGAATTTTCATTCATGATTCAAAAAAAGGCCAGGATTTTCACCAGGACTGGAAGTTTCATTTTTATTTTAAGTCAAAAAAACAAAATAAAAAAGTGTAGAATTTGACTGTGACTGGAATTTTCTTTGTCATGCCAAGACAAGATGGAGAGCTTCAGTAATCACATGATTCAAATTTTCACTCATTTTCAAGATGATGAGGAAAGATGGGGAAGTTGACCACCTGGAATATTTTATTCTCAAGTGCAGAAAAGGTTGGGAACCTCATCAAGACTAGATGTATTAATTTTAGGTCCAAGTGTAGAAAAAAAACAAAAAAACAAGCAAGTAATTAACTTGCTTGGTGGTAAGAAAGCTGCACTGTACATCATTTACCATGCCCCCCCCCCCCCCCCCCCCCCCCCCCGCCCCTTTTTTTTGTGTGTGTGTGTTTTGTTTCTTTCTCACCATTACAAGATACATGCATTTTCTTTCTTTGCACCCCAGTTACTAAACTGACTTGCAGGTTAGTTCTCTGTGTCTTAATTGATTGTTAAAACCTGTTGTCTGATGTCTCAATCAAATGTTAAAATCTGTTGTCTGATGTTTCAATCAAATGTTAAAACCTGTTGTCTGATGTCTTGACCAATTGTTAAAACCTGTTGTCTAATGTCTTAATTGATTGTCAAAACCTGTTGTCTGTACTGTGGGTGTTGTTCAGGGTAAACCATCAGCAGGAAAAAGCACCTTTTTCAACGCAGCAGTGGGTCAAGACCTGGCCAAGACGGGCGCTTTTCCTTTTACCACCATTGAACCCAACGTGAAGCAGACTGTGTATGCTATTCCTTGCCCCTGTCAGAAGTGGGAGAGACAGTGTGATTCAGGTAACTATGCCACAAGTGGGAGTCAGGAAACTATGTAAGAAGTGGGAGAGACAGTGTGGTTCAGGGAATTATTTTTCACAAAAGAGAGAGACAGTGGGATTCAGTGCCACTGTGTTATGTGTGTGGAAGGGGGGGGGGGGGATTCAGGTTATATGTCTGAAGTGGGACAGAGTGGGATTCAGGGAACTACATCACAAGTGGGAGAAAATGGGATTCTGCTATGTCACAAGTGGGATTCTGCTAGCTGTGTCAGAAGTGGGATTCAGCTAACTATGTCAGAAGTGGGAGAGACAGTGGGATTCAGCTTTGTCACAAGTGGGAGAGACAGTGGGATTCAGGTAACTATGTCACAAGTGGGATTCAGGTAAATGTAAAAGCAGGTAAATTAGTTCCATTTTGATTTTTCTCATGCAAGTATTGTCAGCAGATGTAAGAGAAACATGGCCAGATATAATCTGAGTAGACTGTGTGGGTGCAAACATACTACCATTTGAGCACCAACAAAAAAAACTCACTTAGAACTGAAGTTTACAGTTTTCAAAGACCTACAGTGTATCCAGTGATGGTAGTGATTGGAGGAAGGATGTCATAAACTGATCCATGGTGTGACTGTCATATATATCATTAAAGCTCCATGTTTTATTGAATTGTCTGCAAGTGAATGACAAGCCAGAGCATTGAATTGTTTCATGTGAATGATGAGACAGAACATTGAATTGTTTTATGTGAATGACGAGCCAGAACATTGAATTGTTTCATGTGAATGACAAGCCAGAAGGCCAGTTTCTGTACATAGACACAATAAAGTTGTACTGGAGTTTGCTAAGCCGTGTGGGCACATCATGCAGTGTTGGTTGCGGTTTGTCCTCCCAGCGTACGGTCACTCAGCCAGGGGAGAGAGGTTGATGCCAGTGACCATGAAGGACGTGGCAGGGCTGGTGCCAGGTGCCTATGAGGGAAAGGGACGAGGAAACAGGTCAGTGTCGGTGGTCCTGCGCAGGTGGGGAATCTTTCTCTCTCCTTTTGTCTGTGTCTGTCTGTCTTTCTGCTATCTGTCAGCCTCTCTCTCTCTCTCTCTCTCTCTCTCTCTCTCTCTCTCTCTCTCTCTCTCTCTCTCTCTCTCTCTCTCTCTCTCTCTCTCTTTCTTCCCTTCATCTATCTGTCTCTGTGTGTGTGTCTCTGTCTCTGTCTCCTTCTCTCTCTGTCTCTCTGTCTCTCTGTCTCTGTCTCTCTCTCTCTCTCTCTCTCTCTCTCTCTCTCTCTCTCTCTCTCTCTCTCTCTCTCTCTCTCTCTCTCTCTCTCTCTCTCTCTCTTTCTCTCTAACAGATGATGAAGTGTGCCCAAGTCTTCTTTGACGGAACTTTGCTGCAGGTTTTTGAATGACCTGCTGGATGCCGATGTGTTAGTGCACGTGGTGGATGCCTCAGGCCGGACAGATGAAAAGGGAGAGGAAACGGACAAATATGACCCAGTGCAGGACATCTCGTGGGTGGAGCAAGAGCTGCAGTAAGCAAGCTCTTCTCTTCTTCATCTTCTTCTTCTTTAGTATAGTGTCCAGCTTCAGCATAAGGAAGACTCTGACACTTGTAGTACATGAGTGGTTATTTTGTTATTTCTATAGGCCACCAAACTCTGACATGGACTACAGGATCTTTAGCATGTGTATGTGATCTTTTCGCAAATGTTTACACACAGGGAAATTCAGTTTATAGTCTCATATTTTGTTTCATTCATTTTATATGAGCATATGTATGCATTACACTGCCATTATGCAGAATCTCAAACAGACTGACTGGCTGTCTGACTGACTGACTGACTGACTGACTGACTGAACAGAGCGAGGCCCAAAGTGTTCGTGCAGAATCCACACACAAGGGAGCTAATTCGAGTCCAAAGAAAGTCCACCACTCTGAGACTAAGGAGTTAGAGAGGGATTTGTTGCCAGTACCTGCATTCAAAGCTACATCCTCTTGATTCCAAGTCTGATGCCTGTATTTCTGGTCTGCATGACCTTTTGAGGAAGTGTTTGTGTTATTGTTGTTTGTTATGTGGATCTGGATGTTCTGTGAGGCATTTGCTGTGTGTCACACAAGCATAGACACAGCAGTGATGTACATACATGTATGTACACATACATGTGCGCACACACACACACACACACACACACACACACACACACACACACACACACACACACACACACACACACACACACAACCGCCACCACCACCACCACAACCACCACCATGACTGCACACACAACACAACGCACACACAAACACACAGAGATATGCAGACACACAGATCCATCCACGCTCACACACAATACACACATGCATCCACACATGCACATACGTAAGTGGCACACCACATGTGTACATGCTTATATACTTGTGCCTAAACATGTGCACATGCAGACAAATATGTATGTGCATGTACACTCACACACACTCACCTGCACAAACACTCAGTTCATCCTTGAGGCCTGTTCTTTACAGACAGTGGATCTACCAGAATGTGATGGAGAAATGGGACAGTATCAAGCGACGACCACAGAAGCTGATTGACATGTTCACAGGCTACCATGCCACTCGCTCTACTATTGCCCATGCTCTCACTTCTGCTGGTATTGGAGAAATGTAAGATATATGAAGCTGTGTGTGTCTGTGCATGCGTGCATGTGTGTGTGCATTTAAGGGTGCCGACTTAGAAGGGTAACTGACTTAGAAAATGTTCCAGATTTAAAATGAAGATTCAGAAGAAACACAGTGTTTGTGTGACATTTTGTAAGCGCTTATCAACTCTTTTGTGTACTTTTTTTGCTAATTTGTGTGTGTGTGTTTTTGTATGTGTGCTAGTTGTCCAGTTGGGGTGCATAGCCCATTACATGAAAGTCAACACAATGAATTGTAGGTAATAAACAAACAAACAATTGAAACATGAAACAAACTGCCAAGTGAAAAAGAGGCCACAGTTGTGTGGGTGTTAAAGGGGAGGTAACTGACTGTACCCACACTGCCTTTGACAGAGAGTTGTCCACCCTGGCCCAATGGAATGAGGAAGTGCTGCGAAGGATCGTGGCCCACTTTGTCAGGATACGGTTCCCCATTTTGCTGGCTCTCAACAAGTGTGACACCCCCTCTTCTGCAGAGCACATCCACAGGTGTGGTATACTTTGGCCTTCACCCCCACCCCCACACCACCTCCACTTTTGTGTTTGTGGGAGAGAGAGGTGGGAGGAGGGTCTCACTTCTTGCTGTACTGTCTGAATGACTTTTGTGCAAAATATCTTATCCTAAGACTAAGTACTACACATTCACAGGTGTGGTATCCTTAGCACCCCACCCCCCAAACCACTCCCCTTTGTGTGTGTGTGTTTGTGGGTGGGAGGGGGGTCTCACCTTTTGCTGTACTGTCCGAGCGACTTTTGTTACTTTGTACAAAATATCTTATTCTAACAGTGCACATCCACAGGTGTGGTATCCTTCGCCCCCCCCCCCCCCCCCACCACGCCCCTGTTTCTTTGTGTGTGTGTGTGTTTGTTGGAGGGAGGGGTGAGAGGAGGTCTCACATTTTGCTTTACTGAGCAATTTTTGTACAAAATATCTTATTCTAACAGTGCATATCCACAGGTGTAGCCTTGGTAGCCTTTTGCCCTTACCCACTGGAGGGGGGGGGGGGGGGTCTGGGGAGGGCCTCACCTTTTGCTGTACTGTCTGAGTGACTTTTGTACAAAATATCTCTTTATAACAGAGCCAACTGAATACTGATTAAAGGAGAATCATGTCCTATGACAGTATGAGTATCAGCTGGCACTTGAAAAAAGCGATGTAGCAATTAAATCTGTTATTGTCGTTGTTGTCTAAAAAAAATATATATATATAAAAAAATGATGTGTACCTTTTGAGCTTACGTTAAGTTCAGTGTTGCTTTACTTCCACAGAGACCGTGGGGGCTGTTAGGGACGGGGAACCCAGGACAACCACCTCAGCTTTCACACAGTTCCTGAGCTCTAATCACATCAGTTCAATGTTGCTCTATGTTCAGTGAGACCATGTGCTTACGTTCAAGTTCTATGTTGCTTTACATCCACAGAAACTGCAGGAACTGTTAGGGATAGGGAGTCCAGGACGGCCATCTGGACTTTCACACAGCTCCTGAGTTCTGCTGTGCTTATACCCTTATACCCTGAAGCTAGATTTTTATAAACTACACTCCTGCTGACATCCTTCTTTCTTCACAGAATTTCTCAGCTGGAACGGCCTCACATAGCTGTGAGTGCAGGCACTGAGCGATACCTTCAGACATGCCAGGAGGGAGGGGAGATAGAGTACCACCCCGGTGCCACAGACTTCACCATACTGCAGTGCAACAGGGACACCCAGAACCGCCTCCAGACAATCAGAGAGTCTGTCTTCCAAATGTGAGGGAATTGATGCCATTTTGAAATTTGGGCAAAAGGTGTGTGTGTGTGTGTGTGTGTGTGTGTGTGTGTGTGTGTGTGTGTGTGTGTGTGTGTGTGTGTGTGTGTGTACATATGCATGTGTCTGTGCATGTATGTATGCATGTGTGTGAAAGTATGTTTACACAGTTGTGATTGTTGTTGAAATCAGATTGTACTTTTTGTCTATTGGTGGCTGTGTGTGTGCATATGTACTCGCTGATTTTATATGTGCATCACCCTGATGTAACTGTACCAGTTGACTAGCATAAAACACCAAGTTACTTACTCATTTTTATGTGGTGCTGTTTTCATTGAGAACAGGATTTCCATATTTTGTCTCTCTGTGTCTACACCAAACTCTATGACAGCCTTCCTCCCCTCCAGTGGCGTAACAAATCTGGCCGAGTTTGGAGGAAGGTGCCAGAAAACTATGCTCAGAGTGTCTGTCTGGATATGTCCACATGTGTGGTTTCAGTTCTTTTACTCATTCTTTTATTTCATTCTTTTCTTCTTCTTTTTTTTTTGGGGGGGGGGGGGGGTGGTGGGGCAGAGTGGTGGGTTCTTTTACTCATCCTAATTCTCATTTACTTATAGGGTACTCTTTTACTCATCCTAATTCTCATTTACTTAATATCAAAAGTCCAAACAGACCTTTTGGTTAGTGTTTTCAACCATTCTTCTTTTGTTTGTTATTGTTATTTTAGGTGTTATGTGCAAGTGAATAAAGTGTTCTGTATTCTGTTTTGTACTTGTATGTCCAAACAGACATGGTGGTACCAATGTCCAGCAGGCTCTGACAGCGGCAGTGGAGCTGAAGCAGCCGGTGTATGGCTATCCGGTGTCCAGCCTGAGCTCCATGAGGTCTGTGGGCATGGGCGGCGGCAGCCAGACAAACCGGGATGCCACGTTGCTTCAGGATTGTGTCCCTTTGAAGCCTGGCACTACTGTGATTCAGTTTTTCGAGATCTTGTGCAGCTATCCTTACAAGCTGCTGTCTGGAGATTTTGTAAGAGCAGAGGTAGGTGGCACTTTGCAGACACTTATTTGTATGTGTGTTGGTTTCTTTGGTTGGGGAGCAGTGTTGCTTTAGTTTTCACATGTGTGTGTTTTATTTTTGTTTTCATTTATCTTATACTGGGAGTTTAAAATTCTGCTTTGTCTATTTGGTGGTTGTTGTTTTCATTCTTCTGGTAGAGTATAAATGTTATTACAATGAACGTTTCTAAAAATGCTGCGCTCCTCTTTCTGTTTCTCTTGTTTGTTAGTTGTTGTTTTTTGATATTGTTGCTGTGTGTGTGTGTGTGTGTGTGTGTGTGTGTGTGTGTGTGTGTGTTTGTGTGTGTTTGTGTATTTTTGTTGTTGTTACTTTTTTGTGTTTTGTTGTTGTTTTCCTTTCTGTAAATTGTTTCCTCCTGATTGACTGAGCAATCATGGTTGACTGAGCATTAAAAACTAATTCTCTCTCTGTAAACTGTTGTTTGATTTTTTTATTGATTTTTTTAATTGAATTTTGTTTGTTTGTTGTTGTTTTTGGGGGGTTGTTGTTTTTGCAATCTGAGGTCCAAATGCTAAATTTGTTTGACTTTAGCACCATTACCATTGTGTTACTATGAAAATCACTAACAACACACACACACACACACACACACACACACACACACACACACACACAAAGAAGAGAAAGATGAAAATTTGATCACTGGGACAACACTTGTCATCCTTTCTTCTGTCGATGGTGTGTCTAGGCGATGGATGAATCTGGAGCAGAGCGCCACATGAAGAAAGAGGAGGTCCTCCCTGGGCCATACTGCATCGTCAAGTACATGAGCACCAAACGGGGGGCAGTCTGACACCTGCGTTGTGTTTACTGGACACACAGGGTTCTGCACTGAGCTTTCTCCTTTGACTCTTTCCCAGCAACCATGCCTGGAGATGGAGATCTCATGGAACAGGGCTTCTTTCACACAATGGATGAAGACGCAGTGGAACCTGCTGTGAATGACTACTTAAGCTCATGATCTCAAGAAATGACTTGTGATATTTCTGTTGTGTTTAATTGTTTAAACTTGGCTTTTTTCTCCCCCTTTTTTTTTTTTTTTTTTTTTTGAGGGGGTGGGGAGAGGGGTGGGGGGGGAGGTAGGGGTGTTGTATGTATCATGTGAGCACTTAGGGCATTGATGAGTGCATGATAAATGTACATTATTATTATACATACTGTTGTAGAGGGAGTTGTGTGTTTTTTTTGCAAGTTTGCCAGTTATGTTGGTATGTGGATTTTATGTGTGTTGGATGTCTCATGATTCTTTGTGACCAGTTGGTCGTTGTTGCTGCTAGCGTGCTTCTGCTTATCGTTCTTTTTTTTTTATTCATGCTTTCCTTTGGGGGGAGGGGAGGGGTCAGTTAGCTTATGTTGTTGTTTTTGAAAGGTGTTGGGTTATTATGTATGTGCAATAGATGAGTCTTTATTTTCAGTGTAATGTATTACATGTATACTATTTTAAAGGCTATGCAACACATGTGATATTGCTGCAGATTTTAGTCACAACAATGTTAATCAATGAAATGACTATGAAATGGTATGCTGTCATACTCAGGACCCTGCAAAAGAGTTTGTGTGTGTGTGTGTGTGTGTGTAGTGTGGTGTGTGTATGGTGTTCACGTGTGTGTGTGTGTGTGTGTGAGTGTGAGCTGTCTGTGTGTGTGCAATATAGTGTGGTGTGTGTGTGGGATAGGTGGAGGCAGTGGTGGTGAATGAACAAAAATAAAGTAATGTCATCAGAGAAAGCAGTGCAGTTAGCACTACTGGATGAAAAAGGATACTGCTGTGAACAGTAGTTAATACTTAACACACAGTCTGCTGAATTACTGTCCTCATTTATTTTTCCTTCTCACAATAGTCGATTATGCACATTCATAAACAGACAAAACAAAGAATGAGTTTATGTGGAAATACTGTGATAGTAAATATATACAAATATTACCAAAATGGAATGGGCTCTGTAAATTATGCACCATACACACAATCACATCTGTGCACACATGCACACCACACTCATTAACACATGTACACTCACACACTCGTTAATCATAAAACTGTTAATGAAAAAACATGTGGTCATACTCAGCACCATACAAGAGAGAGAGAGAGTGTGTGTGAATGGTAAGTGAAGAGGGGGGATGAGGGGATGTGAGTAATGTTAGTCGGACAACATTAACAAAATGAAAAGGGATCTGTAAGTTACATATCATATAATTATACACAATCACTTGCACTCAAATGCACACACACACACACATGCCACACTCGTTAATGCACACCCACATCACAGTTTCAATTCCACTTCAAATAAGAGCACTGGGAGACCGGATGAAGAAGGTGATCATTGCAAAGGCTTAATTTCCCAAGAATCCAGACTTCAGTGAACTGAATTAGGCCTGGAAGTGTACACAGTGGACCACTGTGGGAGATGCTAGTGGACCTCTGAGGTTTCTTCAGTGACCCACTCTAAGGCCTGTTCAGCAACCAACTCTTAAGCCTACTCAGTGATCCACCAATGTGACCCACTCTGAGGCCTCTTCGGTGGACCATTCTGACTCAATCTGAGGCCTCTTCAGTGGACCATTCTGAGGTTTCCAGCAGACCACAGGGAAGCCTCGTCAGTGGAGTGCTCTGAGGATTCTTCACTGGACCACTCTGAGGCCTCTTCAGTGGACCATTTCAAAGCCTCTTCAATGGACCGCTCTGAGGCCTCTTCAGATGGACCACTCTGGATCCTCTTCAATGGATACTCTGGCCTCTTCAGTGGACAATGAGACCTCTTCAGTAGACTACTCTGATGACCATTCTCAGGCCCCTTGAATGGACCGCTCTGAGACCTCTTCAGTGGACCATTCCGAGGCCTCTTCAGAAGGACCCAGTGGACCACTCTGAGCCTATTCAGTGACTTGTACAACCTCAGCTATATATATATATAATTCATGTTACCATAAAATTGATTCGTCTAAAAACAAAACTCGACTAACTACAGAACCTTGCAGTTCCTCTTCCGCTTTCTGGGCTCCCTTTTGAAGGTGAGTTTTGTCTTGATCACCTCATCGAACACCGCCTTGATGCCTTTGTGGGTGAGCGAGGAACATTCCATGTACTTCAGCGCCTTGATCTTGTTAGCCAGCACAGAACCCTGTGAGGCAAAAAAAAAAAAAAAAGCAGCAATAAAACCGGCTGGTTAAAGGAGATTTCAGCTCTGGTTAATTATACTCTGCTGAAAGTTTAGTTTGATTTGGCCGTGATATAACTTTTTTCTTTCTTTCTAAAAGTGCCCTCTCGGTTGTAACTGGAAGATGATTTTATGCATGTATGTACAGTCAAGAATGCATGTGTGTGGGTGTTTGTACGTATATAATTATGTATGCATGCGCGCGTGTGTGTAGTGTACCCAGCGTGTTTGTGTGTGTGTGTGTGTGTGTGTGTGTGTGTGTGTGTGTGTGTGTGTGTGTGTGTGTGTGTGTGTGCGTGCGTGCGTGCGTGCGTGCATGCAGTGTGTGTGTGGTTTAAGGGGAGGGGGGAGGATCTATAGTCCTTTGGGTGAGGTCCAGTCTGCTACAGACTTGTGCACCTTAAAGATCCCAGGACACACACACACACACACACACACACACACACACACACACACACACACACACAACACAACAAAAATTGCTCTAGGAATAAGTGACCTTTCGAATTAACAATAATTTAGCCAAGTAGTGCATCTTTCCAAACAGAACTATAAAAGTTGATCAATTATACAACGAAAGCAAAGCAAACTGACCTTGTCTTTGGAGATGGGTTCCAAAGACCTTTGTTGGAGCTGAGCAATGGTGTCCTTGTCATTGCGAAGGTCTGTCTTGGTGCCCACCAGCAGAATGGGTACGTCTGGGCAGTAGTGGTGGATCTCTGGGTACCACTGTAACCAAACACGATCAGGATTGTAAACAATGACCCCACACTCGGGCTAAAACAGTGGACATCTGGGTACCACTTCAACCAACAATGACCCCCAAGTCTGCTAATTTCTGGGTACCACTGTGACCAAACAAAATCAGGATTGCAAACAATGACCCAACACTTGGGCTAAAATAGTGGACGTCTATGTACCACTTCAACCAACAATGGTTGTGTGTGTGGTGGATTTCTGGGTACCACTGTAACCAAACACGATCAGGATTGTAAACAATGACCCCACACTTGGGCTGAAATAGTAGACATCTGGGTACCACTTCAACCAACAATGACCCCAAGACCGGGCTGTCGTGGTGGATTTCTGGGTACCACTGTAACCAAACACGATCAGGATTGTAAACAATGACCCCACACTTGGGCTGAAATAGTAGACATCTGGGTACCACTTCAACCAACAATGACCCCAAGTCCGGGCTGTCGTGGTGGATTTCTGGGTACCACTGTAACCAAACATGATCAGGATTGTAAACAATGACCCTACACTTGGACTAAAATAGTGGATGTCTGGGTACCACTTCAACCAACAATGGTTGTGTGTGGTGGATTTCTGGGTACCACTGTAACCAAACAAGATCAGGATTGTAAACAATGACCCCACACTTGGGCTAAAATAATGGACGTCTGGGTACCACTTCAACCAACAATGGTTGTGTGTGTGGTGGATGTCTGGGTACCATTGTAACCAAACAAGATCAGGATTGTAAACAATGACCCCACACTTGGGCTAAAATAGTCGACATCTCGGTACCACTTCAACCAACAATGACCCCAACAGTGATTCCAATTTGGGCTGTACCAGTGGACATCTTGGTACGACTGCAGCCAGACAAGATCAGGATTAGATTCCAAACAACGATAATATAATGACACAGGTGGACAACAGTCTTGAATTTCTGCGTGTTGCAGCAACCAGTCGAGACCAAGTGAGCATTAGCCTATACGCCATGATCCTACACTTGAGCAACAGTGGTGAATATCAACCAATCAAAGGATCAAAAACAATTATCGTGCGATTTGGTAGTGGTAGTGAATATGTTTCTGGGTACCCACTACAACCAAAGAAGGTTGGTGATTACAGTGACACAACCATCATCTGGGTAACAGGTTAGTTGTGGATTTCTGGGTACCACTGTAGCCAAGACGGTCGTGATTACAGTGACATAGTTATCTGGGTAACAGGCTAGTTGTGGATTTTGGGGTACCATTACAATCAAAGAAGGTTGTTGTTACAGTGACATAGTTATCATCTGGGTAACAGGTTAGTTGTGGATTTCTGGGTACCACTGTAGCCAAGACGGTCGTGATTACAGTGACATAGTTATCTGGGTAACAGGCTAGTTGTGGATTTGGAGGTACCATTACAATCAAAGAAGGTTGTGGTTACAGTGACATAGTTATCATCTGGGTAAAAGGTTAGTTGTGGATTTCTGGGTACCACTGTAGCCAAGACGGTTGTGATTACAGTGACATAGTTATCTGGGTAACAGGTTAGTTGTGGATTTGGGGGTACCATTACAACCAAAGAAGGCTGTAGTTACAGTGACATAGTTATCATCTGGGTAACAGGTTAGTTGTGGATTTCTGGGTACCACTACAACCAAGGAAGGTTGTGTGATTACAGTGACATAATTACCATCTGGATAATAGGTTAATAGTGGATTTCTGGATGCCACTGTAACCAAGGACGGTCAGTTAGGATTACAAGCCCACGTCTATGGTGTAGTTGTGGATTTCTGGGTACTGTTACTGTTAGCTCAAAGGTTGAAAGTGGTTACATATATTTACCTGAAACATGTACACACAATGACACAAATGTACACATATACACTCATACACGCATTCACACACACACACACACACACACACACACACACACACACACACACACACACACACACACACACACACACACACACACGCACGCACGCACGCACGCACGCACGCACGCACGCACGCACGCACGCACGCACGCACGCACGCACGCACGCACGCACGCACGCACGCACGCACGCACGCACACACATTTACCTTCTGGCGGACGTTTTCGTAACTGGTGGGACTGACAACAGAGTAACAAACCAAGAAGACATCCTGAAAAAGAAGATTTAAGATTCAAAATTACTATTAACTGTAATAAACCAGGAAGACATCTTGAAGTTTCAAGATTACCGATAACAGTATAACAGATCTGGGAGACATTCTCAGAAAAGGGGTTAGGATTCTAGATTACTGATAACAGCGTAACAGTTAAACCAGGAAGACATCTTAAAAATAAGAGCTAAGAATCAAGATTACGTGTAGCAAACCAGGAAGACGTTCTGAAAAAGAACAATTATGTGTTGGTATCACAGTGTGAATGTAGATACCGCGTGGTGACAAACACAATATAAGTGTAGATGACTTGTATGGATAGAAGAGAGGTGGTGATATCACAATATAGATACCGTGTTTAGATAGAGGTGGTGGTGTCACAATGTAAATGTAACACCGTGTTTGAACAGGATAGAGGTGGTGATATCACAATGTAGATGTAGATAGCGTACTTGGACAGGAAAGAGGTGGTGATATTACAATGTAAATGTAGACACATTATTTGGATAGAGAGAAAGGTGGTAATATCACAATGCAGATACCGTGTTTGGATAGGAGAGAGGGGTGGTGGTATCACAATGTAGATACCGTGTTTGGATAGGAGAGAAGGGTGGCGATATCATAATGTAGAAATCGTGTTTCGATAGGAGAGCGGTGGTGATATTGGATAGGAGAGATACTGTGTTTGAAAAGGAGAGCGAGGTGGTGATATCATAATGTAGAAACCGTGTTTGGATAGGAGAGAGATGGTGATATTGAATAGAAAAGAGGGGTGGCGAAAGCACAATGTAGATACCGTGTTTGGATAGGAGAGAGATGGTGATACTGGATAGGAGATAGGGGTGGTGATATCACAATGTAGATACCGTGTTTGGATAGGAGAGAGGGGTGGTGATGTGGTGATGTTGGATACGACAGAGGGATGGTGATATCACAATGTAGATACCGTGTTTGGATAGGAGAGAGGTCTGATGCGGTCATAGTCCTCTTGTCCAGCTGTGTCCCACAGTCCCAGCTTGTACTCTTGTCCGTCCACCATCACATACACATCGTCACTGTCAAAACTGTATCACACACACACACACACACACACACACACACACACACACACACACACACACACACACACACACACACACACACACACACACACACACACACACACACTATATTGAATATTCTCTTTTTGTCAGGAAAAAAAATCTGAAACAAGAATGTTTAAGTGTCGTTTTGTAGCTAATTGACAAAGGGGGTTACCCCGAAAATTTGCAGATTGTTTTTGTCCTAATAAATAGCGTTCTTTTGAACCTTTTATGTGTTTGGATCTTTTTGTCAGGTTATTTCGCTTTTTTTTTTTTTTTTTTTTTTGTATTTGTTTCGTGCACTTCAGAACTGAAGCAGTTCCTGCCTGGTGCATAACATTAACTTGTGTTTCATCTTTCACTCAGCTGCTCCGTCTCTTCAGTTAGTGTAGTGTACGTGAGAGTCCT
>OY757541.1:18678002-18724605 GCA_963584105.1 Alviniconcha strummeri | reverse complement strand
CAGATACAGGGTTTGGTATCAGATTTTTTTTTTTTTTTTTTTTAAGTAAAAAAACTTTAAAAGCAAACAAACACAGGTTTCCATGTCAAATTAAAAAAATAAAAACACAGGTTTCCACGTCAAATTTATTTTAAAAAGAAGAAGAAAAAAGGGAAAGACTCGATGGCAGCATTGCCGTGTGCAATCAACAGGGACTAAAAACATTTCCACATTAATATCGCATGCTTTCATTTTAACTATATATACCGCATTGCCTTGTTAACTCCGTTGTCTTCTCACTGTGTGTGTGTGTGTGTGTGTGTGTGTGTGTGTGTGTGTGTGTGTGTGTGTGTGTGTGTGTGTGTGTGTGTGTGTGTGTGTGTGTGTCTGCGTGTGTGTGTGTGTGTGTGTGCGTGCGTGCACGCGCGCGCGCGCGATACACGCACACTGACACACTTTCAGTCAGCAGGCTCTTTACCTACCAAGTATACAGACAGACATTAGGAAATGTCAAAGATATCCACAAATGTGATTGTCCGTGACAGTGCCAATTATTGGACAAATCATTATCGACTATCTGCAAACGTTTTCTGACTTTATTTGATGAAAATATGAAACGTATTACACTATTTACTCCTTAAAATAAATGTGCTTAACTTTTGTGATTGACTATTTGTCTATGTTTTGTATGCATTCCTTAACCATAGTTCATTTATAAACACGCGGAGATATTCATCCTACAAGTGTTAACGGCGAGTCGCTGTCGGTTTCGGAAGCATGCATGGAGTTGTATTCACCCGTTTTTCACGTATCTCGATGCATGGTCGTTACCATGTTTGGCTTCGGTCCTCGGTTGAGCAAGTTTCGCGGCGTTGTACTGAGCTGTTTCACGCTTTCTAGATCGATTATTTTCGCGGATGTATTGCTCATCCAAACCGGAAATTACATTGTTCAATGCAATTCTTTATTTAGTATCAAAGGTCAGGAAACTTACGTGTGTGTATGTGTGTGTGTGTTAGAGAGAGAGAGAGAGAGAGAGAGAGAGAGAGAGAGAGAGAGAGAGGGAGGGAGGGAGGGAAGGGGGAGAGAGAGAGAGAGAGAGAGAGAGAGAGAGAGAGAGAGAGAGAGAGAGAGAGAGAGAGAAAGAAAGAGAGAGAGAGTGGCGGGCAGGTAGGTACACCGAATCAGACGCACTGAACAGACGTAACACGTGCTCTTTGAAGACAGAAATGTATTTATTGTACATGACTCATATTCTTCAATGCAAAGAGTACATACAGAAAAACAATGCCAAAGTTTATACAAATGTAGTCATACCAAACCATAAAATGTGATGACGTTTATAGGGCATAGCAAAACTAGACAGCAAATAAAAGAGCCAAACAGGCAGGGGCAAAAGCATGGAAAAGCTAGAGGTGTGAATATATATATAATTGTTATATGAAAACTGCTTTTCTACAGAAATGGTGTGGGTATAAATTTACTGGTTTGGGAAACCCCCCAAGCAACAGTGAAAAGTTGTTTCCTACAGAAACATTCTAATGTAGCTGCTCTACCTGTTGGTTGACAATTCAATTCAGAACAACAGAAATGACAAAAGAACAAATAAAGAGCTGCAAAAGTGAAGGGGTTGTCAGTGATTTCTAAAAAAAAAAAAAAAAAAAAAAAAAAAAGGGTATGCACGACATTAGTTCATAGCTTGAACAATCTCACTTTTTAAAAACCTTTTGTGTTTGCTTCTCTCAGCACATAAAACAGACTAATGCGAAGAATTTATCAAGACTTCTGTTTCAGAAACTCAGTAGAGTGCAACTCAATATTATATTATCTCAAGAAGTATATCTGGGCTGACTGCTGGAGAAAAGGGAGGAGAAAGGAGGAATGTATGATGCCTTAAAAAGGTATACCTACAGTATCGTCTGTTGAAGATTCCATTCAACAATCTACTGATTCATTTTGTCATGCCTGCAGGAGTCCACAAACGGGACGAAAATAAACAGTAGTGTTTGAAGAAAAAAGGTCAGACGCTACTTTCCGAACATTAACAACCAGTACCACTGAACATAAAAACGTTGTGCTTTTAAAGACTGTCCAACAGTGATTTCACCACTTTATGTACAGAAAAACGAGATGACTGAAACGAAACAAAGAAGACTAAACTAGAAGCAAATTAAGGTTCTGTAGTAAGGAGTCAAAAGAGGTATAATGTACAGCTTGCTCTGTTCTTACTGCATCACTCTCACCATAAGCCAGAACAGCAAGCATCTCTGTAACCTGGGCATGTTTCTCAGCACCACCAATGGCTTCAGAGGGAGAACACTCTACCCCAGTTACTTATTAGTCTGACAAGTGCCGTCTAAATATCTGAACACTGATACACTGAATAAATAAATATAGCAGTAAACAATCCAATAAATCAACAACCACAAAACCCAATTACTAAATAAACACTTTATCCCACTTTCCAGCATGCATAAGGCAAATTAAACAAGGGTGTAACATAATTTAACACTGCAGGCAAAGATGTGGAACACTGGAATAAACAACTCTCTGCACTGCACGCCCTTACAGTTATAGTATGTGTTATACACTTTTACTAGGGAGAAAAAAAAGAAAAAGAAAAAAAACAACAACAAATTGTTAAGTACGTTGGGGTGAATCACAACTGTTGAAAGGGGAAGAAACACAAATTAATAGCTGTGAAAGTGCCAGTCATATGGTATGGGATGAAGGTGGGGGTGGGGTGATGGTGTGGGGAGTGGGGGTGGGGGAGGCTTTGAATAAAGATAATGAAATGGTGCAAACGAATGAAAATAGCCAGATGCGATACTGAAACAAACTTGATCAGTCACTACTTTTCTTGCTGAACCTTTTAACAAATATATTCAAATGTTTTTCTTTGTGGTTTTTTTTTTTTTTTTTTTTTGCTTTTGTTTTTCTTCACAATTTCATAAAGAAAAAGTAGAATGAAGATTGCTGTTTTAATAAGACACCAGTTGACAAAAAGGCATAGAAAGGAAAAAAAAAATAATGCACCTTTTCACTTTCTCAATTGTAATTATATATTAAAAACATGCTGACAAGAATAGACAGAATTTTTTTTATAAAACACTTCTGGGTCAGGAAACAAGATTCTCTTATGTACAAATACAAAACTGTACACACTCAAATCTTTGTATTTTTGGTAAAAAATAAAAATAAAAAGGAAAAAGTCAACCAAACATCAACAAATCAGATAATCCATCTGTTTGGTCCAAAGCCTTTACACAGATCACATTATTCTGGGGCACATAATTACTTCCTACTGGTTGGAAAATACTAAGGCAAGAATAACTTGAGCCTACATGAAACTCTTCTGCACCGCTACACCCAAACAAGTTCTTAATCTGAGAAGAAAAAAAAAGGCTTTGAAAACAATGACAATACATTCAAACAGAATGTGACAGACAAACCACGCACCTTTATTCTGTCTGACAAAACAGGGATGATTCGGCATGTACACATGAAACTGAAACAACACCATGAATAAAGACAAAACGAGAGGCCTTCCTCTGAGGTCCCAAGAGACCAACATGCATAATCACCTTCATCAAGAGAGGTCCATAACACCAGTACAAGCTTCTAACTTTTTTATATGCGGCTGAGAAGGGAGGCAGGAAGGGGGGGGTGGGGGGGGGGGGGGGCAAGGGATTTTGAAGTTCCAGTTTTCCCAAGACTGATGCTTTTTGAGGTATTCCTGTTAATGTATTGGGTGTCTGTCAAACAGAAATGTTACAGTTCTGGTTTTCTCAAGAAGAGCATTTTTTATGCTTTCGAAGAAATCACAGCTGAAGTCTCGAGTACTTGTACAAGTAAAAATGTTATTGTCTTGGTTTTTTCAAGAATATCACTGACATTACTCAGTCCTGTGTAAGTTCTGTTACAGAACGTTGCCAATAAGAATATGCAGGCATCATGAAACAACTGCAACAATAGAGAAGAAACAGGATTAGCATAAGCAAAAACCAAAATCAGAATGTATAATTTCAGAACCGATACTTGGATTAACAACAACAAAAATCCACCACAATTCAGGAAGACATTCCGACAATACGTGCATGCAAATGCACACAGCAAACACACTGACACAACACTCTCATAACAATGGGGAAAAAACCTCAATGATTAATTTGTTAACCAAATATTTTGTATCAGAATAACAGATTATACACTGGTATAAAAGTCATGTAGTATCAGAAGCATTTAACAACATACATGTACACCAAAGACGTCTAACTCCAAGGCCCAAACTGTAAAATGTCATTACAAAGAGAGAAGAAAAAAGAAAAAACAACAACTACACATCCCACCCCCTCAAACCCCCCAAAGAAGAAACTTTAATTGGTTACTAATAAAATGTTACCTATTCCACCAGCAACCCCCCCCCCCCCCCCCCCCCCCCCCAACAACTCACAAATAAAAAACCCAAAGAAGAATGTTAAAACAAAAACAACGACAATAACAAAAACAGTCTTGAAACACTAGAATTCATATCATGCAGCTCTTAATACAAGGTTTAGCAAATTATACTAAATGTAATCCTAGTGAACTGAAAAGTCACATAAGTTGACTGAGAATGCAAGCCAACGGCAAACACTGACCATGATTAAATTCACAGGACAAAAAAATTGGTATTACTGTTTATAACTTAATCAGGCTCTTGTACCTTCCTAAGTTTGCAACCAACAGCTACAGATGAAGAGAAAATGACAGAAAGAACAGCAAGTGAATATTTTTACAATCCCTTACCAGATACAACTCCACTGAAAACCTTCCCAGACAAACCAATTTTTTTTTTTTGAAAATGAAACAAACAAAAATGTTTTTAGCAAACTGTTTATGTTCTTGTTAATCTACTTGTTAATATACATGTCAACAATGACCTGTGTGGCAAATGACATGCAATACAGTACTGCAGAACTTTCACAGTAAACTGAATAAAGGCTCATCAAGTTCTGGGGCAACCTGTGTTTATGAGAATTATTGAGCTCATTTGAATATTGGTGTTACAAAAGGGACTTTTTCCTGGGGCGAAGGGGATGTTGGGATGGAGGGGGGAGTGGAGTGGAGTGGGGGGGGGGGTATTATTGGCCCCAAAAATTAATGAAATTTGACCTTGAAAACTGGTTGAGGGTCATATATAAATGACTCATAAAACTGGTATCAAATGGAGATCTAAATCCATATACGGATTATGTCACACAAAGTTTGAAAGCTTTACTGAAACAAATCCAAGGAAAGCTCTACTTGTATGTAAGTAGTCATATTTAAAAATCAACCAAGTTTTCTTCCTGACCAGAAAACGTTATGTGTGAAAATCTTAATCTTTTGGTTGGTAGGACTTAATTAACACTGCAGATCTACATCACTAAGAATTGTGTGAGCTGGTAGAATGGTTATCAAAATACCATGCAAAACTTCCCCCTTGAAAGGTGTCTGAGATAATGCCAATGTTGACGGTTCTGTCTTTTGGCTCAGTTAATACCAGCTCAAGAATGCTTACATTTTTTAAGCTAGAAAAACCCAAACCAAAAGTCTCCCATAACAATGAAGACTACCTATGGACCACTGGAGCCCCCACCCCACCTTTTTGTTTCCTGGCAGACCATTGCAAACATGCAGTCAAAACCATCATTAACAAATAAGTCACAGAACCAGAAGCAAAACCACCAGCTGACCAGCAACAAATAAAATGGCAATTTCTTCTATGACCATGTCTAGCACAACTGTAGAAAATAGAAACAGCTACATGAATATATATATATGTATATATACACATGGAGAGGCAAAATTTAGCATCTCAACAAAATGTCTTCATATTCACGTTGATCAAGGCAGGTACACATGACAACTCTACTTATTAGCTACTGCGCAGAAGTAGGTTTATTCTTCCAGAGTTTAATTCATGAGAATTATTATCTTTGAAAAGGAGAACCGAACAAACCTTTACTTTAATTACCCAAATAAAGGCATAACCAAGCTCACTCCCCGGCACCTTCAACACAAAGCAAAGTTCCTCCCAGGAATTTTGACACCACAGTACAAAAGGACCCTACTCTACCTCAGTGCAAATCAGTCAAGTGTCTTTCTTCCCTAAGTCTTTAACAAGCATATAACTTTGTTTGGAACTACATCTGCTTCACAATACTGCACACTTCTTGACCTTCTTTGGTTTAGGCTTAGGGCACAACACTGCCCTGATAGCTTCATCAAAGACGTTCTTGAGTCCTTTCTGTGTCAGCGCAGAGCACTCCAAGTACTTGACTGCATTGATCTCCTTGGCCATGGACAGGCCCTGAAAGACGCACAGCGAAGGCAGTCAAAACTATGCCAGGGGTTGTACATGCATTCATGAACAAAATGTGCCAACGTTAAGTAACCCCCACCAGCAACCCCCCCCAGACCCCCTCCCCCCCCCCATCCACCTCCCCCACAAGCAACAACAAATTTAGTTACAAAAGGCTGAGTGGATCAGATCAGACTCAGTGATTCCAATATAACCCTCCCTTAACTTAGTTACCAGGTGTATTCAAACAAATATTTAAAAACATAAATTAAAAACAAAACAAAAAAACACACATACATTTAAATAACCAGAAGGAACAAATCTAAAATCAAGCAAAAGTATAACAAAACCATAAAGAGAGAGACAGAGACAGAGAGAGAGAGAGACCCCCCCCCCCCCCAAAAAAAAAAAAAACAACTTTTTAAACTACAAACCAAAAATCACCCCCCTCCTCCCCCATCCATCTCAACATCTGCACACATTAAAAGCAATTTTAGAGAGACCCTCACCTGACGTTCTAATCAACCACACAGACTGACAGTGTGCCAGGCACCACGTCTACTGATGCTGTGACAGAGCAAGAACCTAATAACAGAGGGTTCCCTGCTGAGCTCTAAGCCAACCAAACTTCCTCCACACAACCTTTCAATCTGACTGATGTATATATTTCAGCTGATATATATAATATATATCTCATCATTAAGGAATGTGCACCATCACTTACTTTTAAGGTTTTGTAAATAACTTGTTTTGTTTTTTGTTATGCCCAATCAACCAGGATGGTTATAACAGGGCAAAAACTTTGTTCAGAATCCATCTATCTTTCTCAGCGTGGCTATGCTTAAACTTGTCAGGCAAACTCATAAGCCACTCTTTGTTTTTCTGCATGTAATACTCCTCGTGATGTTCCAACTGCCGAAGCTGCTCCAGTGACTGTTGGCCCAGTGCCCTCTGTGTGCTGAGAGGCAGAACTAACCTGTGGGTAAGTGATAGGGGACAGCTTCTTCTCCTTGAGCTTCTCGATGGTCTCCTTGTCCTCCCGCAAGTCCAGCTTGGTCCCCACCAGGATGATGGGGGTGTTTTGACAGTGGTGACTCACTTCTGGGTACCACTGAAACACAATAATGGATAATAATAACAATAAATAATTCTTATAAAGTGCTGTTCTCTAACCAGAGTTAAACTCACCGCGCTGTCCAAACATCCTATGACAAAAAACCACATTAACAAACATTTCAAACAAACAGAACCTTAAATATTGTGGTCAGTCTACCACTATTGCCTATCAAACAAAAACCATGTTATACACACACAAACACACACAGTGATATGCGCACACCAATCTCTGCTTGTCCACTCAGACGCAAGAATAAATAAATGATTCTTTAGTTTAGGCTTAGGGCACAACACTGCCCAGATTATGCAACGCAAATATGCCTGCAGAACAAAACCTCAATGCAAAAGCATACACTATTCACACACATAATAATATACATGTATCCAGACAGACATACAATCTATTCTGGCAGGAATGGTCTGCCTAGGATTCTCAAAAGGCCTGTCTATATAGGAAAGTCCTGAGCTGGTTTAAGACAGAGTGGGCATATTTTGCACACTGGCAGGGAGAGAATTCCAGACAGATGGAGCAATGAAACATCACATAATGTCATGTCCAGACATGATAATTTCATTCTCAACAAACCAGTTTTGCCCTGAAATATATGATTATAATGATGTACACTAACACACTGTGACAGGTACATACACATTCTCTATCACACACACACACACACACACACACACACACACACATACAGTACACAATAGCTGCATGCTCATTCTCTCATAGTCATACAGTGATACATATATATATATATACATTATGCTCATTCTCTAGTAGTAGTAAACACACATTATTACACACACACACACACGTATAAAATACATCTAAACATTTTACTTGATAAAACCTACCTTTGCTCGGACGTTTTCAAAACTTGCAGGGCTTATCAAGGAAAAACATATGAGGAACACGTCCTGGAAGAAATAGAAACTCAAATGAACAATGCTGATCTATACAGGAAAGCTTCTTGGTCAATACAAAAATGAAAATAACCTATAAATATACCAGGTTTTGTTTACACCTTCCCAGAAATTTCACTGAAGTCAATTTCTGTGCAGACTCTACAGGTACAAAGTAAAGTCCTGAGGACGAGACTATAGACTGAGGCCCCCCATGTGTATACACATGCAAAAGACCACATACATGTTATCATTATAATACAAAGATCATGTACCTTGTCAGAGCTTGGTGGATTGTGGATATCAATCAAAAATAACTCAGCATGCACTGAAGACCAGGTGAACATAATATGTAATAGTTATAATTTAACAAAACCAAAATTCAAGAGGACGCCAGTATGTGATTATTTTTGCCAACTGAAAGCAATTTGTCATGGTCATTTTCTCCAAATGCGGTAATGAACACAGCAGGGCTTTTAAAATCACTGTTGTTATTTTTTTCCGTGTGCATGCATGTGTGTTGATTGTCATGACTTTATTGATGATGATACTGATAATGTACAGTGCCGCAAGCTTGTATATTTGTAAGGGGAATGCCGCTATATGATATAAAAGTTATCATTATAGTTCATGTTAAGTTATTGTTAAGCAGTTTCATATAGATCTATTCTAAAGAGATTAATTTTACGGAACCCCTGTGGTTGCATTACTGTCACACATGTCAAATGGGCAGTCCCTCAAGCGCATGGTCACATCTGAGCTGACTCACTGTCTGTGGGTATGAAAGTGGTCGTAGCCTGTCGTAGTCTTCCTGTCCAGCTGTGTCCCACAGTCCCAAGTTGATTGGCTTGCCATCCACCATAACATTGGCAGAGTAGTTGTCGAATCTATGCACAAAATGTTTGAAAGCATCATTGACATTGTTACCTGTACATCACTCTGCAATGTTTTTTCACAGTCCAGGTGATCAAAAAAATAATAATCTTTTTTTCTTTTCTTTTTTTTAAACAGAGAGAGAGAGAGAGAGAGAGAGAGAGAGAGAGAGAGAGAGAGAGAGAGAGAGAGAGAGAGAGAGACACACACACACACACACAGGAGTGTTTATATAAATGAGTTTTGACTGAATAAGGGAGGTGATATTTTGATTACTAAATCTCAATTTAAAAAAATTTAAAAAGCAAAAAAAGAAATAATTATTAATTAAATCATCAGTTTCTGGTCACTGGTGATTCTGAGAATCTGATATTGATAAAGAGACACTGTGACTGCACACTTGCAGTAAATAAACCTTATTCAGTTATTGGTGGTGGTTTTACTAAGTTAGCATGAATGATGACGTAGACGTAGTTATTGGTGGTGGTTTTACTAAGTTAGCATGAATGATGACGTAGACGTAGTTTTCTCTTGGGTACAACTACAAGTACTAAATTTAAACTTTGGAAATATTTTACGTTACAATATCATAATCATCCATATTTTTAGAGTAAATAACTGCAGCACAGAAATATTAATTCTATAAACATTATTTCAAATAAAATACACTATTCATGAACAGTTATACATTTTATATAATACATTGTAAATAATTTAACTATTTCACTTATCAGTGCATTTAAAAAAATATTTTCAGCCAATATAAAAAGGAAATGTTTGCATAAATGATGACTTACACTGTGGGTATATATTCCCCTGGAAATGCATTTGTGGTGTAACTGATGAGCAGACATGTTTTACCAACAGCTCTGCAACAGAAAGGAAAAAGTATGATTAAGATCAGTAATTACCATACATCACTACTAGTACTACTAAATAGAATGTCACTAGTTATAATTAATAGATGAATCTGAAACGGAACGAGGCCTACAGCGCTCATGCAGAATCAACTCAAGGGAAATAATCAGCTTACATGTTTGTTTTTATCGCCCCGATATAAGTTTTATAACCGTAATGGTTGACTGGGTGTAAAACACCTACTTACGTGTTTAATTTTAAATAATTCAAAATGTATCATATTATGAATAAAGCATAGCATAATACTAATAACAGATTAGTACTAATGGTATTAGTAATAATATTGAGATTAAAAAAATAATAGTAATATGTACGCATACATCATCATAAAAAATGTAAAAAGATTGTTTTTATCTCCATAAATAAAGCATTTATAACACTCCATAAATGAAGCATTTATAACAATACCAAACGCTGAAATAAAATCATCAACTAAATCTATGACTTGTGAAGTACAAGTTCTTATCAGGCTGTGAAGATAGGTCATTAGTGGTATTGGGTTAAGTAAGATATCTAGGCCAAAGGAGAATTGATTAATCCATGGTTGTGTGCTGCTGAATATCAGAATAACTACTACTGTTGTACTAACTAGTAGTACTAGTACTTAGTAGTGCTAGCTATGTCTGACCACTAAAGGAACTATTCTTTCCAGGCTAAACTTATCATGTGCTTGGAGCTGGTTAAAGGAACATGATTGGCAGCAAAAGTTTTGCAACTGAACCAGTGAATGCACCTTCAATTTCATACTGAAAAATCATAAGCCAATCAGATGACTGTTTTTGGACATCATGACTAACAGTAGTAACACTTGTTTCATGAACTCATTACCACAGTGTGCACTCTTTTTCCTGTGCTTCATTTTGATACATGTGTGTCACCAAAATGTCTTTGATTCATTAATAAACCAGGAAGCTCTCAGTTTTGCATACAGGTCACAGAAGAAATGCATGTGGACTGCAATCATTTTTGTCACTGATTGTTTTTATCTCTATGGAGTAAACTTTGAATTTGATGATGCACTGTAGCATTCTACTTTTTCTTGAAAAAATTTAAGTCCATGAGAAATGGTGCAGTCTACTGGGTTTTACTTTTAGACTTTTACCCCAATATGTTCTTATCTCATGAGTCATAATGCTTGGTATCTTGGTTTTGATGAGTGTTAAAACTTAATCTTTACTCCCATTCCAACCACGCTCCTCTTCTTTGTCACAAAAAACGCCAATCCCAATCACACCTACACGTTTTCAGTTTGACACCCAAACATTATCTGAACAATTCAGTTCAGTTGTATGACTATGTAGAACATTAACACAGCAGACTTCAATTTTATATACTGCAGGGAACATGCAAAGATGCATGCAAATATTTTTCGTTGGATCTACAGGTGTTCGGAACCCTACAAACAAAGAAATGCGCAAGAGTTGTGAAGGTAATTGGAGCACATGATCTGGCAACCTGTAGCTAAGAGTAAGGCTAGACTAAGTGAATGCAACTGCCCAAAGGCCGCTTCCTGATCACATTCTTCGGCTAGGGAGTCAGCATTTCTGGTCAGCGATGAGCATTGATTCACTTAAACAGAAGATCGGCAACATAAACAGATATGATCAAGAGACAATAACGCCCACAAACAAACAAAATAAATAAAAAATCTTCGAAAAATACTACGAGGAACGGTTAGGGAAGTAAGATCTTGTTCCGGTTGTCAAATGCCAATGAGGAGCAGCCGAGAAAAACATGGAGGAAACTTCTCCTATTGGGGTCAGGAATGTTCAAAGCAGACACCAAGCTGAGAAAATTGTCCCTTACCCGTCACCTACGACGACACACTTTATCGCCTGCATGTTGATAAGATGTCAGTCTGTCACAGTGCTTCGATCAGTGACACTATATGACAGAATTTGTACCGCTATCCCGATGGAATCGCTCAGCAAATGGCTAACTTTTATACATGTATCCGATCTAAAATTAGGCGTGCCAAAAATAGGCTTACAGTCTCTCTTGGTGACTCTCTTACAACACAAATAAAAACAATCAATTGCATTTTAGAAATATACATAGCTGAGTAAGATATTACTAGAAGTTGGTAAGTGCTGAATTAATTTATTTTCTACGAGCTGTAAATTAAAGAAGCTGTGAAAAGTTGTTTATTTGCAATGGTCTAAGCAAAAGACAAACTGCAGACGAATCATGGCTGCTGTTTGGCAGCAAGTGCTGGCTGTTGATGCAAAATTCAATGCATACCGAGCTCCAAATTGCCCTCAGTTCCGTGAGTAAATCCTCACATTTGTGAAGCACGTTTTTCTCTATTCTACCCAAGGAAACTGTCTTCAACAAGCTGAAAATTATGCTGCATAAGTTTTGTGCATTTTTTATTTTTCCGTGGGTATTAAAAAACAACAACACACACACCAAAAACAAAACAAACAAAAACAGCACAGCGAGTGACTGCACCGAGCGACTTGACAAATTAATAAAAATGTTCTTTTATAAAGTTGCAGATGAAAAACAACAGCATCAACACCTCCTCCCCCCTCTTTTTTCTTTCTTTTCTTCTTCTAATTTATACTTGTGAAGTACAACTAGTTGAAGTAGTTGTGTAATTTTATCTTTTGAATGATTGAAAACTCCAGGACTGAAGTATGCTTGTTCGTTAACTTAGACATTGTGATAAACAGTGTGGTTTAAAAGCTACATAACTGGTGATCTGCTTTTAAAAGCCAAGTAATGACGACTTAGCAATACTGAAAGTATAGATTTTAGTTTTTACTCTTTCGGCCAGCAACCAGGTGAATGCGTGTCATGCTAAAAATGACTGAGGTAAAAATAGATTTAGTTCCTTCCGGGTACAAGGCCACAGGCTGTCATCAACAAATATATGCACATGTGTATTGAATTTCCTAAATTAGTCCATTAACAGTAACTTGAATAAGGAAAGCAGGTGTGCTACAACTAGTACAACTACAAGGATGTCTTACTCTTAGGCCCATCACCATTTATTTCTGGTCTATATCTGTTCCTTGTCTCACATGGGTACATGTCATCTCTGACCTGCCTCTTTGCTGATGGTACACTCTTCTACCACCTGATCACCTTAGCAGATGACCACAGAAGCTGGAAGTAAGAGAGTGAATGGGATATATATGAGCCTTAACGTAACACTATGGCAGTGGAAACAGTCTATGAAAACCAAGATACTATTTCACCCAGACTAAACAAACAGTACACAACTGTAGTGAATATAGGCACAGTAACAGTATGATATGACAGGTTAAAGGAGCAACTTTCTGAACATGCAGATCACATTAAAACTTTAGGACAATTTATAAGAACCCCCCACCCCCACCAAAAAAAACACCCCACAACCCCCCCCCCCAAAAAAAAAAAACAACACACACACACAAAACGACATCCTTTCAAACTAAACCTGTCAATCACTGTCAGCGAAAAACTGCTGCCTCACTTTGCACTCAGTGTCAGGGAAACTTTTTTTCTGTTTGCAATCAAGAAATCCCAATAAGATATGTCCGGTGGTGAGGGCCTGAAGAACTTGCTTCCTTTTTGTGTGTGAAGAACTGGATCCATACATGATTTTCTGCTTGGCACACTTCCAGAACCTGCCACAGTTATCAAAAGTAACAGAATTTAATACAGACTTGAATACCAGGGACAGACAGACGTCATCTAATGTATGCTTACTAAAACTAAAAGAAAAACAACAACACATTAAAAATGCGATCAGGTCACAAAGTATGGCATATTTAAGTCAGATACCTGTATTAAATTTTTCAGTATGTAAAAAAGGAAAACAGAAAAATGCTACATGTACTTTGGACTGTAACAATCCTAATGTGCCCTTACATACCAAAGGTCTTTATTTATACAAGAGCAGTGAAAATGTTTATAATAAATTTAATTGTAAGACAATCTTCACCCCCCGCTCCCCCCTTCCACCGGCCCCCAAAGTCGGCCTTCATGCACAGTTAATCAATAAAAATAAAAATAAATTTACAGTGGCAAGTTAACTATTACATTTAATGCGGAAAGGAAACAAAATTAAGACTGCAAAACAAAGGAAAGGGCGACGGGGGGTAGCACTGTGCCCATGTTACGTTCACCTGCTACGAAGTTTACAGAGTACTTGTTTAATATGCACAAGCCTCCATTCAGACCTAAAAGTTTGTAAACAACCACTTGAAAGGTAAGCTGTGAGCCATTTCAACTTTTAAATTGACCGCTTAGCTAAATCAGCAATAATTACAGACATAGACGGCCTGCAGACTAATGTAAGAAAAGACATCTGGACACATGTAACACAGACACAGTCACAAACTGTGTCCACAATCTGAAATTGCCCCCTTCCCGCCATAATACGATCAAGTAAACAAAGCACACTACTAATGCCATTTATATCACTTACTAGTGGCTAAGAAAGCATTTGTTTGGGAAAATATATGATGAGGACAGAAATTCGATAATTATGTGGGTCGTTCGTATCATTTAGGATGTTCGTAACAAAATAACCGGACACAGACAGAATACTCACCTCCACCCCTTCGTCAAAACCATTGTCAGCGACAAGCGGCCATGTGATGTCAACAGGAAGGCCAGTGGTAGTTTTAGAAGCGGTCAGCAGTAATTAAATGTTTGCGATGCCGATAAAATTTGCAAAAGGTCGTTCGTAACAAATGGACAAAGTTTTAGATTTTTTATGTCTGGGTAAAAAAAATGAAACACGGAAATGCCCTCAGTGGAAACATCGACTGCTTTCGGTGAGTGATTGATATGCAAATAAGAGAAGCGAAGGTCCGCTGTGAATGCAATGGTGGACGGTAGCAGACGATCTTTAAACTTACGGGAAATTTGGACACAGTCCGTTACGAACGGCCAGTGTATTTTCAATTTCGTTTTTTTGGTTATGAAACGTCACGCATGGCTTGTAATTTGGATACTAAATTTAGTTTATTCAGTAGTCAAATGGTGTACAAGTTGTGAAGAATAGTTCAGCTAGTTAGTTGCTGTTTTGAGCTGAAGTCAAACAACCCACGTTGTCCCACTTTCCGGAAGCCGCTTTTCGTCGATTTTCGTCAAGTATTTTTGTTTTTAATCCTCCGCTTAGTGACCAAAGCTGCCAATTTTTACTTTAACTACTGATCAATGCATACTGAATAAAAGCAACCACAGTTTCGTGTAACTGTAGTAAGACGAAAATAAATAGGAGTATACAAACATACCCAGGTTAAGCGGGAGCACCTTTTGTCACAGGCTCATATATATATATATTTATATAAATTATGGATTTCCTGCCAGACAAGTGCAGTGTGCTGCCACTAGCGAGTCACTGAAAGCAGAACATCTGTCCCATACACACATAGTATACAGAACATTCCATGGCTTTAACCTTCACTCTTCATGACTGTAGTTTAAGTCTTGGAGCTACTGCAGACTGATGCCAGATTGAACTAACACATAGACAGTATCATCTCCAAAGTAAAGCAGACTGTCATTCCTCAGGAGAAATTTAAAGATTGGTTCCATGCAGATGAAGCATCTTGCATACAAATCTCAGGCCTCTTTCCAAATATATATGCAAGCACAGTCTGGAACTCCAACACTAAGTGACAGAAAGCTGAAAACCCATGCTACACATTTCATCCTCCGCAGGCACCACAACACCTCAAGTGTAGATTGTTAGATGCTCAAAATATTGAAATAAAAATGAAAATAAAAATATGAAATTTGCTGCTAGCATTCTGAAACAAGATCAGAACACACACAGTGACACACCATTAAAAGGAACACTGATTTTAATTATGCAACACAAAACATGCATAATCTCAAGCAATGATGGACATTATAATGCTCTAACAAACAGAAGATGGATTTGATTTTACAGCAAACTTCAGTACTAGCTGAAAGATAAGTAGACACTTTTTTGTCTCTCATCACTTGTTAGTATATTTTTATACCCCCCCCCCCCCCCCCCCCCCCCACACACACACACACACACATACCCTTTTGAGTAAGGCACATAGACTGACAGAGCAGTGCTGTCCTAGCCACTGGAAGAGTGCTCTACAAAAGCTGTTAATTATTGTTTGTTTTGTATTAATATAAACACTAATACTGTAAATGTAATAGTAACAATGGTCTTCCAGTAAACTGCAAGTGATATATTGGATTTTGGAAGAAGAATGACCTGTTTTTCAAGTAACAGTTTGGGAAGGTTTTCTTTCCAACTGTTGCTACTTGTAACCAGATCTAACACATGACTGAGAACTAACAGAAGTGATGTAGTACATGTATACTACATGCAACCTAGTTTTGTAAAACTAAAACTAAAAGGGTTCCCAGATGCTGTGCTATACAAATAATACTGTATACATGTACAGCATATGTGCATACCATTTGAAGCACACAGTCCCTGTGTAATGGGTCTGTGATGATCCATTTAAGTAATTCTGCGTTGTCACTGTCAGGCCTGTAAAACTAAAAGGTAGCTCAAGATCCTCAAGACAGAGACTGTAGAGTTGGGTAAGCACAGAGTTCCAGAGCCGTGTGAGGATCCATATTTTTTCTATGATTCATAACCTTTAATAGGCAATGATGATGTAGGGCTTTAATGTCCTTAGATGTCAGGCTGACATTAGGGACAAACTGTAATAAATAAAGTCACTTCAGCTTCAGTAGGTGTCACGCTTTTAATAAAACTAACACTGCAAAAGTATGTACTAGGTCTACATAGTCACAGACTTAATTTGTTTTTTTGTTTTTTTGTTTGTTTTGTTTTTAACATGCACAGTGTGTTTTGTTTTGAATTGGACAAAACTGTAATGGATTGTTTCAGGAACACTTTATATCAGACGAAGAAGCCAGCTGTTACGGGAAAATGCAAAAAATGAGGTATGTATGAATACTTGTTAAAGTATGTGCTTTGAATAATTACTTATAAATTATTACAGGTTTATATGTTTCGAACTGCCATTGTGAATTAAAACATTCTCTCAAATCAGACCATTTGGTATGTTACTTGTTAACTGTGAAATGGTGTCTTCATTGCATGTGTCTGTGTGCATGTGTTTATAATATTGTTTTAATTAATTTATTGCAGTTAAACTGTTAGTGTGACTGCACATTGTGAATGGTCCTAACTTGATTGAATTTTCAGCAAAGAGATTCACAGGCAAGAAAGGATTACTTGAGACTGAGAGCCCAGCTTCTGAATTCCAGATATGGCAGTCCATCCTTTTCAGATGCCGGGTACAGTGTGACTCTGTGTGTGTGTGTGTGTGTGTGTGTGTGTGTGTGTGTGTGTGTGTGTGTGTGTGTGTGTGTGTGCGCCTGTGTTTGGAAATATAAAACATTTCAAAAAGGTCCAATATCTGATAAAAGTAATGTCATAGGATTAGGAGAATATATATTATATATTATGAGAACTGAGTGTATTCTACATTTATAACAAAGTTAAGATAAATCTGTGTTGAGTTACTTCCTGTTAAAGTAATTAGTTGGATTGCATACATGTACTGGACTTTTAGTATAGCAGCCGTCAAGAAAAAGGTCATTGAGACTGTCAGATTTATTAGCAATGTTATTTCTTAGATTATACTTTTTATAGTTATATAGATTATATTATATAATATACAGATAGTGAATTTTTGTTCTAGCAACTCAAGTTAAAATTTCCCTTGTTTCATGCAGAAGCGTCAAAAGCAGATCATTCAGTCTTCGCAGTATTAGCCGAAACACTGCAGAGGTGTGTATGAAAACCGTTTTGATGATTTAAAAATGCATGCATGATATGCTGAGGTAAAATATATTTTTTTTAATCAGGTGTGGGGATTTAATGGGATATATGAGCCTGTGACAAAAGGTCGTGATCTAAAGTGGGACACACTGCCTCAAAATCAAACTCCCAGTAAGCTGTTTTCAGTCTTACCATTAGAAAGTGGTATGTTTCAAGTAACTATTTCCATCATCAAAAAATGGTTTTGATCCAAGTGTGTGCTGTATGGCATCAAAACGGGGGTCAGGTCAGGTGTGGACATTTGTAACAATGGACACAGTGAATGTCATAATAATACAGAGAAAAACCATTTGTATGCAATTTTAATGCTTCTGGTGCATTTAAGTAGCTGCTAGTAATAAAATCAGAGCAGGCAGGACAAACAAATTCTGCTTTAAATGTAAGTATTATGTAATCATTGTGTCCAAATTTTGCGCTCAAGAATCTAGTGCTATCATTTCAAACACAGAACAACTTCAGTAAAGTTTTCAAACAAGGAACACTTTATTTCATAGTATACACTGTAATGATAAATGCAAAAAAAAAAAAAAAAATGCAAGGCAGGAGGCATATTCACACATTCCAACTTGTTTAAGTGGACAAACGTAACACTATGGCAGTGGACACAGTCTATGAAAACCAAGATACTATTTCACCCAGACTGAACAAACAGTACACAACTGTAGTGAATCTAGGCACAATAACAGTATGATATGACAGGTTAAAGGAGCGACTTTCTGAACATGCAGATCACATTAAAACTTTAGGACAGTTTATAAGAACCCACCACCACCCCAAAAAACACAAAAAAAACACACACACAAAAACAAACAACCCCGCACACACACACAAAAAGACATCCTTTCAAACTAAACCTGTCTGTCAATCACTGTCAGTGAAAAACTGCTGCCTCACTTTGCACTCAGTGTCAGGGAAACTTTTTTTCTGTTTGCAGTCTAGAAATCCCAATAAGATAAGTCCAGTGGTGAGAGCCTGAAGAACATGCTTCCTTTTTGTGTGTGAAGAACTGGATCCATACATGATTTTCTGCTTGGCACACTTCCAGAACCTGCCACAGTTATCAAAAGTAACAGAATTTAATACAGACTTGAATACCAGGGACAGACAGACATCATCTAATGTATGCTTACTAAAACTAAAAGAAAAACAACAACACATTAAAAATGCGATCAGGTCACAAAGTATGGCATCTTTAAGTCAGATACCTGTATTAAATTTTTCAATATGTAAAAAAGGAAAACAGAAAAATGATACATGTACTTTGGACTGTAACAATCCTAAAGTGCCCTTACATACCAAAGGTCTTTATTTATACAAGAGCAGTGAAAATGTTTATAATAAATTTAATTGTAAGAAAATCTTCACCACCCACCACCCCCCCCCCTCCACCGGCCCCCAAAGTCAGCCTTCATGCACAGTTAATCAGTAAAAAATAAATTTATAGTGGCAAGTCAACTATTACATTTAATGCGGAAAGGAAACAAAAATAAGACTGCAAAACAAAGGAAAGGGCGACGGGGGGTAGCACTGTGCCCATGTTATGTTCACCTGCTACAAAGTTTACAGAGTACTTGTTTAATATGCGCAAGCCTCCATTCGGACCTAAAAGTTTGTAAACAACCACTTGAAAGGTAAGCTGTGAGCCATTTCAACTTTTAAATCAACCGTTTAGCTAAATCAGCAATAATTACAGACATAGACGGCCTGCAGACTAACGTAAGAAAAGACATCTGGACACACGTAACACAGACACAGTCACAAACTGTGTCCACAATCTGAAATTGCCCCCTTCCCGCCATAATACGATGAAGTAAACAAAGCACACTGCCAATGCCATTTATATCACTTACTAGTGGCTAAGAAAGCATTTGTTTGGGAAAATATATGATGAGGACAGAAATTCGATAATTATGTGGGTCGTTCGTATCATTTAGGACGTTCGTAACAAAACAAAATAACCGGACACAGAATACTCACCTCCACCCCTTCGTCAAAACCATTGTCAGCGACAAGCGGCCATGTGATGTCAACAGGAAGGCCAGTGGTAGTTTTAGAAGCGGTCAGCAGTAATTAAATGTTTGCGATGCTGATAAAATTTGCAAAAGGTCGTTCGTAACAAATGGACAGAGTTTTAGATTTTTTATGTCTGGGTAAAAAAAATGAAACACGGAAATGCCCCCAGTAAAAACATGACTGCTTTCGGTGAGTGATTGATATGCAAATAAGAGAAGCGAAGGTCCGCAGTGAATGCAGTGGTGGATGGTAGCAGACGATCTTTAAACTTACGGGAAATTTGGACACAGTCCGTTACGAACGGCCAGTGTATTTTCAATTTCGTTTTTTTGGTTATGAAACGTCACGCATGGCTTGTAATTTGGATACTAAATTTAGTTTATTCAGTAGTCAAATGGTGTACAAGTTGTGAAGAATAGTTCAGCTAGTTAGTTGCTGTTTTGAGCTGAAGTCAAACAACCCACGTTGTCCCACTTTCCAGAAGCCGCTTTTCATCGATTTTCGTCAAGTATTTTTGTTTTTAATCCTCCGCTTGGTGACCAAAGCTGCCAATTTTTACTTTAACTACTCGTCAATGCATACTGAATAAAAGCAACCACAGTTTCGTGTAACTGTAGTAAGATGAAAATAAATAGGAGTATACAAACATACCCAGGTTAAGCGGGAGCACCTTTTGTCACAGGCTCATATGTTATATGTTGTGATATTCACCATTTTGTCACAGACTAAGCCTGTTATGATATAAACTCATTAAAAAGCTGGAAGGTTGAGGATGCAGACCATTTTCATGTCGGGATTATTTTTTACATATAGCGTTATGGACATTATCATGTAAATAATGACTATGAACTGTGTTATCTGTTTGTATTCTAATTCTTCGGTTTGAGCCTAAACTGTTTGAAACTTGTGCATTTTCAGCCACTTTTCATACATCTGCAGAATTCTGTGCTATTTTGTTATAATTTTAGTAAGTGCCCCCTGCAACCCCCACCCCCCATGCCCACACACACACACACACACACACACACACACACGAAAAAAACAAAAACAAACACTAACAAAAAACACACACACTCAAAACATCAACTACAACAACAACAAAACACACACATGCACACACACACACACACACACACACACACACACACACACACACACACACACACACACACACACACACACACACACACAACCCCCAACAAAGCACAGCAGGAAAAGAGAATATCTATATTAAAATAAAATAAAAATTGTATTGTTAGTTCTGAAGCCATTGTAAATGAGGCAGAACCTTTCACAGTGCGACAAGAGTAAAACCATCAAATTCCCCCCCCAGAGTTTTGAGCCTTCCAGTGATGGGCGCAAGTACCACCACCGGCGTCACGTGAGCAGCAGCTCTCTGAAGCACCTGTATGAAGGCCCCATGAAGCATGTTTATGACAGCATTGAGCTCGTCCCTACCAGTGCGGCTGAAGCTAGCAAGTGAGTGGTCCGTGGGACAGTAGCACTAGCACTGTAGCAATCTGAAGCGTACACCCAATGACCATGCGTGGGTGGATGTATGGAGGATTGGTAATGGATGTGAAGACCCACTGAAGCATGTTTATGGCAGCATTGACTGTTGAGCTCCTGCCTGTCACAAGTGCCAGGGCAGCAGAAGCTAGCAAGTAAGTGGTCAGCAGAACAGCAGCTGTCTGAGGAACAGTTATCTTTTTCAGTGATATTGTGGAGAGTTGAGGGGGGCCTGACTACCAAACAGTGCCTGACAGATTGTATGTTTGCGCTCGTGGTGCTCTTAACATGTTATAGTGCTGTGTCTTATACTGGAATGATTAATGCGTGTTAGACCAAGGATGAAGGGAGCTGCCCTCACTAGTGCAGAGGCAACCAGCAGCTAAATGAACATTAACATGAAAAGCAGGTGTCTGGAGCACCTGTATGAAAGCCAGAGAAGGATCAACCTGTTTTCACTGGTGTAGTGTAAACTAGGAAGGAAGTGTCAGTGTCACTGAACAATAAAATTTATCTGTTCTCACCAGTGTAGCATACACTATTAAGTGTAAGTGACATCGGACAGCAAGGAAGGTGGGCCTGTTTTCACCAGCATAGCATGAACTAGTTAGCAAGCGTCAATGGCATAGAACAGCAGGATGGGCCTGTTCTCACCAATGCAGTAGGAGCTAGCTGGTAAGCACTTGGTGATGTGACCAGCAGGTGTCTGAAGTACCTGTATGAAAGTCCACTGAAGCATGAAGTTGTCCTCACCAGCTCAGCAGCATAAATTTAGCACTGTAGCAGACAAGTGGCCAGTGATGTGCTGACACTGACTGATATTCAGCTTTCACTGACTTATTTTCGACCTGCTTTTAATGATTGATATTCAGCCTGCTTTCAGTGATCTGCTATGGGTGACTGATAACCTGCTTTCAGTGATCTGCTATGGGTGACTGATAACCTGCTTTCAGTGGTCTGCTATGGGTGACAGATAACATGCTTTCAGTGATCTCTTATGGGTAACTGATAATCTGCATTCAGTGATCTCTTATGGGCAACTGATAACCTGTATTGAGTGATCTCTTATGGGTGACTGATAACCGTCTTTCAGTGATCTGTTATGGGTGACTGATAACCTGCTTTCAGTAATCTCTTATGGGTAACTAATAACCTTTCAGCAGTCTTTTATGGGTGACTAATAACCTGCTTTCAGAGATCTCTTGTGGGTAATAACCTGCTTTCAAAGACCCCTTAGGGGTGATAACCCACTTTCAGTAATCTCTTGTGGGTGATAACCTGCTTTCAGTGACCTCTTATGGGTGATATAACCTGCCTTCATTGATCTCTTAGGGGTAATAACCTGCTTTCAGTGACCTCTTATGAGTGATAACCTGCCTTCACTGATCTCTTATGAGTAATAACCTGCTTTCATTGACCTCATATATGTGACTGCTAACTTGCTTTCAGGGCCATGGCTGGAGGGAAGAGTTTGTCAGAGAACTATGCATTCAGCGGTATGCATCACATCTTCGATCAACACACAGCTACAGGTCTGTGGGATTTTACCTGTTTACATCCATAGTTCTACACTGAGGCCATGATCAAAAATGCACACAGTCATACTTTGCTTTTTGACATGATCCTGACAAACGGGGAACAATATTTTTCAAAAATTGCTGTGATGGATGACAAATGGACTCGCAGATGATTATTTTATGCAAATGTGTGCACATAGAGCCCTAGGCATGGATTTATGAATATATGTGGGGGGGGGGGGGGGGGGGGGGGGGAGAGAGAAGGAAATGACCTTAAATAAGAGGCTGTTTCTCACTAGTGAGTTCTTGCAGTTTGTTTTAATGAAGAACTTTGTTTTGAATTTCATAATTTTCAGTGCCAGTACAATACTGCCAGATTAAAAAAGAAGAAGGAAAGCTGTATTTAGTAAATGAAACAGATTAAATCACAGAATCAGCCTTGATCACATGTTTTGATGGGGAAGTTTACTCTTAAATGTGCACACTACACAGTTGTGGTGTTTTACTGCTGAGGTTCTTTGCTCTTACAGTGACAACAGTGAAGTTTGCCAATGATGACAAGTCCCGTGTGGCATGTGCCTCTGTGGACAGCACTCTGTCCATCTGCCAGGTCATCCCCCCACCTGCCACAGTCATCTGTATGCTGCGTGGGCACACAGCAGCTGTTTGCGGTGAGTGCTGTGTATTATCTGCTGGGTCATCCCCCCACCTGCCACAGTCATCTGTATGCTGCGTGGGCACACAGCAGCTGTTTGCGGTGAGTGCTGTGTATTATCTGCCGGGTCATCCCCCCACCTGCCACAGTCATCTGTATGCTGCGTGGGCACACAGCAGCTGTTTGCGGTGAGTGTTGTGTATTATCTGCCAGGTCATCCCCCCACCTGCCACAGTCATCTGTATGCTGCGTGGGCACACAGCAGCTGTTTGCAGTGAGTGTTGTGTATTATCTGTCAAGTCATTCCTGCTCCCTCCTGCCACAGTCATCTGTATGCTGCATGGTCAGGTCACACACAGCAGCTGTTTGTGGTGGGTGTTGTGTATTATCTGCCAGGACATTGCCCCGCCTGCCACAGTCATCTGTATGCCTCATGGTCACACACAGCGGCTGTTGGTGGTGAATATTATGTGTTGATTGATTGTCACAGAGTGCTCCAGACATCCATGGGAAATCCATGGTCATGGGGCATACTTGGGCGGTCTCTTTGCCAAATGATGAACAGAGGCACCAATAGAGAGAGCGGAAAAAAGAGACAAACAGACTGTTAGATGGTGATGCATTCAGTATTTACTGATTTAAAAACCTGTGAGTCTTGACTTGTCTTTGGAATGCTGAAGAAGACTCCGATCCTCTCAGTGTTGTTGAATATAATTATTTCAGACTTTGTGTGGTCCCTCTCCAATGATGTGATCTTGTCGGTGTCGCTGGACGGCACGGCTCGCCTGTGGGATGTGGCAGCGGGGACGTGCATGCGGGTGATCGAGGATGGCAGTGGGGCAGAGCTGCTGACCTGTCTCTTCCAGCCCCTCAACAACAACATGTTTGTGGTATCCTTTCAGCACCACATCAGCTTCAATCCCACTGAAATTTGGGACCAGATTGTTGTTGATTTTTCAGAATGGTTGCTTTCTGGTGTCACATACCTTTTGGGGGTGGGGGTAGGGTCTTTACTGACACCCATGTCAGTGATGAACTTTTATATATATATATGCAGAACTGCAGATCCTCCTGTTTTCATACTGAGGTGACCCTGTGAGTTTGATGGGATGTTAAAATCCAAAAAGTAACTAACTCCTCTTCCAGTGCTTTGTGTAGAAAGAGCCACAACAGTTTGGAATCCAAGTTTGCAGAGTATTATTAAGCAAGTTTTGAAATGATAGTGTTTTTTAGCTTGAAGATTTTGTTCTAATCATTCTGTAGCAGGTAAAGCAATCAGTAGTATGGTCAGCAAAAAAACACACACACACAAAAACACCTCTTTTGCAGAGATGATAATCATGGAATTTCTGTGTGTGTGTGTGTGTGTGTGTGTGTGTGTGTGTGTGTGTGTGTGTGTGTGTGTGTGCTGTGTTTATTATTCTCTGTCAGTATTGTTACAATGTTCTGAAATGGCTGGCATATTGTTTCTGCCTATGTATGTTTGACCTTGACCCCTGGTAAGACAGGTAACAGCAGGTGCCAGGTACAGGTGATGAACATGTCCACAGGCAAGGGCTACAAGGTGAAACATTGTTGTGCAGTCCTCAGGTGCAGCAGATTGTAAAGATTCTAGCCCTAGTTTTTTTCTTTTGGTGGCCATCTTTGTGAAGTTAAAGAGTCTGCTGCACTATGTTTCTCTTTCTGCTTTGCTGTTGACTTTAAAATCCAATTACTAACTAATATATATAATGTTTCCAATGTTTTAATGTTTCTGGCTTCCTTTTTTAGTTAATGGAGGAAGTTTTTTTACTGAAATTGTTGCTGTATATTGATATTGGAGGACACTTTTTTGTCAAAATAAATGTTGAAATGTTTAGTGATGTTAAGCCTGTTCTTAATTGGGCGAATGTTTCTTCGCGAACCTAGTTGGAAGTATTCGTCGAAGCTAGTTGGTTCTTAATTGGGCCAACTTTTCTTCACGAACCTAGTTGGAAGTATTCATCGAAGCTGTATTCGGGGTCCAAAAAGTGTCGCTCAACATGTTCTGGGAACATTCGCACTATTCAACGATCATTGCCTCTGATTGGCTGAGAGCAGAGCTCTCCAGTGGATGAAGAAAAAATAGAAATGGATGATGGTGTCACGAGGTTCTTCACTTGCTTTGAAGGGAATGTGTTTATTTGTTGACTTGTGGGAGGCGCAGCCTTGTCTCGGAGACCCAGAATGAGATAGCAGTTAGCTGAATTACCCTGTGAGGGATGATTAAAGTATATTGACTTTAGCCTACATTTTTGATCATGCTGTCTGCTGCACGTCTGCCACAAGTTTGGGCCAAAGCTTGCATCTCATTACAAGCCAGTTGAGAATGAAGGAAAGTTTGGACTGTCCGAACCATATTTGGCGAACTAAAAGTTCAATTAAGAAATGAATCATAGTTTGTCGAACTGTCCAAAGTATGTTCGGCAAACAAACAGTTGCCCAATTAAGAATGGCCTTAAGAAAGAAAAGCTCTTATTTAAGCCAACTTCAGTGATGCATAAGATCAGTCAGGTTTGCAGAGAATATGCATGCAAGTTGTTTTGTATGGGTGTTGTATCCTTGATAAAGCTGTCACTGACTTCAGTGCATCTTGTTCCTCATTGTAAATAAACATCATTTACAGGGGGGAAGCAGCAAAGTGACCGGCAAAGTTCATGCCATGGCCTTTGACCCCAGTGGACACATTCTGTGGGCTGGGGATGACCGGGGCTCCATTTTCTCCTTCACAGTGGATGTGGCCACCGGCAAACTCACCAAGACTCACAGGTACCAACCAGGGGTTTGATGGGGTTATCTTTCCTTGACATTTATGCCGTGAGGAGTTGTCTTCCCTGAAGTAGGCTTTCAACTGGTATCTTCAGTGAACCTGTTGTTACACTCGCTCTTGATTGGAATCTATACTTGGAGTCTGCTTTAAATGAAAGATGGCTGAAGAATCTGATTTATATCCATGGAAAGTGTATGAGCTAAAACTACTGCAGGACTCCCGGGACAGTGCTTTTGGGAGGGTAATAGAGAAAGTTCAAGCGGAAGATGAAGATGCAGTGGCTCTGTGGACCCATTTTATTTGGCATCTCCAGATGTTTGCCAGCCTTTCATTCCAAGGTACAGGATGTAAATTTCCCTTTGTGGCCATCTACTTATTTTCCACAATAACCACTGTGGGCACATTAATATTGTTTGGGCATATTAATGGCCCTACAATCAGTAACTTTTAGAAGAATTGGTGTGAGAGTAACTCTAGGAGTGAGTAACTTGGTGTTTTATGCCTAGTCAGCCAGTAGTTATATCAGGGAGAGTAACTCCAGGAACAAACAAAATAAATGCTTTGTTAGTGATTGATGATCGCTTATATAGTGCTATTCTCCACTCTCTTGAGCAGACTCACTGCGCTCGCATGTGGTTCTGCATGACTGACTAGGTTTTTATAGCGCGTTTTTAATTTTTTTAATTATTTTAAATATCCACCAAAGTTGTGTACTTACAGCGCTGGCATGGCTGGTGCCACATGAAACTGCAGCTGTCTCAGTGCAAGTCCTGTGTACACCTTACAACCATGCACCATGTCACTTCATGCAAAGCCACATACGTAAGGTGTATGCATGTTTATCTGTAACCTGCCACCTGCACTTTTGGCAGAATGACCGGGATCTTTTACATGCTACTGCAGTAACTCGGGGGTGGAATGGATACTGAAATAAGAATCAGTACAGAAAATTGACCATGGAGAAGAAAATTCTCTCGCCACTCCTGCCAGGACTTGAACCCAGGACCTTTCAATCACAAGTCTGACACTCAAACCACTGAGCTATTCCTGCTCCCCGGACAGTTGATCTTTGTTAGTATTGTTTTTGTTTTGGAGTTGTTTAAAAAACAAAGACATTGTGTGTTTTGCAGGATAATAGTAAACAAAGGATGACCCCATCACCAGTATGTTTTTTTATGTGGACAGTTGATTTTTGTTACATTTGTTTTTGTTTTGTTTTGAGTTGTTTAAAAAACAGACATTGTGTGTTTTGCAGGATAACAGTGAGCGAAGGACGACCCATCACCAGCATATCCGCCAGAGCCTGGGTCAGTCGAGAGGCTAGGGATCCGTCCTTGTTGGTCAACTGCTGCCTCAACTCGCTGTGCCTTTTTAGGTAATGAGCGTCACTGTTCATTGTTTCTGTTGTTGCTTTTAACTGGAGGGAACAGAATCAGTCTTTTTTGACTTCTGTGTTATATATCATCATGGTGACTTTGATTTGTACAGAGTTATTGTTCAAGCCCACTAGAACTCAGTGCACAGGTGTGTGTGTGTGTGTGTGTGTGTGTGTGTGTGTGTGTGTGTGTGTGTGTGTGTGTGTGTGTGTGTGCAGTAACTTGGATGTTGATTGCTTCTTAAAACTGAATGCCCATTCAACTGCAAATGGTTGTAATGGGGTGGAGCATGAGTCACAAAATCAAGTAAAAGTTGGTTCACATTTATGGACACAACACAGTCAACATTCAGCATAACTCAGACACAACACAGTCAATGTTCAGCATAACTCAAGGCAAGCTAGTCAGTAATGCACATGCATCATTTGTTTGCCGTTCAGACACACAAATCTGGGAGACCAAATTGACTTTTTAAGGACTTCCAAAGGTGTTTTTATTTGCTTTTGTTTTTTTCCAAGGACCCAACGGTCCACATGCACTGGAGGGTGAAATCAGAAACCAAACAGTTTAATTTCACTACACCCTGAAAAACTGCATGCATACTTATTGTCAAGACATTTTATTAGAGTAAAACAATCTCAATTTTCCAGGACTTTGAGGTACTGTGCCTGGTTTTGACTGATTTTTGACACCACAAAAAGGCTAGCTGTTAAACCCCAAATATTTTCAAGCTTCCATGGACTACACATCATCCTGGGTTTTTATGGCTTTCTCTGTTTCCGTAGGATCATGTCTAATGATGGTGCCCTGCAGCTGAAGCGAGTGTTCCCTGTGAAGCAGAAGACAGCCTTCATCAAGAGCTCTTTCTGCCCCCTGATGTCTTTCAGGCAGGGGGCCTGTGTCAGTGAGTTTCTACACATTCACATTTTCACCCTTACAGTGTTAGAATAAAAAAGTTTAACACATCTGCGCTGCTTACCTCACCTCCCACAGACAAAATTGCAAGACACCAGTGAAGCTGCACCTGTTATTTTCTGTATGTATGTATATCTAGAAGCCATTCCCCTGTGTCCCAAAAATCATTGTCACGGCTGTTGACTGAAGACCTCAGATGCTGCTGGAAACTACTGAAGGTTTCTTCACAACCATTTCTCTTAGTCCTCTTTAGATTGGTTACCAGTAATTCCCCCCCCCCCCCCCCTCCCCCCCCCCCCCCCCCCGGGCCTTTTTTTCTTTACCCTCCCCCCTCCAAAACGTTTATTGGAAGATGCTACAATGACTGCAAAAAAACAAACAAACAAAAAACCAAAAAAAGAAGGGGAGAGCTGTGTGTGTGTCTGTGTGGATAAGTAATTAATTTGGTGTTTTATGCCCAGTCAACCATTACAGTTATATTAGGGCAATTGGGGAAACACATTGTAGAATGCAGCTTGTATATATAAGAAAACCCCTCTTTAAGACCACCCTAAAATTCAAGTTGTCTTAAAAGGTAGTCATTGGTCAGGGGTGCATTTGCATGGAAACATAAAGACAAGGTTTCAAAGAGAAAAAAAAAAAGGTGGTCTTAAAAGAGGAGTGGTCTTGTCAGGGTTTTCACTGTACTGTGGATGTAAGTGGGACAGACCAGAGTACACACAGAGGTGCACCAATCAGCTTGAGACAAATGCTTTTACCTCATGCGCTTCTCCTGCTTTGTCTCTGCGTTCAGTTTCAGGCAGTGAGGACATGTGCGTGTACTTCTTTGACGTGACGAAGGAGAGCAAGTCCTGCGTCAACAAACTGTTGGGACACTCGGCTCCAGTGCTTGACGTTTGTTTCAACTGCGATGAGAGTTTGTTGGCCTCCTGCGATGCGCAAGGCTTGGTCATTATATGGAAACGTGAAGGCAAGCAGGGCATTCTGTGATTTTGAGTACAACGGTGAAGGAAGGCAAGGCGTTCTGTGATTTGGGGTACAACGGCTGCAGAAAGGTGTGGATTAATTGTATTTGAAGTAATATGCAGGAGTCAAATAACAGGTGGTGATTTTCTGCTTCTACTCCAAGATTCAAAGGCATTTTGATAGTGTGTTGGAGGCAGTGCATGGAAGTCTAAATTGACTGTGAGGTCCTGAATGCCAGAAATGTTTCACCCAGCCAACTTTTCTTGGATGAGAGGGAACAACCCATAGTTGCATGGATCTGAGTCGGGACTGTTTTGCTTCTTTAGGGTTGCAGTGGCCTTGGCTTTGTGAGCAGTTGCATTATTGTGAAGGCGAACAGTCTTACTGGTGCCATCATTTGGGTGCTGCTGATGCTTTTTTTTTTTTTTTTATTCCTCTTGGCACAATCGTCAACATATGTTGCAGTGAATGTTGACTTTGTGAGGGTTTGTAAAATGCTAGGTTAACAACTGCTGGTCCAGGATGGATAAAACGCTAGGCTAACAACAGCTGGTCCAGGATTTGTAAAACACTAGGCTAATAGCAGCCAACCCAACCTCTGTAAAAACTAAAATGCTGTGATAAATGCAGCTAATCCAAGCTTTGTAAAATACTATGCTGACAGCAGCTAACCCAAGTCTTGTAAAACGCCAGGTTAACAGCAGCTGATCATGGTTTGCTCGCTCAGCACACATATTAATTCTTTGTTAGTCATATCTAGCACACACCTGCAGTATCTTGGTCTATTCGCCTACTGAGAATTGGCAAGCACAGCATGAAACTGAAGGGAGACTAATGCTACCTGATCATGAAAATGCATGGCACAGATTGTTAAATTTTGGTCAGTTTACATGATGAGACTACGCTTGCTTCAAGAGCAGCACCTGATCACTGAGAATATCTCTGGTAGATTTGGCTGCTTGAAATGTGGGGGTTTTGGTCATTATTTGTACAGTTTCAAGGTCAGATTCTGCTAGTGATGTTGATGTATATGCTCTTGTTTATTCCAGTGTTTGTTGGACATTCCATGTCAGTGCAATTATGTGTGTGGGTCTGACCAGTGATGTTTAACAGCCACAGAAATCCCATGCTGTTTATAAGCGATTGGGAGGGGTAGAAGGGAGCCGGGGGGGAGGTAGTGTACCTATGTTGAGATACTCCCTCCAACCATTCTCTTCCAATCTGAAAGTGTGTATGTGCATGTCTGTTTGTATGTGGATGTATGCATGCTTTTGAGTATGTGTGTAGTGTGTCAAGAATACATGGGAGTGTGTGTGTGTGTGTGTGTGTGTATGTGTGAACTGTAGCACAGGGGGATGGAGAGAACATTTTGTATGTCTTGGTGTACATTTATCTGCCTTTACAATACAAAATCTTCACTCCTTGTACCCAAAAAGAAACGAACAATAAAGACAGCTGTATACAAATATCAGAAGCAGTTTGCATTGACTTTTCTTTAATGTTGTATTTGTTATACAAGGTGGTGTTTCAAATCAAATCACAAACTATATTACATATGTTAATATGTTGGATCAAAGGGTGTAAAGACTGTGAACACAACTCATATTCATTGCATTACTCTGTGTGAAAGGTGTGTGTGTGGTGCTAATGGAGAATTATTACACAACCATTTCAGCAATCAAAATGATTCAGTGCAAGGTCAATTTATGCGTAGGTATGTAAACTTATTACCGGGTATATAGCACACAAAATAAAGTGAGTATAATGTTATAAATCAAAATGACAACAAACAAAAACAAAAAAATGAACAGATTCAGTGGAGGGCATAAAAATATATGCAAAGAAAAAAAGAAGAGGAGGAATGATCAGCATAGTTGTAGTCGGGTTGGTATCAGAAACTAAAATTTAGATTTATTTTTCCATATGAGCAAACAAAATCTTGTTGAATCAGTGTTTGATTATGAGAAAGAATTTAAGTGTAATTTATGAGCAAACAAAACATTTTTTGCACTAATAATGTCAAATTATGATGGTGAAAGAAAAAGACAGTCCAGTCAGTGTCACAACATTAATATCACAGCAATCCAATTTACATTACAATTTCAAGACAATACATTTGAAGACTGTTTGTTTTGTGGACAGAAGTAAAGTTCCGCCGACCCTGCTGTTCATGAATAAAGAACAAAAATGACAAGCACAAAGATTTGCAACAAATACTTGAAATCAGTTTTTTTGGTGTTTCTGTTTTCTTGCTGTTTCACTCCACAGAAGCTTAACACTACCATGACAGACTGATGTCATTATCAGTAATACTGCCTTGTGAATTTGTCATCAAGAGGGTTGTTTGCCTCTCATGAGGCTGCTATGACGGATGTTAACCTATCAGCAAGGTTGAACCTGTCATGAGAGCCCTTAATGTGCCATGAGGGTTGCTGATAGCTGTAAATGTACGTCTGGTGGATCGTTAATTCTGTTTGAGAAGGTTGTGGTAAACCATGTGGGGGGTGACAGGGAGATGGACTGGTTTTACATATAAATGAAGTGGTATGCTGTCTTTAAAATGGGGGTGTTGTCAGTATAATCAACAAAGCAGTTACGCTCAGTAAAAAAAAACCAATGAAGCAATTAGTATTACAAAGTTAAAAAAATCAATCATTTAATTGTGCAAATGTACATGAGGTAATAATTTTTAGCATCAAACACTCCATGAACATTATCTAGATAATTTTCGTCTCACAAGTTCCTTGCTTTAAACAGCCATGACTATACAGTCTGTGAGACATTCACACATTTGCCACTGAAGTCAAAAGTAACAATAAAGCAGTAAAGTTTTAGACTTTTTTTTTTTTTTTTGGTGGGAGGTCTTGATTTTTGACTTGCTCTTTGACTGAACAAAATATGCAACAGTGAACTTTTTGTTTTGCCAGAGGTCCTGGGGTGGGGGTGGGGTGGGGGGCTTGATTTTGATTTTTGACTGGTTCTTGACTGAACAAAATATGAATATGAACCAATGACCTTTTTGTTTCACCACAGGTCCTGGAGTTACAGAGTTGCAGTTTCTGTCTGCACTGTGCTGAAGATTACTGTCATGAAAAATGATGCAGGTCAACAATTTACAAACCTTTTGGCCATGACCTGCTTTTTTTTGGGGGGGGGGGGGGAGGGGGGGGTAACACTAACAGATGAGGGGCTTGACTCACTTGAGAGGGGGGGAAAAGAGCGAAATACATGGTGGTGGAAGCAAACAACTGTGCCGATTATGAAGGTCAATAGGATATGTAATATGTATCAAAAATACATTGCTCTCTACATGAATAATTAGCTATATACACCCTTTTTGGAATGTCTGGTACTAGGTATACTTTTAGCCAATACACATCAGATAATTTAAAGGCATTACAGAGAAGAAAAAATATATAATGCAAATGCTCCTTTCAAATGTGGGAGGCATTGCGTAATAGTGAGAACTTGTCGACAGGGCTGCTACATGGATGTAGTATAAAATCTGAATGATAAAGTCAAGTTAGATGTACTTTTGATCACAGGCATATTGGTGATGGGATACAAAATGTGATTTAAACACAGTATAATTCATTGTTAATCATGAACTGTGCAATCACTTTACATATGCAACATAAATACACAAAAAACAGAAAACTGCTGAACAATGTGGCAATTAAAGTACCTTGTAGGCTGTTTTCGGACCATTCACAAAGTGTACAACTGCAACTTCTCCAGTTGTTACTGGGAACATCACCATAAGTAAACTGTTACTTTTGATTGACTGCATACTTTAAACAGGAAAATCTGACTGCCACTGAATGCTATTTAAGTGTTTGTTCTTACACTGTTTTCTTCTGAAGATGATTACAGAAACTGATTAACACTTCTTTACAACACACCAACACTTGTGTGTAAAAGGAATACTCCCTAATAGATGCAACACAGGAGCTTCAGACATTACCTGCAGGCACAGTGCCCATGGACATCCCATCATATCCCCATCAGCATCATGAAAAAGAGGCAACTGGCTGAATGCTCTACCTTGAAAATGTTCGTAACAAGCTCCCACTGTCAACTGGACCAACACTGAAACCGTTCCAAGGGGAAACTGGGAAAAGTTCTAAAAGATGGAATGGAGTGCATATAGGCTTTCCCATGCACATCAATGCTACCTTGAACAGAACTGAACCCAGCAGACATGTTACAGATGGTACTGATTTTCCAGCCAATAATCTGGCACTGACAAAGGGTTTCTGAAGGATGACACTTCAGACAGTGTTGCTTGTGAAAGTATTTCTCATCCTTATACAACTTGTGGCCAGATTACAAGTGGGCTTTGAATTCTGTTTCACTCACCTGCCCTTTTTCACAATTTTTGCCTGTATGTGTCTCAGGCAGTTCATAAAGAGCATGAGTGACATAGCACAAAGAAAAGAAGAAAAAAAGAAGGAACCATCACAAACTTCAGAGAATAATATTCCAAGCAGATTCCCACACATTTACATGGACACTGTGTTATCAAATATGTAATGTATGGCCACTAACTGGGTTTGTTTAGAATTTATACCAGTGGGGCACATTAGTAAGTGAACATGGTGCTTAATGTCCACAGAAACCATAAGGCTTATTAGGGACAGGGAGAAGGGGGTATGGAGGTGGAGCAGATTATATACCTATTGCTACACTGTCACCACCAGAATGACTTCTGCATTAAGGTGGGCAGTGATGACAGCTATTTTAATGTTTCATAATTGTGAGGGACAAAGTCACAAGACAGTGTCCACAGATCACAACCTTTGAAGTGAAAGGAGAGCTGAAGCAGATTTGAACCGAGGTCCCTCTGCTTACCAGCCTACTGCCTTACCACTAGGCCAAACCGGCTCACAGGGGGCACATTTTCACTATGGCTCATTACATACCTATCGAAGAGAACTAACTCTATCACGGCACACTTACAAAGAGAGATAACCCTGCATGGGCTAAACTGTTCATGACAATGTAGGAAAGCAGCTGCACACACAAACCTTTCACCTTGTTTTGCTGGATTACCCTCCATGTTCTGAACCCAAAATGTGAAAAACATATAATGTTGCGTAGATTTTGCTATGTACATAATCACATGTGCCATTCTGCTTATCAAAAAAAAAAAAAAAAAAAAAAGTTCATAAAGACATTGCACACAAATTTGAAAGTAAGTTTTAGGGTACTTCAAACAGTAACAATAAAAACACTTCCAAACAGAACAAAAATTAAAACTAAATTCCATGCAATGAACTACCTACAAGTAAAACGTACTTCCAAACTGACTGTTTTACTTCATTTACAATAAATGTCATTTATAAGCCTAAAAATGATAATGGTCGTTTCAAAAGCTTCCACAGTTCTGCCTTGATCAGTCCAACGTTTTATGTATTCTTTCAGATCTTCCTTGAAAGCCTGTCTCTTTTTAAACACCTTTTCTTCAATCCCAGTGCCCTGAGGTGGCTGCATGTGTGTGTGCATGTGTGGTCTGTGTGTGTGTGTGTGTGTGTGTGTGTGTTTATGCGTGTGTGTGCATGCATGCATGCGTGTGTGTGTGTGTGTGTGTGTGTGTGTGTGTGTGTGTGTGTGTGCGTGTGTGTGCATTTGAATCTTATATCAGTACATTTATGTTTAATTAATCTGTAAGTGCTCAGGGTCAGCATGGGTTAGGCACTCTAAGTACCCATTATTATTATTGCACAATTGATTGCAGTCCCTGAAATCCCCATACACCTCCCAAACCCCTCCAAACAAGGTCGGATTGTCTTTGGTGGATCCACTGGTTAAGAGTGGGGTTAATACATTCATAGCACAGCAAAAAGAATGCAAAGTCATTATCCCACCTACACTACAATTCGTATCTCTCTTTCAGTTCTTCTGTCTGTCTGTCTGTCTCAACATGTTCACCAAATCAAGACTTCAAAATACCTGACAGTACCTGTTTGGTATTCGCTCAGGGTACTGAATTCAACAGACATGTATACCTCCTGCTTTGGCTGACCACATTCTGCAACATTCACTACAGAATATTATTGTGCAAAATCTTACTGATGAAAGCAATGGGCAGGCAGTCCTCCAGTGGAATCCCTGAATTTATGACGATGGGGAGAGCTCTGCCTACACTGTGCATAATGCATGCAGCTACTTTGGCGTTTTTGTATTTCTTATCATACAAAAGTATCTTTGTCTTATTATGTGAAATGACTGTAACAACTTTAAATACTAACAGCAATGGGATTATAATATTAATAACCATATTAGATGATGACATGGTTCAAAAGCTACTGCAGTACGTCTATCAAACATACTAAACAAATACTCACCCCATTGCTTTCACTTGTTGAATTTAACAACAACAACAACAAAACAAAAACAAAAACCACACACAGCATCAACTGAACATGCTGTAATGCCATCTGCTCCCTGCTTCAAAAAACCATCACCCAACTTCATAAAGCTCTGGGTATAATAACAAATTGCACACAGGTTCAAAACTCAATCAAGGAAGAAGCACCATTAGCACTGGAGGGGGACTTGTTCTCTGCAGTCACCCCCTCCTCTGTAGATGCAGTAGTAGCTGTTGTAGTGGTGGTCTCGAACACAGAGGAGTCAAGAAGTGTGGCGTTGGGCGACTTGTCGGGGCCACCTGAGCCGTTTGCCACCAGCACATCATCCTGAGAGTCCTGGGTGAACATAAAACTGTGTGTAAACTGACACAGACATGCAGCTGAACAATTCTGCAGAATATAATTCCAGCACCAAGAGAGGGGATGCTTGGAATAACAGAGTTGATTAGTGAGTGCAAGTGTGTGTGCGCACATGTAAAAACCATAGCATGTATGTGTGTGTGTGTGCATGTTTAGGTAAGGGTACTGTGTACATGTGTATGTGTGTGTGTGTGTGTGTGTGTGTGTGTGTGTATGCAAGTAAGGGTACTGTGTACATGTGTGTGTGTGTGTATGCAAGCAGGTGTACATATGAGAGAGAGAGAGAGAGAGAGAGATGTCTAATATGTTTTTTGAAATAAGCTGGAAATCCTGTAAACAATATTTGTAACTTATCATACGTCTTACATACTTAGAATGTACTGAATAAACATTCCATGCCAGTTCTAAAAAGAGTACATAATCTGTAATAGGACAGCAATTCACATTATATCATTCAGTTATATTCTAAAATTTGCCATGGTAAACCACTGTAAACAGCACTGACAAAGACTGCCATGCAAATGTTTGTGTCAATTTTATTGTTACCTCACTAAAAAGTGTTCCCCAGTTAGGCAAGAAACTGTTAAATGTAAACAGGATCATTTTTGAGAAGGTAAAGAATACCTGCACCATCTGTGTTTTTTAACTTATTTCTTCTTAATCCCTCCACCACCACCCCCTTTACCCCATGAATGCAAAAGAACTTGAGAGACCTGATCTTATTAAAGAAAAGAAAAGAGAAAAAAAAGAAGAAATTAACAGATGATGAAGAAAACAAATTAATTCCATCAGTTTTCATTATCTTTAATTCACATCAGTTTCCAAGTAAGCACAATCTGGTTATGCATAAATCCCCCCCCCCCCCCCCCCCCAACTCTTTTAACAATAAAGGTAAATAGATCTCTTTGGTGCCCACATCTTTTACTAATTCAAACCATGAAAAGGAAAAGGAAATGCTCGCTACAACTCACATTCACTATACCTAAAATATACAACTTTCCATGTGACAAAACAGAGAGTGAATATTGCTCATGAAGGCCATTTAGATGGTGTGTATGTGTGTGTCTGCATATGAATGTATGCATGTGGTGTGTGTGCATGGGGCGGTGCATGGTGTGTATGCGCATAGTATGTGCATGCACACTGTGTGTGTTTGTGTGTGCAGGGGGGCTACGGTAATTATTACTGATCACTTTTTATAGTGCTATTCTCTGCCCTTGAATCACCCTAATATAACTGCACTGGTTGACTGGGCGTAAAACACAGTTTACTTACTTACTCTCCACTCTTGAGCAGACTCACTGTGCTCATATTGTATGTGTAGCCTTTTTTTTTTAAATTTATAGTGTGTTTAAAAAGAAATCCACTGAAGTGGCATACTGACAGTGCTGCTTAGTTGTTGCATGGCTGGCGCCGTCTCAGCACAAGTTCTGTGTACACCACACAACCATGGAACAGTTTACAATGTCATTCTGTTCAGTCACATATGTAGGGTGCATGTGTGTTTAGGTGTAACCGGCCACCTGCACTTTTAGCAGAATGACCCTCATCTTTTATGTGCTACTACAGTAACACATGATCTTTCATGTGCTACCACAGTGACAGGGGGGTGGAAGAGATACTGAAATAAGAGTCAGCACACAAAGTTGACCCCAGAGAAGAAAATTCTCCCCACCACTCCTGCAGGGACTGCCTTTTTGTAAGCAGGTGAAGCATAAAAAGCAATTTTCTGACATACCCTAGTCTAAAAGGAGGGAACCTTTGACACATATCCCTAGGTTCCTATCAATCTACTAATGGGCTTTTTGATTTCTGTATAACCACGGTACCCAGCTGTGGGAAGGTACATGCTATATTTATACAGGTCTCACATCTGGACCAGGCTTCAACCACCAGTTGGAGGTCATTGTCACTCCAAATGCATCTGTCTGCCATGATTCTGACACAGTTCACCCGTGCAGAATTTTTAAACTTCAAGGATGACATCAGGTCATGCGCAAAGGAATGCGAGTTGTTGCTTTGGAGTAGAGCTGAGCAAAGCTTGCATCTGTGCCAGGACACCTCATCTGTCCCAGGATGCATCTCATCTGTCCCAGGATGGCAAAGCCTAGCTTGTAGCTGTTGCCCTACACCCAAGTCAGAAATGTTCAGCAGCTAGCGTAAGTGGCCCCATTTGTAAGTCAAGTGGATTTTTAACATCCTGTCAAACCTTAGGGGGACTTTCAAGCAGTAGCACTCCAGAACAGTGATTATTTGTTGGTGACTGCATTGTTGGATTGTCAGGTCAGTCTGTCATTATCCACAAATAAGTGTGATGAAAAGAACAGTGTCTTTTGCTGCTGTATAATTACCACTGTCTTTCACTGATGTATTAGTACAGTATTGTCCAGTTTCATTGTGTGTGTGTGTGTGTGTGGGTGTGGGTGTGTGTGTGTGTGTGTGTGTGTGTGTGTGTTCACAAATGGTCACCCACAGATGGAAAAACACTCATCATAAAATAGACTCAGCTCCACTTATCATGTGTGTAAATAATTTGTCTCATATCCTAGTTATCACTTTTGTTGAGCAAACAAGTCTGTAAACTCAAGATCAGTAAAAAAATTACAAGCGAAGTTTCACAGGTTAAGGATGATGTGAAATCAAACTGAACGATCTGTATAAAGCAATAAACAGATAAATGAAGGAAGAAAGATGAAAACAAAACAAAAAAGCAAATAAATGAAATGGACAAAACCTGACCAAATTTACCATGCATGAGACAAAAATCACATACATACAGGTACCATAACAGCCTTTCCTTGAAATGATAAATGATTCACAGAACTTCCAACAACATTCTCATGCAAGACACACAGGTCCAGCTGTACAACACCACATCTGTGAGTAGCAAAGGAGCACCATATTCCACTCCTGACTAAATGACACAGCCTGCCACAGCATTGTCAGTAAGGCCTTCTAGCAGTGACTAGCAGTAGCACAAGCTATGAAGCTTTTACAAAGCATCTAACACAATGAATGTGCAGGCTAATGAGATGATCAACACTCAATTGCACAGTTCTGGGTTGTTATACTTAAATATCACTTTCTCAGCAAATTGTGCACACTGATACATGCATTCAATGCTAAGTGCTATTGCGTCATCAGATCATACAATCTGATACATATTCAATAAGTTTAATAATTAAAACTATAAAAAGTCCAAGATTTTTAAAACAATCAAAATCTTCAAATTAAATATGAGCATTACAATGACAGGTCTGTTAAAACCTAAAAGCATAAGCCTGCTCCTTGGCACATGACTGTCACAGTGTTAGAGAATATGATGTGGGGCTTAATGTCCTCGGATGTCGGGCTGACCACTTTGGGACAATTGGCACATGACTGTTAGAGATGACAAAACACCTGACATGACCACACATGAGGTGCACGAGAGGTTAGGGCCATGGACACAGCAAGATGCTGTGGTTGAGTAAGCAACTCCTGCCCCCTGCCCCCAGGGTGGTGGAATCAGTGTTTCAAGTTCAACCTCTACGTGAGATGAAGCATAGAGGCCCCTTGTGCATTATGCACCCTAAACTGTCAAAGGCCAAGCTGTCCATGTTCATGGCAGTCCACAGAGTTATCAAAAAGGTTGCCATCAAGCAATCATCCCTTCCTCCCGCATTCTCTACCATTAAGTCTAGCAGCACGTTGATAAAACCAAACTGGGAGTCAAGTCACATCATCACATGTCAGTGTGGCTTGTTTTTCTCTCTTTCCTTTTCTTCTCTTTTGTTGTTGTTGTTGTTTTGTGGCCAAGGGACAATAGATACATATCCTTACCATACCACTGCTTTCCCTACAGCCATAACAGTTTAACACTGTGGAAAATCATGAAAATAATGGTAACCACAGTGGAAAGGTACATGGATTGATGGAATGGATCTAAAACTAAAAGGATGTGTGTGTGTGTGTGTGTGTGTGTGTGTGTGTGTGTGTGTGTGTGTGTGTGTGTAGGTGGATGGAGGGTAGGGGTAATCTATGCTGATAAGTGATATAAAATGTTTGTTCTTGTTCACAAGTTTCCTGATCCACAACACTGAACAACTGCCTTTAACAAGGGGCTGAACAAGCGTTAGTTTTATGAGCGATACTTCCATGAAAACAGGTGAGCAAAAAAGCATGAAACAGCTCAGTACAACACTGCAAAACTCACTCAACCAAGGACCAAGGACCAAGGCCAAACGTGGCAGTGCCCATGCATAGTCTTAGAGACATGGCACATGAATCGCAGGATAATCATCAAAAAAAAAAAAAAAAGAAGAAGAAAAAACAACAACATACAACTGAGCAGTTCTTATGCTACACCTAAGGTAACATACCCACTCCATAGCAAATGATTTCAAGCCATAGTGAATGTGTGTACTCTTTACTTGACTGACATCTCCTTAGCTGCAGCTGATACTAAATCTAACCTACATGTAATACAGTGGCAAGTACTTTACACATATGTACACAGGCAACAGTTTTGATTGTTTCAAAAGTACTAATTAAAAGGATCTGTTAGCTACCATAGCGGCACAGGCTTGGAGGGTTAGTTAGTTACCTGATTTTTGGCCTCAGTGAATCAATCAATAAAACTACTGCATGAAAATTGAAACGCATTAGTCAGTAGTTTCAAAATATAGAATTACATTTTCATACCAAGCAACTGTCACCAATTTGCATATGTATCATTATATATATCAGTATACATGTGTGTTACTGTTAGCATGTGTAAATGCATGTGCACCATGAATACATCAGTCATAACATGGGTGACTTTTAATTTCATTCTGACAGTTACCATGTGAAGCGTCTTTGCAAAGATATACTGTTAGACAAATAGGAATCATGCATTCTAGTTATTGTGAACATGATATAGATCATGTAATAATATATACACTCATGGACATGCTCTTTGATCAAAATTCCAACTGACTGAAAAAACTGTCTACTTACCACATATTATTTAAACATGTAATGGAAGATAAACAACAGTCAGATCTTGTTAAGTTATAAATACTTGGTGCTAGTGAGTCTACAACTCAGTAAAACTGAAAGTCTGAAATCATTCTTTATTTCCTTAATTTTTACAGATTCTTGCACTACAATTTTTTAAGCTTGAAAACATGCGCAATACAATAAATAGGTTGTGGCCAACATTATACATGATTTACAAAATTCAGTGAGCAAAAACAGTGAGCACCATGGAGAACAAAAATAAATCAAATTAAATGAAAAAGCAGTCTGACAAAAATGGTCCAAAATCAAAATAATTTTAGCCATGATAAAAACAGGATCCCCATCAGACAAAAAAAAATATGTACAAACCCACCACACAATATCATATGCATGCTGAGGATTGGAAATAAATAAATGACGAGGAGGAGCAAAAACGCAGAAACTCATTAATTGCGGCATACCTGGGTGTTAGTGGAAGCACCGTCCTCCCCACCCTCAGGTCCTGAGGGGTAGGGCGGGTGTGGTTCAGCATGCAAAGTGGAGGCTGCTCCTGATACAGAGGGCCCCTGAGATTGAGATGCGGGGTTAGGCACAGGTGGGCTACAACTGCCAGCAGATTCAGAGTCAGACTCCAGATCAAAATCTTCCTCGTACAGGGAATAAAAATTGCTTTGTTGGTGGGAACGGCCTGGTGTGGTGTTAAGGGTTAGCCCTTTAGTCCTGTTAGCTAGGAGGTCTGATATGTAGGACCTGTGCGTCCGAGCACGGTCATGCAAAATTACCTCGCTGTCCGAGGAGCAGGCACTGGGCGTGTCAGCCGAACTTGTGCTTACACTGTGAGATCCAATGTTTCCTTTGCTGAGATCGTCTGAGTGCTGTGAGTGCAGACTACTGCCACTGCGCACACTTTCACTGTCCACGTCTAACGTCCAGTCAGGCATGTCAAAAGTTTGCCGGGGGGAGAGTGCCCCCGAAGAAGTCCGCTCCTTGCCTACCAAAGGTTCACCCATGAAGTCATCCCACTCAAACACATCCTCAAACCGGACATCCACCGAGCTAGTTTCCGATGGCGTTGGAGCACCAGATTCTTCAGAAATGGAAGGGAGAGGGTCCTCTGGAATGGGCTCCAGAAAGGTAGCCTCATAGGGCCTGGCCATTTTCACACCTCTTGAGAGGTAAATTTCAGAGGCAATCTGCAGGTCGTACTCTTCGCTGTCCATAAAATTTGTGGGGCTGCTGGAAGGGGGTGGGGAGGTCTTGGTCTCCCCCCAGGGCTCCTCACAGATGTAGTCCTTGCTGCTGTCAGAGTTGCTGGTGCTGTCCGTGTCAGTGCTGGCGGAGCTGGACTCAACTTCGCCATTAAAACTAGCACCAACATTTTCAAGACCATTACCTACCTTGAATGCAGATGCAGGCGTAGTTGCCAGTGCAGCTCCAGCAAACTCCTGCAGAAGAGCCCCATCCCCACTAAAAGGGTTTGGACAGCTGCTTTGGTCCAATGCAGATGATGCTGGAGGAGCAGCGGAGAATCCACTCAAAAGATCAAAGTCGGAGAGGGCGCTGGAAGGCTCTTGAATGCTGCCTCTCTCTTTGGAGTCCAGAACCTCAATGCTGTCATCTTGGCTGCCAGAAGGGGAGTTATGTGAGACAGTCTCACCGAAGCCAAACAGGTCAGTCAGTGACTGCTGGGTTCCACTCTGGTTTCCACTGTCTGGAGAAGCATCTGTGCTGAGCCCAATGGACAGGTCACCTGCTGCACTGTTCTCTGCTGGTGGGCTGCTGGGGTTCAATTCTCCAAACAGGCTGGGCACCTGCTGACTACCTGAAGAGGCTGTTTCAGCCACAGCGGCTGATTCTCCTGTACCAGCTGTGACTGCATTGCTGGCAACATCCGGAAGAGTGCTCAGCATGTCAAAGCTGAAATCTCCCAGTCCATTCAGGCCTGAAGAGCTCTGCAGTGACTCAGTGGGAGGTGCAGTGATGCCTCCAGATCCTGAAGGCTCAATGGTTGGATCTAGGCCAAAAGGGTCACTCTGGGGTGGAGCTTGAGGAGTGGCTGCCAAGCTGGTGTCAAGGGAGGAGAATTCTGTGGCAATGTTTGGGAATGCTTGTTCCTCCTGGTTAGCATAGGACCCAGCAGCTGGTGCAGTGGGGGACTCGAGAGAGGACAGCTCTGTCCCAAAACTGGCAAAAGGATCAGCGTTTTGTATGACAGGTTTGCTTTCAGTGGGTGATGTTTCGATGCCTGAAGAAGCTTCGCTGCTCTGGGTTTGTGAGACAGTCATGGAGGACTCGCCCATGAAGCTGAAGCAATCATCTTGGGTTGTTGATGAATTGGGTCCACCTGGCAGGGCAAAGTCTGCAGATGGCGCAGGGGGATCTGGGGGAACTGCACCACTGCCTCCCTCCACCTCCGAAGCATCAGTGAACTCTCCAAAGCTGTCATCTTTGTGGACAGAAGGACTGGCATCGACAAAAGGATTCTGGCTAAGTGATGGAAAGGGCTCTGGCATCTGAGCATTGTGGGATTCATCCACGGATTTGTCAAAGTCTTTGATGCCAGATGGGACTGCCGTTGTATCAATGATTTCAAAACTCAAGTTGCCATCCCCAGTGGCAGGAGCATGCCCTTCAGAGACAGCAAAATCTGACAATTCCTTGATGCTGGCTTTGGTTTGTTGATCAACCACAAGTGTGCTGTCACTGGCTGTTGCATAAGCATCAGTGAGGTTGCCCGGGGAGGATGAAAGTGCTGTGAGGAATGTTGAAGAAGAGGAGCCAGGAGAGAAGGAAGCAGAGGAGGAGGGTGAGGCATCATCTTTGGCAATAGGCGTGCTGGTTTTCCTGGGTTTGGGCTTGGGTCTGCCTGGAGTGCTCACAACCAAATCATTATCCAGCAATCCTCCTTGGACTTTGGAAACAGCATCCCCAGAACCACTCTGAGTTTTACCAATCTGGAAAGGGTCCTCTGCAGCATCCACTGGAGCTTTCAGCTCTTTGTTCTGTGGCAGTCCCAAAGATGCACCAGATGATTCAAACACATCAGGCACAACTTGAGAAACACTAAGGGTACCTTCTGCAGTCTTTTGAGAAGCATCATGTGAGGTAAATTCAGTGAATTCAGTCTCTAAGGCACTTGCTGGACTGGGTTCAACAGCTTTCCCGGCTTCCTTCATCCCCACCTGTGTCTGCACCTGGGGAACTTGCATAGCATTCTGGCCGGCCTCCTCTGAAAAGGAGATGCTAATCTGAGCTGGTGCCATGACTGGCTCTTCATCAGCCTTGTTGCTCGTTGTGGCAGAGGCAGAGGCAGATGTGTCAGACTGGGAAACGGAAAAGGCAGCTGCTGAAACCTTCTTTCTCGATGATCTAGGGGGTGCATGGGGAGGAGCCTTTGTGGTCAAATCCTCCAAAGAATCAGGCTGGGATGACTCCTCCACACAAAGATCCGAGTCTCCACTGGAGACGGAGCCCAGCTGGTCATCAATGCTGTCCACAGACATGTGGCGCTGGTTGGGCATCAGATGCTCCCACTTCTGCTCAAAGGCTGAGATGCTGTCCTTTGGAACTGGAGCACCCTCTTCAGGAGCCTTGCTAGCGAGCTGCTGCAGGAGACTGTGGACCTCATCCACCTTGATGCGCTCGGACTGGTCCAGCCAGCAGAACCTCATCACTTCATATCTGAAACAGGAAATACGTATCACTATTATTGGAATGTGTGTCATTATGATACAGGTGTGCATAAAAGGTAGTTCCTACAGACTCCCTCACTTTTTTTAGTCCGTAACGATCTTTTCTTCTTTCTCTCTAGTTCTTAAATTTCTTATGTATACCCATGTCCTTGTGGATCTTCACTGAGTACTGTGAAACCTCCGACTCCCTCATTACAGTTGTCTGACAGGTGCAGCAGATTGAGACCCCACCAAGAAAAGGCCAAATGGGAAATCTCTCCTCTGACACCTGTGTCAAACTCCCATGAGGAAACTCTTCCAAATCTTGGAAAATGTACAGCCTATAACGTGCTTTCTGAAAGGCAATTTCTTCCCTCTACTTGGAACTGATGAATCAAAGGCTCGGCAAAAGCCCAAGCAAACTCCTAGCCGTTCACAGCCAAAACACAACCCCTCTAAAACAACAACACCAATAAAACTGCCTCAGAGTAAGCTAGATGGGCAAACTCCGGTCCAATCAGTGGGACTGACAAGCTTTTTCACAGCCTGACCTGGCACACACAACACACAAAAACAACAACACATGAAATGCTGGAGTAACACTCACAGCCTGTCCTTGTTGGGCATGCCAGTGTCTGGCTCAGGCAGTCGAATGACCTTCTCCACAATGACACCCTGCAGCACCGCTTCGTCTGTCAGCATGTCGTAGGGTCGCTCTCCCATCATGGCTATCTCCCATAGTACTATGCCTAGAGACCTGGAATTAATCACATGCAAACGGTCACCATTGCCTTGTCCATCTGCCAGTCAGAAGGTAGCTCTTCCATCAATCAAGGCTACCTCCCAGAGGAGACCTAGAATACATTGAGTACAGACTATCAGTACCCACACCTGCTTATACTCAAGATCAAATACAGATAAAAGCACACTTTAAAAAAACCATCGTATATATTTACTAAAGTTAGAGTACGTTCATTTCTTTTCTGTATCATTTTGTTCTCAGTAAAACTGATTTGAAAATAATTTTGACATGGCTTCCAGAAATGAAAAAAAAGGGTTAAAAGAATGAAAATCCATCACAGTCAAATGTTGGTACCATCTCTTCAGTGTGTTGTATCACCAATATTCTGTTAGGGTCACAGCACCTGCTGTTAATACTTGCAATGGTAACTTTTCCTGTCTGGCTACATCCTATGTTATCACACTATAGCACCCATCATTCATCTCTTTACAATGTCATTTCACATTCTCACTATGAGATCAGTGCCATCTCACTTGACAACATCATGTAAAAATACACAGAACAGTCACGTAAGACATCCTAAGCTTACCAAATATCTGATTCCTTAGAGAAATTGTGTGGTAACCAGGTCCCGTTTTCCTGCTTGAGTGTTTCAGGTGCCATCCAGCGAACAGGAAGCAGGTCACTGCCACTGGTAAAGTAATCCTCCTGACAGAGTGATGAAAGACATCAATGATTTAAACACTGGAGAAAAGAGGGCAGAGAGAGTGGGAGTTGAAGGGGGAGGAGAAGGGGAATGGTTAGACCCAAATGGCA
>OY757541.1:18629840-18677802 GCA_963584105.1 Alviniconcha strummeri | reverse complement strand
CATTAACAAATGATGCATGTCTAGTACACAAATATCCTCCTGAGGTTATTGTGCGGTTGACAGGATGTTAAAATTCTGTTACCAACTAACTCGTATGCATGTGTATGCCTGAGTACCATGGGAACTCATTTTTATGCAGTCACGAACAGCTATCTGATAATGCCATGGAGCATTCCCACAGAATATTCAAGAGATGAGGTCATGAAGGTGACTGTGATTGAAAGTGAGGCTTAGGAGTGCAGGCTACATTGCAGATGACAAAATCTCAACAGGCTGCCGCCATTTCTGCACACACAGCCAGGCTTTCCATCTGGCAACCTGCCCTGCCCCTTTAATTATGGCCTGTGTCCCCCATTTCACACTAAAATACTACAAGTACAGTCGCATAAAAATTATTCCAAGTTTCTTTGACTGGGTTGCACTCCTACAAATTGGATGCATTTTAATTTTTCCTTTAGTCATTTGGGTGCAAGACTGATTCGCACTGGCTCTCATTTTGAAAAGATCCTCTGCCATGCCATAACAGATCCTCTGCTATGCCATAAGCCCAAATCATGCCACACATTTTGAACAGATCCTCTCTTGTGCCATAACCCCCAATAATGCCGCTCACTTTGAACAGGTCCCCTGCTATGCCATGATCCCCAAATGCCACTCACTTTGAACAGATCCTCTGCTATGTGATAACCCCCAGTAAATTGAATCATGCCACTCATTTTGAACAGATTCCCTGCTGTGCCATAACCCCCAATCATGCCACTCACTTTGAAAAGATCCCCTGCTATGCCATAATCCCCAAATGTCAGTCACTTTGAACAGATCCTCTTGCCATGGCATAACCTGCAATAATTCCACTCACTTTCAACAGGTCCCCTGCTGTGCCATAACCCCCAGTAATGCCACTTACTCTGAACAGATCCTCTGCTATGCCATAATCCCCAATCTTCAGGGTATGGTCACCCATCACAAGACAGTTCCGAGCAGCCAAGTCTCTGAAAACACAGAATGAAATTCAAACGGGTCATTATGTTCCTGGGACCAAGCTTTGACTCCAGCAATCCCAAACGCAGCATTGCTGAATCAGTAACAGCACACTTCACAACAAGGTCCTAACACATATATGAAGAAAAAAAGAGAGTTAAATCTAAGAACCCCAGCAGGCACAGCTCACAGATGTATGGAATAGTGTTGTGGAATCCTTAACAGCACACTGCACACCACAGCCAGTGAATACAAAAAGATATGCAAAACATGAGTCAAATTTGTTCAAGCTGCTGCTGGTTACAGAAAATCATAAACTAAATGCATGATCCTTTCAACTTATTCTGAGTTGAATCCTCAAAAAGCAAACTGACAACAACAACAAAATCAAGAGGGGGGGGTGGGTGGCTGGGGGAGGGGGCAGGGGGGAGAGGGCATATACTGACGGTTGAACAAAAGCTGTCTTCTATATATCTGATTATGTTGCTTTCATAGTAATGTTTTTGATTACCTACACATGGGAAAGGGGGTTGGGGTGGGGTGGGTGGGGTGTGCATAGAATGATCACTTAGAAGTAGAATTTCTTTCCAATATTTCATATGTATCACAACATGGACTTTCCTCCCAATTTTTTTAATTTGTCCACAAATGAAAAGCAACAACAAACAAAATACAAAAAAAAGAAGGAAGATGCAAGCCTCACCTGTGCAGGTAGTCATGCCTGTGTAGACAGGCGAGGCCACAAGCAGCGTCAACAGCAAACTGGATCAGTCTTTTCTTGTGGACCAGTGCTTCCTGCTGGTGGCGATGGCTGCGCAGGTACTGCTTGAGGTTGCCCTGCATCAGCAGCGAGTTTCACTCAGTTCTGGTCAAGATGGTATCTACGTGATCGGGAATACCAATATAAAGGTGCTCCACCCCATCGATTAGAAACTACCCTGATGTTGCCTTTCAAACAGCTGTACAGCCACAGACTGTCGGATCATGACACTGAGTGTGGGATTATAAATACCAATACAGCAGTAGTGTGGTGAAAGACCACTGCTGCTAGTGCAAGAGTGTTTTTCAAACACTGCACTCTTTTATAGTTTAGAACAAATGAACCCAACACTTAATGTCTGCTGGGACAGGTGGTTCCTCTGGTCAAACATATGTCACTATGTACATATTCCATAAAATCTGAAGAAAAGTTGACTGCTGTTCTGAAGTAAGATCCAAACATACAATGGTTAAAAAGAATGCTGATTTTAATAGAACAGCCTATTAAAACCAGCATTCTTTGTAACCCAGAGGGTGTTTGGATCCTGTTAAAAAAAAAAAAAAAAAAAAATTAAGTGAAGAAAACAACAACAAATTGGGTTTTTTCTTCTTTTTTTCTGATTCAGTTTTTGCCCTGATATAACCACAATGGTTGACTGGGCATAAAACACCAAGTTACTTACTTCAGTTACATTACACGCACAGCAGAATCCAGCATAAGCACCTAGCCATCTGAATTAAGATGTCTTGTTTTATACACAACCCCTTCAAGAGTAAGTAGGTAACTTGGTGTTTTACGCCCAGTCAACCAGTACGGTTATATCAGGGCAATTCTCTTCAATAAAAAATTTTCTTTGAGCCTGAAGAAGTTCACAAATATGAAGCGCAGATGCTGGTTTCGTTTCCAGCCACCACACTCTGTTCAGTCCTCTACTGAAAGTGCTTCATAGTATAATACTAACTAAATGAGTATTAGTCAACAGTGATGCTCACAAAGGCTGCAGACTCCAAGATCATCAGCATAGGATGCATCTCTGTACACTGGCCCAGAAGTCGTATAACATTGGAGTGCTCCAGCTCCCTGTCACAGCAAGAACAGCTTATTTCACCATCAGTACAAAGACCAGTCAATGTGCTGTGTGGTAAGGGGAACAGACAATGGCATTATGGCAGGCAGACCACTCTTAATGAGCTAGGTCACAGTGAGTCACAAGACCTATATTAATAATTTCAGTATTTCTATTGGGCGATCCAGGCGGGGTTGTTAACTCCCTTGAATTTTGCCCGGCATCGCTTAAGTCCCTTGGCTGCTTTTACTTCCGGTGTGTACTTTCTTCACAATGGAAGGCGGTGACAGTGAATTTGCGAATTTTACACTGCCAACGTTAAAGGCATATTTTGAGGCACGTAGTCATAATGTGTCTGGAAATAAGCAATAACTTGTTGCTCGTGCTTTAGGATGCCCAAAAACGCATTTTTTCTATGAACTCGCAATCTTCTGATCAGCCCCAAAACGACGTAAAGACTCTTTTTGTTCACCCTCCATCCCCTTTCCATGGTAATTTTTCCAACCGCAACAGTATTGGCATTTGTACTGCTTTGCAGTTCTAATTTCAACTTCCACTGTTATACACAGCGTGAAGCAACGCCTACTCAGAAATCGGCCCGGAAGTGCGCTGCGACCTCTCGCGACTTCTTTCGCGAAAGATTACAAAGCGCATTCACTCTAGCAAACCAGCTTTGCTGAATCGCCCAATAGTGCAAAATCTTGTCCAGAGAGACAATTCTAAGTGCATACACGCACAGCACACACAGGCACTGGCACACACAATTGTATACTATTCACCCACTTCTATACACAATTAACAACCGATACTGAAAGGGAGGCTGAGGTGTGCAAAAGTGGTGTGGGTGCACAGGCATTGTGTTGCCTGCACCATTGAAGCCTACACTCCTATGCATTGCTTTTGATGTCCGCTGCCTTGGTGATCTCACCTAGGGAATAGTGCTTGTAAAATAATTCTTAAACAATTGAACCTACACTGAAGCAGAATGAGATGGGACAAATTCAATCTATGAAATAGTGAGGATGATAAATCAAGTGCAACAGCTGCAGTAGTGTGAAACCATTTTACATATTTAATTACATAGTGAACAGTGTTTCTAAAGATATTTTTGTTTTTGATAATGAAATTCTCAAGCTAAGAAAAATATAGCTACTGTTTATGTGTTTTAGTCTTTTACAGGGCCAATACACAATCAGTAAAAAAATTACAAAATGTCCACAAACACTGGTATGTGTTTAAGTCTTTTGCAGAGCTAATACACAATCAAACAGTAAAAAAACAAACAATTTCTGTGAATACTGGTACGTGTTCTAGTCTTTGCAGAGCCAATACACAATCAAACAATGAAAAACACACAAAATTCCTATCAACACTGGTATGTGTTTTAGTTCTTTTGCACAGAGCCAATACACAATCAAAGAGTGAAAAACACACACAATTTCAACGTGACAGTACAGACCTGAACGGAGCCACCTCCTCAAAGAACAGCAGCTGCTCGTCTTTACTGGCATCATCTTTAAGCATCTTCACCACCACTTTATTTCTAGCCACCCTGTTATGATCTTTTCTGCATCAGATTCTATCACCTGCACATGTATATTAGAATTTGAAACATCAGTCAGAATTGTCAGACATAAGTTGTTTTTCATTGCAGTATGAATTACAGGAATTCTTACATAATCATTGAGAGAGAGAGACACAGAGAGAGACAGACAGACAGAGATATCCATGCATTTTTTTTCTTAATTCTCTATGAAAAAATAGCCACATATTATCATGAGGAAACAAAGTCCATATAATTATAAACAAGCAACCCCATCCCAAAACAGCAAAAATAAGAAAATGAATACCTCCCCCTTCCCCTCCATAAACACTGATCACACACACATGCACAGACACACACCAATGTAAAAGGAAAGAACAGCAGATAAAACAACAGTACTTTTCCAAACCAGCCAGTGCCCAGCTCCTTCAGGAACACGATCTGACTGCGAGGGAAGGGGTGGTGCACAGCTGCGGCAGAGAAGTCACAAATTTATGTAAAGTTGGGCACCACATTAAACATCCCCCATTCCCTCCACCATTCACCTATCACTCAACCAACTGAAGCACTGATGTAACACACACACCTATCAAGCAACAGAACTGAAAGTAAAACCTTCCCCCCCCCCACCCCCGAATTAGTTTTTAAGGCAATAAAGCTGCTTTGTCTAAGGGAGAGAGAAGTAGAGAACAGAACATCTGAAATGCATGTATCACAAAACCTGATGAAAAAGAATCCATGACAAAGATCACTTTTGCTTGACCTTTACTTTCATTTGGCCTTTAAGGAGGATGCCACTGTATTTAGCTCCTGAAACTATTGTGTGCAGCAACACCCACACCAGAGCAGCAGCACTTAACAAATACAACAGATAAAATGAGAATTTATACATGTGTGTGATCAGAATTTTCACTGACCAATAGGTAGAATTGCGACTGGATATAATACATAAAAATCAGCCATATCGAAATCCAAAATGTCACAGTGTGAGCGTGTTACACTTTCAACCACAATACTCCAAGTGAGCGCACTGCGTTAAAAACAAACAAAAGACATTGACCATCACACCCACCAATCAACTTGAGCGATGCATCTTGCCTGGACTTCTCTAGACAACCCATCCTTGGCCGCAGAGGAGCTGTGGGTAGCTTTGGCTTGGAGGCAATGTTCGGCAATGGTTCAATGGTAACAGAAGTGGAGTTGAGGGCATCGATGTTGGTGTCATCGATGTCGAGTGCGAAGGTGGTGTTGACATGAGCCTGGCTGGCATTGACAGAGTTTGTGCTGTTGCCCAGGTTCTGCGAAAGCAAACACCCCAGACCATATTACTTGAATGCTGTTGCCCAGGTTCTGTGAAGGAAAACACACCAGACCACATTATTTGAAACTGAACAGACCCCCTGAAGAAGTACATCTCATTGAAACTTTTTTTTTTATATCCATTCTGCACAACATCGAACATGAACCTTGCAAGAGGGGAAGCAATATTTGATATATATATATGTATATGTATATATATATGGCTGTTCCGTTAATAACTCAATGCCCTATTATAACCGTACTGGTAGACTGGGTGTAAAACACCAAGTTACTTACCATTAATAACTCACAGTATGATCATACTAAGCAGACATGGTAATATTTACTAATAACATTCACATAAATAATAACCTTGACAGCCAGGTAATGTGACGTTCTATTGATGTGAAGGAATATGATTTAATATTTGCAATCCCTTTGCTATATATCACACTGTCTGCACATTTGATGCACCAGTAAATTACTGGTGACAACAGACATGAATGCTGATTAAATCTAGACAAGGCATTAGACACACATGTCCTCACCAAAGTCAAGGAGACAGTCACGTCAGTCTAACCTTTCTGATATAAAGGGAACACATGCACAGTAAACAGTAAACTGATCAGTGGCACTGACTGAATAAAGTTAAAACCTGGCAGAAATCAAAACTGTAAACTTAATCCTAAAGTAACTTTAACATAAAATAATTTGAAAACAACATTCCATACTGACTCACTCACTCTGTGATTACTTTGTATTATGAATTTGTTGAGTACAGTTAACAAAAGCCTGCCAGAACACATGCATTATAAATACAAAAATAAATAGCAAATGGAGAAATTTAATCAAATTTAGGAACAGTTCTAAATTTTATGTACTTTATAGAAAAGTTTATTCAGTATTGGATAATGCACCTTACTCATGCATCAGCATGATCATTGTTACTTCAGTGTTAACGTGGCACTGTATGTATACATATAACATATCATAATTTTACATTACCATCATCATTGTTGATTATTAACTGGTCATTATCAACACAATAATTATTATCACACTCATTTGTTTACTTTAGAGAGAGAGAGAGAGAGAGAGAGAGAGAGAGAGAGAGAGAGAGAGAGAGAGAGAGAGAGAGAGAGAGAGAGAGAGAGAGAACAAAGGAAAACAAACAAAACAAAACAAAAATAATGTAAGCAAGCCTCAGTTGGTAATTAAAGTGTCAGACAATTCGGAATCAGAGTTAGAGCTACCTGATACTTCACATGAATACTTTTCATGGCACCAGACTTCATTTTAATCAAAATTAATGTATTTCACGTTACTGCTGTTGTAAATTAGTCCATGCTAAAAGAGTGACGTGACCTATCGTTATAGTTTTTTTTCTGTTTGTCTGTGTTTGATTCATGATTGGATCACAGTTCACTGGAGAAAATGGGGATGGGGCCATTCATGTCAGATACCTTTAACACTCAGATTCACAAACAATATCAGATGACACTGAGGTATGTCATTATCCAGGTAACATTTATAATCATCATATGTATAAATTGAGAAAATTTATCTTTTCAGATTGTTGTTTTAGGCTAATTTAAGTAACACTCTGGTGTGTGTTTTATTGCATTTGTTGATCTGTACAGTGCTAAGAGCTCATATAATTATTGTCGAGGCGCTATATAAAATAAATAATAATTATTATTATTATCATGAAGATGAAGTGGACAACTCAATGAACTCACAAGTAAAACTGAAAGCAACAATAAGCCAATAAAACCAAACAGCAGCATGCCCCAAGGGAACTTGAACACAATGACTCCCCATGAAGCATGATGAAGTATGGACAATCAAACAGTGTAATCCAACTGCACAAACCTTCTTGTCTCCTCCACCATGCATCAGTTGTTGGTGCTGTTTATTAATATTATAATTCCTTCTTCAAGTTCTTGTCATCATGCTTGCTTCAAAATACGGTTTTGTTTGTGCATTAAAATGGTTTATCGTGGTGAAGTTTAAGTGTGCCTCCTCAGTCTCTGTAGTGCAATGTATTGATCACAAAGCACTGACAAAAATGTAAGCCCTCAACAAATATCTGTAGTGCAAAGTATTGCTATACATCTATCAGACTCCCACATGAGCGCAGAAGTATGGAGAAACATGCCATAAAAATGATGTACAGCACATACTGAATCAGTCTCCATGTAAGTTGTATTGGCTAGGCTAGGCCTGGTGTTGATCCATGGTTGCGAGTAAACTTGCAGGAGCTTTACTAGTGTGACTCACTAGTATTGTATAAATCATCAAGCCACAGGCAAGAGATATATATATATATATGTGCAAACAGACAAATTAAAACCTCCATCACCAAACTCACTCATGGTGAGATGAACTAATTTCTATCACAAAACCAATAAAGAACACCCATTTATCCAACCAGCAATTTAAGCAAAAGAAAAAAAAGTCGAGAAATATAATGCAAAAACCTTCGTTACTCAAGCTCTTTCTATGACCCCCCCCCCCCCCCCCCATGCCCATCCCCCACCCCCCTTCCCCAAACTCAGAGTCAGAGTGAACATCCTTCTTTTAAATTTTGTATTCCTGATTAGATTCATAGAGAGTGTGCACAGGGGTTGTTAACTAGTGCATAAATTATGCAATATTCACCCCCATGAATTTGCAACATGCAAATTTTACTCTGTAGATCTATGTTACATTATAAACAGTAACCCTTTTCAGACCATTATAATTAGTAGATGATATAAATGTGTCATGATAATTAGTTGTCATTTACTTTGCATGATCTAATTTCTAATTATTTTGACACTGGAAATTATACCTTCTCCTTTTCTTCAGCTGAAGCGGCAGCAGCAGAGTCCTAGAGCATTCATAAACATTTACCACTGAGACTGGACTGCTGTTATATATAATTATACTAATTACATACAGCACATTAAAAAAAAAACGAAAACAAATTACAGTACAGTACACACAAGTTGTTCCTTGAATTTCATTAAATGTTGAACCTCTACTGTGACTTTACATGTGTAGCAAACTTGTACTAATATCAAGAACATACACTAATAATATATCAAAAACATCCTACACTAAAACTAATGTATGTAGCGTCTTTGGTAATAGGCACATCAAACTAGATACATATGCATGTATTATGATGTAATGCATGGTTGCATGATTTTTTAATGACATCAGAAACTGAAGCAATGGGCAGAACCTTTTTTCTTCAGAAAATGGGTGATAAATTATACAACTATTACAACTATAGGTTGTAACCATTTTGTTTACTTTTTAGTATTTTACACACAAACAGTTTGTATAGCGCTATACTGCAAAATTATATGTCTATAAACTATTTGTAGTTGCTAGACTGTGTTGTCTGTAAAGTGTACTATTGTGCTGAGTACTGTACTCTAAAAATAAAATGCATTGTATTACTACTACTAATACAGAACTTATTTGTTACTGTTATGCATTATAATATATGTATACCACTGGTAAAGCAACACACACTACCAACATTTCTACATCTTAATTATCTTTTCAATGATTCTTTTCTTAATGAAAATGTACTTCTTTTCTTTCTTGTTTTGCCAAGCACATCAATGTGGGGCTTTTATTTGGAAGAGCATGCATCCATCCTTTACATTTTTAAAATATCCTTTAACACTCAATCACCTCTTTGTTGATGGAGTTACATAATAATAATAAAATATATATAGCAGACTATATGATGCTTTCATCCTTATATAAATACCAACAAAAAACAAACAAACAAAAACAGACAGAGCAAACAAAACCCACAGACACACATACTAATTACATACACCCTCACATACAGAGAGAGAGAGAGAGAGAGAGAGAGAGAGAGAGAGAGAGAGAGAGAGAGAGAGAGAGAGAGAGAGAGAGAGCATGGTTGTATAGTCTACTATTTGAACAATCTACAATCTCTAGGACACATGTAGATATGTACACAAGGACTGTCACTGGTATGCAGAAAGAAGAAGAACAACAACAAGAAAATGTACTGTGATACAAGAAGGAGAAGAAGAACAAGAAGAAGGAAGGAGAGAAAAAAGAAAACAAAAAAGAAAGAAGTTGAACTTGAAGAAAAAAGAAGTGGTAAAGAAGAAGACATGATATATATATAATATAGTTGTTGTTTTTTGTTTTGTTTTTTAAGTTGGAACTAAAAAAAAAACAATTATAAAAAAAATGGAATTTCCTTTTAATTTAAATCGACATTTTCCTTACCACTTTCTTCTTCTTTCTGTACTATATCAATTATCATTTACAGTTTAACTTGCTGTTCTCACCACACAAAGGTATTACTTGTAAAACTAGAACCCCTAATGAAAGACCATCCTGATTTTTTTGTGTCTGACTCTTTGAGAGACCATCCCTTTTTCAAGACCCCCCCACCCCCCCCCCCCTTAAAAAAAAATTAAAACCTTTACTGCTTTAGAACTCTTCTTTCCTTTTGTTTCATTTTGACATTTGCAAATGAACCATTAAACAAAGATCATTCCCATTTAAGACCATTTTCTCCTGATTTTTAGGGTGGTCTTAAAGTTAAAGGAATGTACTGCATTTGTCCATTCATACAATTGGTCAGTATACTTTTTTTTAAACTCATTTTCAGTTTATCACTCACTTGTTGCAATACATCAGTCACCACACTGCAAATTAATAACTGATAAAATGTAAAAGATTGCAAAGATTAAGACACCGATGGTACTTACAGAAAACCCGCCTGTTTTTTTCCGGAAGCATTGCAGACATGCTAGCAGTACCAGTAGCAGACCTAGAGGCAGTGCCACTGTTGCCAGCACTGACACTGACAGTGTCAGTGACATGTCTTGGAGCAACATAGGGGATTCTGTGGGTTCACCTCTTGTGTGTGTGTTTGCTTCTCACATTGTTTACATCACAATTCCCAGAAGAGGTGTGGCTCAGCATTCGTCATCTGCTGAAAAGAATATTTTCAGAGTTCAAGATCTATACAATAATAAGCTGAATATTATCTGACACAACTCTAATGCTTAATTATCTGCAGCTTTTCTACAACTGCATTTTACATCAAGAGTTTGACACTGAATTGCTATTCACATACAGTACATGTACATTATGTCCATACATGAAGACTGATACAGTGGTAGTGAATTGCTGGTGCTTCACTGATACAGTGATAGTGGTGTACAGTGTGAGTACTGAGTAATACTGAAACAAAAGTAAAACTAGCGAAAGTGAAAATTATTCCTTTTTTCCTTCTCAAACTACTTATAAAATTAAGTTCTGCCATGTTTGTGAGCATGTGTGTGTGTGTGTGTGTGTGTGTGTGTGTGTGTGTGTGTGTGTGTGTGTGTGTGTGTGCGCGCGCACACATGCATGTCATCATGTATAACATTTAACAATCATCTAACTTATTACATGTTTGCATGTTTAGTAAGCACTATATTAATGGGTTTGTCAAGATTAATTACCACAACTAAAATGTATACTGAAAAGTGGATGTTTATAGATATAATATAAATAATACAATTATTACTTATATATATAATATAAGTTATAAGTGAACAAAAACATAATTTGTAAATTCTTCTTATTTAGAACATGCGTGCAGCAATGTCAGTTGCATCACTCATCACTGACACTAACATTGTAAGTAGTATCAGTTGTATCACTATCATTAGTATCAATCAGATTTATACCTATGCCACTAGTACTAGTGTAAAAAACAACAATGTACTTAGAAATGGATTGTATAAAGTTTTTACTCAGTACTGCTTAAACAGTAATTAAGTATCTATAGATCTACATCTCCTAATAGTTTATGATAGTTTTTGATAGCTAGAGCTACTTGCTACACACATGCTAGTTTACATACAAATTGCAATTACAGTAATTCTATACCATAGTACTTAATAAATTATGTATAAAATTAAAAAAAAATACAGTATATTCATTTTTATTCAGGTTCATACAATAGTAGCATTATCAGTGGTTGTACATGATGTGAACTATCTGTACTTAAGTTCTTAACTTAGTAAATTTACTGAGTAAAGGGCAAATAAACACTCTACATTGTACTTTGGCTAGATTTAGTATCATTTACTGATTTAGTGATTTACATTACAATCACATCAATTTTTAAGCTTTAAAAAGAGATAAACAAAGTTTGTTGATTGTTGTGGTAGATCACATACACACTGCATTCACTTAGTCTTAGTACACATATAATATTAATCAGATCTGATGAGATTTTCCATAATACTTGAAAGCCATGCACTGATGCAGCTGTTAAAATAATTTGTAACTGATTACAGGTATATAAAATTACCAATACCATACTGCACTGGTCTTACAAGTTCTACAAATTTAACTTTTTCTCAGAAGGGAGAAGCTATGTGTGTATTTTGGTAAAAACAGAGCTCACACTCCGAATCTCAGGTGAAGTGCTTAAACATTACCCACCCACCAATTATATGACGGTCATGTGACTGACATTAGAAACAGTATCCTTACCACATACCAGCACACACACACACACACACTGTATACAGGGAGACACACAACATCTGGGTATGCATGTGCAGCTTACAGTTCTTTACTTATTTTACACAACTGATTCCTAAAAATAACCTAAAAAGAACAATCACCACACACTTAAAAATCTCAAAATACACTGAGCTGGAGTAGTCCTATCCAACAGGCTGTGAACCAATGCATGTGCAGCTTACAGTTCTTTACTTATTTTACACAACTGATTCCTAAAAATAACCTAAAAAGAACAATCACCACACACTTAAAAATCTCAAAATACAGCTGGAGTAGTCCTATCCAACAGGCTGTGAACCAATGCAAGCAAAACATATTTTGATCAGTATGTGTATTAGCTGGTTAACACTGTTTCGATTCCACTTTCTTTTAAATAAAAATCAATCTTATCATGACCTAGAGAAGCAGCTGTACAAAGAATGGGGAAAAATGAACGCCTTTTTGCGCGGTCGGTAGTTGTTCAGCCCGTTGACAGTTAACTCACACTCTTATCAAAATAGAAAGTAGGCCTCCAGCGTCATCGGCCTTGATCTTTGAGCACAGAGTCACACACTACTTCAAACAAAAGATGTGACCCTGCCGACCCAACAAGGAATCTTGTCTGAATTCCACACTTTGCGTCGTGTACAATCATGTGAACTGAGCCATAACGAGTAAACAGCGCGCCGTTTTTAGTCTCCCTTGAGGTCCACCCGGAATTAAACGTCTCAATCGAGGCAGAAGAACACGCGTAACACGATTAATGTTGGACACCTGTTGTGCAAACGCTATCAACACACACATAAGAATTTAACAACAAATATCTTCAAACTGCTACCTGCCAAACTTCCAAACACAGCAAATATTTCCCAATGTTTTGGTATGACACAGGTCTACAGCACACGTGCCGGCAGAGGAAGAAGGAGCAGCACGACTTCTAGGAAGGAGGCGTGTCCCATTATTTACAGTCGCCAAAATGATCACACGACTGAACACGCCTACATTTCAAACACTCCGATGCATCACACGATTTTTTTTTTTTAAATTCCATATAAAAGTGGCCCCATCAGAAGAATGTAAGAAAATAATTAGTTGTATTTACTTGCTGTGTAATCCCACTCGTCGTTTTCTTAGGTCATCTCGCTTTGCGAGACTGCACGAGATCTGTAATGTTTTCAAAGATGGTGGCCAGTGACCTGAAGTGACGGAAGTGGGCAGTAACAGCATCATCTTGGTCACAGACACTTAAAAACACGATGGAGGCAGGGAGTGGAGGTTTTAACCTGGACGGTATGCTTGTACATTTTGTATTGTATTTGATTTTGATTAGTTTTGTCCCGTTGGATTGCCTCGTAATTTGATTTTCAGCGTCTTTCATTTGTTTCAGTCTAGAACTAGTTGAAGTTGAATAAAGTTGAAACGTTAACTTATTGGTAAACCTCTTTATTTATTTATTTTTTATTTATTTTTAAATGCCAAGTTATTTTACAATATTTATCCATTGAATGACACGGCCTAGATTTAGTAAAATAATGCATAAATAAATCCGAGTTACAGTTTCTGTTCCCTGGCTCAGTGGCCGACTTCCCTGTGATTTGTGAATGACTCACTGAGTCACTATGTTTTGAGAGCGAGAGTGGGAATGGATTACTGGGATTGGGAATGAGACAGGGAGTGAAACTGAAAGGCCATAACATTCATAAATTAATTATGGATTATATCAAAAAGATAAATTCTGTAAACACTGGCTTTGACCAGGCCACAGACGATCATCACCAGCGGATTGCTCACTGCCGCTGCTTATAAAATAGTGCACTTCGATTAAAACATCCATAGTAAAGCCATGCTAATGGTGCTTACTAGTAGTGTACACAGTACTTACTACTGGGACGTTCATGTTATCAGGTTATGGAGTTACAAAATGTAAACAAAGACATGTACAATTGTTTTGTGATTTTGTTGCTTTGGGTGTGTACCCAACATTTTCAGTTGTCAATTTTAGTTTGTCAGAATTTGACTGTGAATTTTGTTGCTGTCAAGATCAGGGCAAATGAAATTTGTACAAGAAAAAGAGATTTTTTTCTAGAACCAACCAGAGTTACATCTTTTTCACTAGCATTAATGTTGCAGGATCTGCATTAATTAACCAATAATTTCCATCACTTTACCAGTTAAGATCAGCAATATATAATATATTTATATATACCTGAGACAGTGAGAGAGATAAAAATCAGCAATTGGTCCGACATACCAGGCTTTTTTTCTTCTCCTTTTTTACCAGCTGTTATTTTGCTGACTGGTTCTGAAAACACACAACAAACCTTTTTTTCTTCTTCTTTTCTTTTTTAAATTATGCAGCACAGAGCATTTGTGTGTGTGTGTGTGTGTGTGTGTGTGTGTGTGTGTGTGTGTGTGTGTGTGTATGTGTGTGTGTGTGTGTGTGTGTGTGTGTGTGTTCTACTAGTCTGGGAAGACAGCATGGTGTATTTTAGTTGCATTAGAGCTGTAGCAGTATAGACAGTGGTATTGTATACTGGTTACACTCAACTGACACTAGTTACAGTAGTTGTCTGACCAGTTTCCATAAACCACTTTTGCCACCAGATTTCACACTGGTTTAAAAAATGCCTAGTGTGATCACTGCATTGACCATTACAAAATAAACATCTGAAACACAGTGAAAGCTTGTTAAAAACAACAACAACAAAAACAACTTATTCTCAAGACTGGCCTTTCTTCCACTGGGCTCCAAGATGTACTCACAGTTAACTGAAAGAAGGAAATTAAACAAGTCATATTTTGTACCTCATACAGGGTTGTGTGCCATGTTAATAAATGTATGCTTTTGGGGCTTTAAATGTAATGTCAGGCACACCAGAATTGTCATTATTATTGATTTATTGGACAATGTTTACAATTCTACCACTGCCTCATTTCAAGCATATCATTATCAATAACATTAACATAATAACAAATACGGCCCTGACATTGACATTGGCATTGTGTGGCAGATCAAACCAAACATGGAGGACATCATGGTGAGGCCATAGACTTTCTCCTGCTGGCATTGCTGTTTTCCATACTACAGAACTTTTGCTTTGAACAGTGGTGCCTCAAACAGTCTGCCTGCAGAAACCAGTACCCTCAGATTCATTATGATCATGACATTGATACAACTTACAAGTCTTCATCATTACTAACCAGTACTCTTAAGTCTGATCTATTGTCTTTATGAGCAGATAATGAGATATTCAGTAATTCAGTTGAGTGCAGCAGGATTGGGATACAAAAGACCATCCCTTATTTATGCCTGCTTTTTTTCTTGCTTTTTTTCTTCTTTTTGTAGTTACTTATAACTTGGGAGGGGTTGATAACTTTAACCATTAATGCACATAATACTATTGATACAATATATAATGATAATACTTTACTCAATGAACAGGCAAAGAACTGATCTCATCTTGTCCAGTTTTTTAAAGGTATATTTTGACTAAATGTAAAACTGATTTGAGGCTGATAGAGCTGTTTAATGCAAACGTCCAAGAGCTGTTTAATGTAAACGTCCAGTATTCAGGTCCTCTCTTAAACTTGAAGGCTGGCTGAGGCAGGGCCCAGTCTCTATAATTTGCTACAATGCTGGTCTAGTACTGTAGTAGAACTTAATAGTATTACAGCAGGACTGCTAATAACTATAGTGAAACACCCCAAATGAAAGAAAGGCTGCCTTTGTGAGACTGGGAGACAGAACCTTGGACACACATCTGTTATTTTTACTTAGTATAGTAGTACTCAGAAGTAGTAACAGTTCTGTAGTATATCTGATCAAGAACTTTAGAGGAAAAGGAATATGCATGCCACTAGTTATCTCCCTTGAAAGGTAAAAAATAAAATAAAATAAAAAACAGAAGAAGAAAAAAAAAGATATAGTCAGACTAGTATTTTTGTCTGAGCTGATCTGTTGTGTTTATAAATACCAGTAAAAACCTCTCTTACTTTTAATTGCTGGCATTATGACATTGAAAGAAAGCCAAGGTGACTGGAACTAGTGAAAGTGATATAAAAGGTTAAAGCTTCATATTAATTTAATAATATTTATTAATAAGAACGAGTTACCATAATTCAGTTTGACACCATACACTCACACAAGCACATTGTATTTGGATACACACAGAGCCAGTTGCAATGCCAGCAGCAGCAGGGGGAAGAAAAGCAAGCAAGAAAGAAACAGATTTAATGTTTACATAGCAGTCTAGCACAGATGAATAGCTTTGTCAGTTTGTGGTCAAATACTTCAGACGTGCTAAGTAAAGTATTGTGATAAAGTTGCATGAACTGGCATCACTCAGCAAGACCTTTACATTTTTGTGGCATGTTTGCAGCTGATGTTGAGCAAGAGACTGAGTTTGTACATTTTCTATTTAGACTACAACTTGTACAAGTACAAAGTACAATATTGCTCTGGAGCAGTCACCTATTCAAACAACAGTCGTAAACAAGACCTTATAGCTTTTTATAAATAGTTAAAAAAATTAAACATGGGCACTTGTTGGCTGTACTGAATTCTTTGTTTCCACACCAAAAACAATCCAACATCACATTCGCAGAGATGCACATGATAGTCTAGTTACAAAGCACATAACACATTCAAGATCCTGCTAGCAATATCCCCAAGCGGTATGTTTTCTTCTGTATCTGTTCTTTGATTTGAGAGAGTGGCCTGTGCAACTTCCAGAAAAATAATTGATGATTAATGTCCAGATTAGGCAGTTTCCTGCTTTCTTTAGTCAAGGTGCTTGGTTTAGTGTTGCTTTACATCCACAGAGGCGAGTTGGCCTATTAGGGACGGTAAGTCAAGGTGCATGCCTATAACTCATTATTACACTGGATATTAATATTAATCAGAAGGTGTGTGGTGTCAGTCATTTCATCTCATTGTGCATATTAACATAATGTATTCTACAACTTTGATCTTAATCAGTTAATGGTCATTGACTTTGTAATTTACTATAACACACCACTGTCTATAACACATTCAAGGTGCTGCTATTTATTTGGGTTGGTATTTATTTGGGTTGGTGAACATTTTTATTTGAACATATTCTGAGCACGTTATTTACCAAATAACACACCATAACATAATGCTTGCATCTCTACACACATTATACACTAAATAATGTTTGAATACATACGTGAGTGCAGGCATACACGCATGCATGCATACATGCGCACGCACACACACACACGCATGCGCGCCTAGCACGCAAACACACACACACACATACACCTGCAAAGCACAGAATGAATTGTGAACCCATGTAAACTATATCTTTGTTCACATTATATCTGTTTTTACACCTGTATGTTGTCATTGTTGATAATGCTTTTGACAAAAATTTGAGAATACACATTACAGTGGCACCTTTATGGCTTTAGCCACTCAAGAATCCACTTTGCATTTCTTCTGCAATCAATTTTGTAGTCCAGATCTTGCACCTTTTCACTTCTCATGCTTTATACACAACATGTAAGTAAAAACATCACTTACTATGTTTCAATAAATTGAAAGAACATGTTATGAACCCAAACATTGCATCAAGCCCCAAGCATTTTGTTTTACTTACAGGGTAGTATACTTACAGTTACACCCAAATACAAGACAGATCTATAGGCACATATTTCTGTAATAATGTTCAACTGAATACCAGTTTGCAAAGAGTTAAGTCTTTTTTGTGTGTGTCTTTTTGCTTGATAATGATACTAATTATTATCAGTATTTATCAGACTGATTGATGAAAACTTGTAGATTGTTCTTCAGCAGATTTATCCAGGCAAAGTGATCAACAAAATTTAAACAACTGTACCATCAGTACTATTTTAACCAGCCTTTTTTTCCCATCTCAGCATGATTTAGGTTCATTGTGTAATGTATACAGCTGACAACAAATGAACCAGGTGCTAGAGTTAGCAATAGCAGCATCTGGCAGAACGTGACAATGGGGAATATCATCTTTGTCCCATACAAACTGAAGTGAAATGCATACAGTACACAGTTACCAAAATATGTGATCATTTAACTTATAAGTTTTTTTGTAACTTGTCAGCGGTACTTAATGTGACACGAAAATTACAGACTTGCAGAACTGTCCTTGTGTTGCAAAAAATCAATCCTGAATCCACATCTCTCTCCTCTGTTATCATTTTCCATAAATGAACTTGCCTAGTTGTATAAAAACTCTCTCTCTCTCTGTCTGTCTGTCTGTCTCAATATGTCTGAGACTGGTTATGGCATTTTCATCATATAATCTGCACCTTTAGGGTTTGGCACTTTGTCAGACATGTTAAACAAAGTAAGCATACTGTCAGAAATCGTGCAGCTACACACAGTGTGAAAGTACTGGAATGCATCACAGTGGTGTACATTACATTATTACTACTATACTAGTACTATGGATTGACTTCAGGTCAAATCTACCAGGATGGATTTTTCTTTTTTAAATTCATTCTGCACTGGCTGCATATTCACTGGTTGACAACTGAAGCCCATATCTCCTTAGCACATCTGATAATACTAGAATTTTTGCTTTTGTGTCCAGATCTGCAGTTCTGGTATGTACATTGTATGAAAATGCATGTGATGTCAACCACACTGACTGATCAAGGGACATTACCCAGTGTGAAGAAATGCCTTGCCATGATGAAAGTTTGTGCTGTCTCATGTTGAATAGTTCTGCTGGTGCCCTATTTGGCAACAAGGGTATTGCAGCTGAACATGCAGATTGACTTGCTGACAGGGTTGCCTCACCAGACCCTTACATAACTGATGATTATATGGATGGAGTTCTGCAACTGTACAAATCAGATTTATGTTCACCTCTTCTTTGGTCCAGATGTTGTTCAGTCAGTCTATTATACAGTTGACATTTCGCATGTGTGAAGATATATTGTAAACATCTTATTTCAGATTTAACACCAGATGAGCAGCAACTTCTGCATAGTATTCAGGAAAAGAAGAAGCAACTACTATTTGAAATACAGGTGAGTTCTCAGAGCTAATACAAAATGAACTACTAGCTGCTTGCTCATGATTATGCTGTTTGCACTCATGTGTATTAGTTTCTATTTTGCTGTGAAATGTACTGTATTCATAAATGCTGTGGCTGAGAATGACACATTGAAAGTAATCCTGACATACAGTACCAGTGAATTCTGTATTGTACACCCACTTGTGAGAGTTGTTCACAATGCTCCACCACTTTTCCTTTGCTTTTATTGATATTATTATACAGTGTGTGCATGTTGTTGGTGTGTGTTTCATTGTGTAAATTGTTTGTTTGTGTTTGTTGCCCTGAATCCTGATATAGCCGTACTGGTTGACTGGGTGTAAAACACCAAGTTACTTACATTGTGTGTGTGTGTGTGTGTGTGTGTGTGTGTGTGTGTGTGTGTGTGTGTGTGTGTGTGTGTGTGTGATGCACATTTTTGGTGTGTGTATGTGAAACGTAGAAGGTGTTTTAATAGTGATCTCAACACCATGCCATGTTCCAGGTACATGTTTTGTTTTACACTTAGCAGTAAACAAATGTGTGTTGAGTAGGTAAAAATAACCTCAGTGTGTGCTCAGACTGCTTGTAAAAAAAGAAAAAAGAAGAAGAAATAAATGGGAAGAGATTTTCGTCACCTTCACTGGCTTCAGTAACACTTGGTTAGGTGAGTCACTTCACTTTATGCTAAGAATAAAACTACTATGGTCACAGTTGTGCAGATTGTGGATAGAATGAGGGATTCTTTTGATTGTTCTTTTCATCTTCTTTTTTCTTCTTTTTTCGTGTACTTTAATTTGACTTGCACATTGTGATGGCAAGTATTCGTCTTTCAGGAGCTGCGGAGAGAAATAGAAGATGTCACAAATGAACTGGAGAGCATGGACTTTGGGGATGACAGGTGAGAAATGCAGTTCATTTACTTCATGTACTGTTTATGTAAAAACTAAAATACACACATGCAACCCCCCCCCCCCCCCCCTTTTTTTTTTTGTGTGTGTGTGTGTGAACTTAAGAATCTGGATTACAAGTTTTTTTTAAATGATTCTGTCTTCAAGGAATCACAGCTGCTTGACATAAACTTGATGAAGCACGGATCAGTTTCTGTTATGTGTGTAAAGCCTTTTTTGTTTATTGGAGAGAGAGAGAATACAGAGAGATCACATTTGAGTTAGACACACAAAGCACACCAACCCATATATATTCCCATCAAAGTCAACTTATCTAATGCACATAGTCAATTTCTGAGTGCGGATCCGCAGCATGCAAAACAGTTTCCTGCAAAGTTAGCTATGATTTAGGAGCTGGCATTTCCGTTGGCTGGGGCTCCTCGTGGCCGTCAGCAGCTGCTGGCAACATGCGCACCCCAGAGGTGCCTAGGCCGCCTTTTTTCATAATCCCATCCACAGGCTTTAACTGACTTCAGAAAATGGTTTATCATGATACACCCAGTACAAGGAGACCTGTTATGAGCAGTCTGGCTGGAGTAATGGACAAAGTGTGTTTGAACCAAAGTCAGAGGTAGCCTGCTGTTGTGAATGATCATAGTAGTTCATGATAATGCAGGCTTTCTTGGTCTGCAAATGTTGCTTCAGCCACTGTCTGATTCATTCTTTCAGCTAAGGTAAATTCAAGGTGCAAATGACATCAAATGGTTATGGTGATACACCCAGTACAGGAATGCCTATTATGAGTGGTCTGGCTTGAGTAATGGACAAAGTGCAGATGAAACAAAGGCAGCCTGCTGTTGTGAACGAATAATAGTTCATGACAATGTAGGCTTTGTTCGTTTGCAAATGTAGCTACAGCCACTGTGTCTGTCTGATTCTTTCGGTTAAGGTAAGTTCGTGGTGCAAACAACTTCAGACTGTTACAGTGATACACCCAGTACAGGGAGGCCTGTTATGACTGGTCTGGCTTGAGTAATGGACAAAGTGTGGACAAAACAAAGGCAGCCTGCTGTTGTGAATGAATAATAGTTCATGATAATGTAGGCTTTGTTGGTTTGCAAATGTGGCTTCAGCCACTGTGTCTTATTCTCTGAGTTAAGATAAATTCAAAGCGCAATCTTCTTAAACAGTTACTGTAATACACCCAGTTTGAGGAGGCCTGTTATGAGTCGTCTGGCTTGAGAATGGACAAAGTACAAATGAAATGAAGGTCGCTTATTGTTGTGAACAATTATATTAGATCAAGATACTGCAGGCTTTGCTGGTTTACAGATGTGGTTTCAAGCACTGCCTTTGTCTGACCAAGGCTACATTTAGGTCAAGCTGATGCACAATGGCTTGGCCATACATTTGATTCAGAGATCTGTAGATGGTAATAGTGACAATACTGATTAGATTGAAGCCTGTGTAGTTGTGGTAGTGTAAACTGCTGCCAAACCCAGAGGTTATCAAATCACACACACACACACACACACACACACACACACACACACACACACACACACACACACACGCACACACACACACATACACACTGTATATATATAAACAAACACAAATACTCATGTACATACAGAATGGATGAAATCATAGTCATTGTGTGTGGATACATGATGGTGTGCTCTTCCAGGTTACAATGCCTACAGACAGTCTGTTCAGTTACTGCTACTGTTAGTGCTCCTAGATTGGTTACTTCGCTTGTAATAATCATTTTAAGTTCATTTGTTCTATCCATCACTTGGAGACTTTGCATGTAAAATCTTGTTTGTGAATATATATAGATCACTGTAGACATGTAGATTGCACTTGGGGCTTCTGTAGACTGAAGCAAATTATAAACATGACAAAAGTATTAATTTTGAATTTAGTATCATGAACCAGTGCATTCAACAGGTAAAACAGGAACTTTCTTTGGCTGCATTTCTTCGTTACTATATTTCAGCAACCTTGTTTGCTCCCACAGCTTGGTTTGTGTCCGGGCTGTACATTCGCTCTAATTCCCCTGACACAGTCTGGTGTGCAGAGAGCAAAAAGCAAACCAAAAAGATGTGGTTATCAGGCCCTGCCCATCTCTTACATGTATGAGATTGACCCTTTCTCTTCCTCGTTTTATTTTCACATAATTTGTATAAAAACTGCAGTGCACTCAAACCTAAGTCTGCTTAACAGCAAGCGAAACCAGGTCTCATGGTTCATGGACACTCTGGCTTTGGCCTTTACAACCAATGAAACATGAACACGGCTCATGTCGCTGCCCGTCTTGCTGCATGATCATTCTGGTGGTGACAGTGCATTGTAATGATATAGTATGGGCATCAAAAAATTATATACTTCCTCTTTTCCTACTTCTTCTGTTTGTTACTTTCACAGTTGCAGTGGTATGCTGGTTTTGTTTTTCTTCACACTTGCTCATTAGTTTATTGAAACACACATGCACACACACATGCATGCACACACATGCATGCACACACATGCACGCACACACACACACACACACACTGTGGCAGTACACACAAAACTTCAGGCTTGGAATGAAACATGTTCTGTCTGAATGCAAATTTGGTTTATTGTGGTGTCTCCAAAGTAAAATGGATATTATGTAAGAAAATATATTGATATGTGAAGAAGAAGAAATCCCTCAAAGCTACTGTGTGCCATCTTTCTCGTACTCAGAGCAGTAGCTGCATCTTTTGTTTCTGACTGCGACGGCAGTGTAGATTTGCATTGAGATTGCTCAGTGCCGTGCCCCCCTCCCCCTACCCCCACCTCCCCCCACAGTTGTGCTTCCGACCAATATGCCTCACCAATTTTTTAATTTATTTTTTCTCTTTCCCCTGTCCCTCGCAGAAGCTAATCAGCATACCAATCAGGAAACTATTTTCCTGCTATTGATTGTCGACCAATCAGAGCAGTAAAGGGAGAATACTGCACTGGTTTGCGCTAACTTTAGGCAACCTCTTCGTTCCCTCCCCCTTTCCCTCCAGATTTTCACAAACAAAAAACTAGGGGGTGGGGGGTTGAACGAAACAGCATGGGATAATGAGTTCCATTGCTAGAGCAGCATCACCCACAACGCACCCGACCTCCATCTGACTTCCCCGACAGTCCCAGCCCCACCCCAAAAATGGAAAGAAGGGATGACTGTTGTCGGTAGTGTTGAGAAGGTATGATGCTGTAGACTTGAACTCGCTGAGGCTGAAAGGGGTGGGGGGCGCGGGGGGGGGGGGGGGGGGGGGGGGGGCAGTCACATCAGTACTGACTCGATAAATTGACTGTTGCATTAATTTATTAATGAGCTTAAATCGTTAAAACGTTGATGTTCACTTAGTTCAGTCCGGACAGGAGAAGGGAGATTAACAGGGAAGACTGTGAGTGTGAGTGCAAGACACGTTAGGCCAGATTCTTTCTTATCCAGGTTAATTGCATGCTGGTAAATGACCTGCATTCAGCTCCTGCTTTGCTGGAGAGGCAGAGAATTAGGCCTTTGGGCAACTGTGTTCGTGACAGATTGTTTTTGCAGCTGTTGCCTTCTTTTGTGCTCCGGTTTTTTAGGTCGACGCCACAGTTTTCCCCACAGACCTAGAAATCCCGTTGCTTTCGTTTTAAACCGTTCGGCTTTTGGGCTTTGTTTTTCTTAAGACGCATTTTAGCTCTGGTATTAAGAATCTCTCTCTCTCTCTCTCTCTCTCTCTCTCTCTCTCTCTCTCTCTCTCTCTCTCTCTCTCTCTCTCTCTCTGCGTGTGTGTATTTGGTGAGCCTTTACTAGGTCAGTGGGAAATAAATGTTGACTTGAAATCGCAACAGACCTGCCAACTTACGATACAGCAGACCCGGCAACCGACACAGCAACCTAAAGTTCATGTTACTTATTTATTTGTGCAACACTGCATGTATGCAGACTATTATTTACTGAATTGTTCCTTGGACGGAACAGCATTGGGCTGTCGGAATTAAAATAATAATAATAAAAAAAATACATATGTATAAAACTGTCATTTTAAAAACCTGTCCAGGAAAGAAAGTGTCAGGACTGATACGACACCAAACGGTAATCCAAAAGCAGTGCTACAGTGAACGCTTCCGCACTGAAGAGGGAAGGATAGGCCTTGGGCTGTGACATTCAACGGACGACGAGACGGACTGGTTCAATTTACGCTGTAACCAATGACAGTTTAGCGAAAAGAACCAGGGGAGAAAAAAGCCCAACCCGTCCATTTGACAGACGAAGTGACAGACAAGACCCCAATCGCCGTACTTCCATTTAGCTCCATTAGGCAGACGAGAAGAGAAGAGGGGGCAGCAACCCCAGAAGGTGGAGGCGGAAGAGGAGAGGGGTGGGGTGGAGGGGTTGTCAGAAAATGGCTACTAATATCTGTGGTTGCCTTCGAGTCCGTCAAGCGGTTTGGAGGACGAGAAGAGCGTGTTGTTGTTGTTGTTTTCTCTCAATACAGCCGGCACCAATTTATTTTGAGAAAGGGTGATAAACTGGGTATAGGGTCTGCATGAGCCCCTGAGTGCCGTCCTAGAGGGCCGCTGAGCTCGCTGAAGACGTTCTCCTGACAGGAGTCGCCGCCTGGCTGTTTGTTTTGCCGGATTAGCGAGACGGTGGCAGTTTGTGGGATGAAGCTTCGATTCGGCCAAACACTCGCACGATGAGGAAATATTTCCAGGGGGAGGCAGGGGTGGGAGGGAGGAGATCTTTTCCATTTTCCCGTTGATAGCAGAACTGACTTCTCTCAACGTGGTTGCCAGGGAGGTCAGAGATGAGCTAGCACCTCATCAATAAGTATCATTACGAGAAACGTTTGTGTCTGAGCTGTCGCCCACGGATGATTTTGTGTGCCTTTAGCTTTGAGAAATTTGATCTAACGCTTGCTTGTTCATGTGACTCATAATCCGGACGACACGTTCCTTTATCAGGTATATTACTACAATTTTTCACTGAGTAGATGAGGTGTTAACAGTAACATATATTCGTTTATCAATTATAGTTCTGTTTCGAACAGATTTAATGATTCCCCCACCCCCCACCCCCACCCCCACCCCCCTCTGGTTACGGCCTTTTTACACAAGAGTAGAAGAACGGTATTGCTTCCTATCGGCATATCATATTTTTTGACGTCATAACATTAAATTTACAGGCCGTTTCAGCCTTGGGAGGGGAAACAGGTTTATGTATTTTCGTTTCGACCCGAGCTGGGTCGTACACTTTGCTTATCTGGACAGACCCCGCAATTACAGTTGCACCCCCAAACCGTTGCGTGGCTAACTGCCTCGAACCAAAGATTCCTTGAATCCCATCCCGCCCCGAAAGGATGAGCGCCGGCACTGTAAACTATCGTTGCTGCGTTTGCAAAGGTGAAGTGATAGCAGGCAAGGCAATGCCACTACTCCCGACGTTATCTCACGGGTCGTAGGTTGCCTGGCCTCAGTGCTAATTAACCGAGCCTCTGTTCCACGGTGCAAGTAAAAAGGGTATAAGTTTAATTCTCTAGTTAGTGCAAGGGCACTGCAGATAAAGAGCACAAAGGTCGTTGGGTAAAAACAACAAAAATCGACCATGAGAGAGAAAGAGAGAAAAGACCAAAAGAAGAAGGAAAGCAGCTTCTGTGGCATCGTTGGATGGGATGTACAGTTTTTATCAGTGAGAGAGCAATAAACTAGAATTATGAAAATCGTTTCTGACAAGTCAGAATGATCAATGTTTTGGTGTGTGTACGGAGGGCGGAAATAGGTTTAGTTGATGAGAGTAAAATAAACTATATTTTGTACATCGTACCTTAAATTTGCTTACCAGTTAAGAGAAGTGTGGGTTGGAGTGTGAGGGAGAGGGCATGAAAGGAAGGATTAAAATACAAAACAACAACAACAACAACAACACGTTACTTAACAAATCTCATAAATTCTCCAGCCTTTTCATTCCTGAATAATGTTGAAAGAATTATTTGACTTGTCTTCGTCTCATTTGACTTGTCTTCTTCAAATGTTGCTTTACGTCCACAGAGACCACAAAAGCTATTAAGGACGGGATTGACTTGTCTTTCACGTCATTGACTTATCTACATATGGCTTTGCCAAGGAGGGTAGTCGGTGTCTTCGTTGTGATTGATGTATGACACCAATTTAGGCAAGACTTTCCTTTGTTGCCTAGGTTCCAAAAGACGGATTTGTATGAAGGGTTCAGATTAGTTATTTTGACATTTAACAACCAGCCAGCCGAGAAGGTTGTAAATATCAAGGAGAAACGAAGGACGTCTAATAACAAGAGATGAAATGTTTATGATACGCTGTTCGTGACACACTTAATTTTATGCTCGGTAATTGGGGAAAATAATGAACCTTGAAGTCAGAACTCATGGCAGTAGATGAAGCACGGAAAGCTGTATTCCGACCTTCTGCATGCTCCAAAGCTGGAGCCTATCTGTGGATTCTCAGCTGCGGAGACCGATATTTCTGCGTCCGATGTCTCCCGCCCCGGGTGCCGGTTAGTCGTTAGACGCCGGCAGACATGCATTTTCCATTACCTAAGCTGGCATTAACCATCGACATGCGTTTAGCCACAGAGTTTCGTGACAGATTGGGCAGATTGGAAAAAACAACAACAACTGTGAGCAAACCTGTTCCTCGTTCCAACGGTTGCCGTATAGTGGTCGCTAGACCACAAGGCATAATTTGGTTCTGATCTTGTGTTCTGCCCACTCCCCGCCCCCTTTGTTGCATCAGAAAATTAGAAAACTATTTCATTTGTACATTTTGAGCAGTATTCGTGCATCGTTGGGCGTTTAGCTAAGATTTCTGGCCCTGGATGCCTTGTGCCATCGTCTTTCACCTTAAGGGATAATTGCATCATTCAGGTTACAACTGCGCGACCATAGCAACCATTAGGTTAGTCTGGGGGGTTACGGCATAGAATCATTCCTGCAACTTCTGTGAAAATTAGTTCATAAGCCTTTTCTCGGGCCCACAGCTTAGGACCAAGGTACGTTGAACCAGAAGTACTGAGAATTAAGATATCCTCAGATTTTTTTGTTTGCCCAGTTCATGATCTCAAGTAATTTCTGACATAATACTATTGCCAATGTTTTGCCCTGTGGTTCAACAAAGTTACTTAGGCTGTTATAGTTTGTCCTACCTTGTCTTGAGTGCGAAAACCACTGACGAGGCCTGGCTTAGACGCCGCGTATAGTATAGCACCGCAGAGTATTAGTCTAGTCTGTCGTAACAGCGGTTATGCAGACGACTCTACCCGACTGTCAGATGCCTCATCGCGGTCATACATCAGCCTGATTGCAACTGGAACAACAGAAGTGGGCATGCGGTGGCCCGCTACTCACAACATCTTGGTCGGGTGGGGTGGTGGTGGGGGTATTGCTGCATAACCTGAAGAATTATGGGTGTGGGGGTGGTAACCTGGAGAAGAAGGGGAAATGTGTTGGAGGGGGGGGGGGGGGGTATGCCGGTGAAATACGTTATGCGTTACCTCTGGAAGAGGCCCGTGTAGTTGGACTTACCTGGGGGGTCTGGGTAGGAGTATCAGCCGGATTTTCCTGCAGGGGAGGCCAGGTGGCGCGGAAGGAGGATTGCACCTGGAGCTTCTGGTTCCCCGGTTTGTTTACAGACTGCCGTGGGTTGTGCTTAGAACCCTTTCTGGGGTAGGTGTTTATGTGAACTTGGCTACAGAGGGAGGAAGTGAACGCCGTGATGCATGCTTGCGATTGGTGTAATTTATGCGTGTGTCCTCGTCCTTCGTTGTTGTTGGTTTTTTTTTGGTGTGTTTTTCAGTAATGTCGGATTTTCATTCGGACAGCCACCCGCACCTTATCCCCCCCACCCCACACACAACGCTATAATAATAATAATATTTAAAAAAAAGTCAGTTATCAGGCGCTCATCAACGCCATATATAATTAACCTAAGTACAATATTCTACACACGCGCAGAAGACAGTCCTAAAAAAACAATTTACATAAAGCATTACACACACACACACACACACACACACACACACACACACACACACACACACACACACACACACACACACACACACACAAACTGATATTGCCTCAGTAGTGAGAATCTGTTTTAACTGAAATGTTGATTACGGTTAGTTTTGTTTGCTACCGCACAGCCATACAGCCGGAACTGCTGCAAGGGCTCGTCACTCAAATGTGCCTTACTGTTATTTCATTGCTTGAAAACAACTCATTTGCGAAGCTTGCGGACACCCCGCCACCCCCTACCGTCAGTGACATCAGCATCGTGCTGTTATGACGCTGGTAACAGCGTCGGTCCAATGTGCAGTGTAGTTGGCCAGAGCGCCACAATCCCGGACTGATGATTTCCCAAGCTGTTGCCAAGCGGAACGAATGATGAATCGAGAACACTGTTCGAATTTTTGTGTCCTGGTGGTTTCTATGTGTCAGCATGTACTAGCCTGTCATATTGGCCCTTCAGCAGTTTGGGCCAGAAACTCGCGTCTGACTGGTTGGAACGTGAAGGTCTGGTGCAGACTCTCAGCCAATCACATGAATGCTCTGATTGGTGAAAAACCGTGTCACTTATGGGCAAGTTTCACGGGCTAGCATAGTCTAAAGTGGTCCCTGGTGACTCAGATACTGATGCACCGTCTGCCTGTTGGTTGCAACTTAGACACACGTACATTGATAGTGATAGACGGTAATTGCGTGTACGTAGTATACAATAATATGAATTTATTAAGCTGTGATTCATCGCTGACGGTAGATTGGAAGCGCACAGACCGTTTCCTATTCTGTTGGTCAGTGAAACTAGTACTTCCCGTGCAGCCGTATTCAGGAAACGTCGAACTGGGATGAAAAGTTCCGTTCATATTTTCATCCTCGGAGAAGCACAACACTATTGGTCAATGTTAACTAGCTTTCGTAGAACAGATATTTACAGTGTGAAATCAGACGGTGCCAGTCCGCCGACACATTCACGTGCAGATCGCATGGCCATGTTTAATTGCTGTAAGAACGACTTTCCCCACGAGTACAGGATACTAAAATTGAATCGTATTTCATGTTTGGACGTTCAGCTTGTACAGGGACACGATAACGGGGGAGTGGGGGGGGGGGGGGGGGGGGGCAACGTAGTCCATGAAGAAACGTAAAAATAATCCATGCTCCTGTGCCACCGTTTCTCTGTGCCAGAGAGTGTTAACACCAGGGTCACACCGTAAACCTGCGTCTCCCGCCATGATATCGATCTTTGAAGTCCTGCGCAATCAGTAGTTTTTTTCCCCTCTTCTCCTCTTCCACGTTTTTGGCCACCTCCGTCGGTGTCCCCTATTCGATCCGGAGCAGCATTCCTTCGCTCTTTGACGAGGCTCAGCTGTGGAGGCTATGATTTATCGACGACCACTCGGCTATTTCGGGAAGGGGAAAGCAAAGATGGGTCAGTGGAGGGTAGCAGTGGATTAGTCTGCGTTGACGTTTGGTTCGGGGTGGGTTGGTTTAGCGGCTGATGCCGTCGTTACTGGCATCATCAGGGATGTTTGGGACTGTATCAGTAATTATGGGTGTGGTGAGTGAAAGTGAAACGGAGAGCTGAGTCAGAGAGAGCCCATTAGTTAATTATAGCTTGTGCTGCACGATGTGTTGTGTGTGCACTCTTGATACGTCCTGCTGCTTTGGTTGTTTTGTGTATGGGGGGTGGGTGGGGTGAATGTACGACTACGAGTGTTTTACTTCCTTTTGTGTGTGTGTGTGTGTGTGGCGGGGGGTGGGGTGGGGGGGTGTAATCTTGTTCAGACTGCTTTTGGGCAGCGTCAGTCGGACAGACCCTAGCGTAACGAATATGAATTATGAATGCTTTGCTAAATAAACAGTGTAGAAAAAAATAAAATAAACACCACACACCAGCCAACAAACCAACTAAGCTGCCAGCCCTCCAAAGACCCTGTGATGTCGTACCATAACACCACCGCGGCCGCAGCGCGGTCCGTCAAGTCGGCTGCATACAGCAACAGCACGGCAACAGCCGCACACACGGCCAGCATACACAGCGACTTTTCTTCTCTCCTCCTTCCCCTCCCTCCAAAGCTGCTGCTGGTCTAGCATCACGAGCGCCGTGCGTGCGTGCGTGCGCGCGTGTGTATATGAGTGAGTGGGTGAATGGGAGAGTTGTTTTGGCCCCACCACTGAGGGATGCTCTATCCCCGTGCTCCCCTGCTCCCCACACCATGTGCTGTTGAGGCAGTGGTTCGGCTGTGACTGCACGCTGCCAAGAGAGTCGTTGTTGTGTGTAGTACTAGTACCGCCCGCCAATTCAACAAAGCTGAAAGGTTCATGCCGAGTTTACCCCTCCCCCCTCCTCCACCTACCTACCACCACCGCCACCACCACCTCGCCGCCACTGACGAGGAAGTTTCACAGGGGGATGGTGGTGCGCGCAGTGCAGGGTGTCCCGGCCGAGTGTCGCAGCTCTTGCCTACACGGTGATGGTGAAAATAATAAAAGTTGTGTCACAGTCATCAGGATGTTGTGTTGCCGGTCTGTGTCCGAGGCCTTGTTTCGCTTGCAGCATCACGCCCTGTCAAGGTCTGACAAGCGGCTGATGCGGAGGCTTTAGCTGGCTCCTAGTCACTTGCACCTTTTACTGGCAGCTTCCTTCTTGCCACAGGGAATAAGCGTTTTTACTACATCTTGCTTCCCTTCACGGGCTTGGAAAGCCTAGGTTCTGCACTCCGCCGTTGTTGAAGTCCGACTTTTCAACACTTTGTGGATGAGGTGATGTCAGTCCATTGCGTAAGGATGGGTCTTCGTGGAAAGAAGAACGAGGGGTTTGGGAAAGTGTAGTGAACATGTTGCTATTTTCAGAAGGTGTTAGGTTTTGGTGACGTACTCGTTGCAGTTCAGCGGAGTTGCGCCCAGCACCTCCCAACAGCAGTTAGCTAGTCTAGGTGTGGAAGTGAAGGACGAGGTGTTTGGAAAAGCGTGAAGGAGAAGAAAAACAACAACACTGAGCCAAACTGCTGCGCTCTGATGAAGGCCGCAGTGTCCGTTGCACGGTTCAGTGGAGCAGCACAGCTTTGACGGCGGCTGGTTTGTGTGTGACCGGGTGCTCGAGTGCTTGCTTGGCCGCTGGCTGATGAAGTGGTGTTGCTTGGATGATTAGCCTTCCCAGGTGTGCCGTTACGGGGAGGTATTGCACTGATGAAGGGCCGAGCTTGAGAGTCCTCGCTGGGAAGAGTTGTTTATTATTGAAAACCTACTCGGACTCTTCGGACTCTCTTCTGCCGATTGCCACGACGTGCTGTTTCGTTGCTGAGGTCGCAGCGTAGTCGTTGAAACTAGTGACGGGGAATCTTCCGCATCACTGGCTCAAAATGAACAGACGAGAACATTTTGAATTAGCCACCCATTCTTTGTGATCATTTGTTGTATTCTGAAAATGAAACTGTGCGTGAGATACCAAAGTGACGTACTCAAGTGAAGGATCGTTGTCGTCGAGTGATATTAACTGAAAGCTGAATGGTTTGATTACATGTTGACCAACATGTGGCGGTAGTGGATTTTTTTAAATTATTATTATAAAAATATTTTACCCTCTTCTCCCTGGATTACATGGATACTGACTTCTTCGTGATTATGACAACGGGGCGTGTGCTTTCTTTTACAAGGAGTGATAGCAGAAGATGCTGACACAAGACAATGAGGTATATCATATTTGAAACATTTTACTCTTCCTTCACTGTCTGTGCGCGCGCACACTCACACACACACACACACACACACACACACACACACACACACACACACACACACACACACACACACACACACACACACACACACACTCACACACACACACACACACACACACACATGCGCGGGCACGCACGTTACGGTCGCGCATGTCAGTCTTCGGTTTTGACACCCCAGGCAAGCGGGGAAGATCAGGGAGAGAGAGTGGTTCTCTTTCTCATTTTGTTAACTAAATTACAGCACAGACCCGCGGTGTTTGCCCATCAATATGCTGTACACATAGTTCTCCAGCCGTGCTTAATCAGATTTAAACGCTCCACCTGCCTCCGTTTTGTCTGTGCCAAAAGGAGCTCAAACCTGCCTGCCGCATAATGCCCTTGTTTGCTGCGTCGGGACGAGTTCTGTGCATTGCAGTGCTCGCAGACTTGGATAATGCAGTGCACTCGCGCACGTTAGATTTGCCTTGAAAGCGGCTAAGGGGGTATTTGTGTGGTGTTTTTGTGACAGTTTGCTTTTTCTTGCTCCCCCCTCCCCCCCCTACCGTCCACCCCCCCCCCCCCCCCCCCCCCCCCACCCACCCTACCCCCCCTGCATCCTGCTTCAGCTTTTCGTGACGTAATTAGTGGTGCGTGTTTGTTTCAGTTATTCAGTTCCCTAGCTGCACGACTTGCTGCATCGCGAACATTTGCTTCATGTTTTACCGTATATGATATATACTTTCAGTAGATAGATGTGTGTGTGTGTGTGTGTGTGTGTGTGTGTGTGTGTGTGTGTGTGTGTGTGTGTGTGTTGTTTTGGGGGGAAGGTGGTGGCGGCAATTTGTTGACTGATCATTGATTTATAAGCCCGTCAACCACAACGGTTGCATCAGGGCGAAGGTGAGAGACGGGGGCCCAAAAGAAGGGTGTGATGTAGACACCCTGTGGCCAATGAGAGACGTAAGGTTAGTCAGTTACTGGACTTGAACTCCCGGTCAGCCGTGTGACTTTGGAGATCAAGACGAAGCACGTAAATGTCAAACATGACTTTTTTTAAATCTCACAAAATCTGTATCAACACCCAAACACGTAAACGATCAAAAGAACGCTCTTTGATATGACAGTACAAAACATGTGTGAATTTTCGGGGTAAGCTCCGTTTTGAAAACGACAAAAGTACACAGTTAAACACACCCAACCGCCACCGAATAAGTACAGTATTTTCATTTATTACCGTTTACCCCTCCCCCCCCCGCCCGTTTTTTTTTTTTTTTTTTTTTTTTTTGTCGCTTTGAAAAAGGCTTACCCCCCAAAAAATCCCACATGTTTTGTATTGTCATATTAAATTAGTGTTCTTTTGAACCGTTTATGTGTTTGGATCTTTAAAAATTCAAACCAAAGGACTAACTAGCAGTAGTATCCTAGGAAAATACTTCATCAATAGTTACTGATCTTTTCTGATAAATACATTTTATTCGACGTCCCCATCAAGATGAATCAACCTAGAAACCGAACATATGATTCACTGTTTATGATGCCACCTTATGTTTGAAGAGGGATTCATGTGGAAAAGTGAAGTTGAATGAACAGAGAAGTTTGGCAGAATTCCTAGCAGTAGATCTAGATACACGTGAGGTGGAATATCATTTCCACGGCTTGGAGCTATTTTACTTCCGAGTAGCACTGTGCAGTACTGTGTGACCCAATTCTCTTGTCTTCATACATGATCAACATTTCAGCCTTTTCGTGGTTCTGCCATCTTCGAATAAGCCTAATGAGGTACGATGCGTTTGTGATGCCAAAGAGCTCGCATGCTTCTGTGAACGTTGCGACCAAAGGTGGACCAATTGTGTTCCGTGTTCCGGTTTCCGGTGTTCCGGGTGCGTTTTTCGTGGTTGCTGTAGTCTGCTGCCTAGCCGCGGGAGATGATAATTTATGAATGGCTATTCCCAGGTTCCTGGTAGGTGCCTACTCGGCCTAGGGTCCAGGCTCCGGTTTATTGCTGCGAGGCTGTCAGGATGTAAGCGCTCGTAAGCAGCTGTGGCAGTCTGTGCGATTCCGTCTGACGAACAAAAACGGGGCGATCCCGTTTATCTGCCTGTATAACGGATGATAAAAAAACTGATTTCGGCATTTTGTTCGTGATCACAGAAGAGTTCTTCTAAATCAGGCGAGACCCACTGCTCCACGGAATAAATCATCTCTGTGTACACTGGTGCTTCTAAGATGCACAGCCCAAAGAGACTAGATAATCAGTCATGCACGTGTGCCGGGTATCCTTTGCCAGGTGGTTCTCTATGCCTGCAGGAAGCCATGAGATGGGGTGGCTGGTACCTGACGTGTGCCACGAAAACTACCTACCTCCCCGTTTCCGGTGTTCCTGTTGCCTCCTCGTATCTCCCTCTGGGGAGCAAAGAGACCCGGAACACTTCACATTTTGACACACCTTAGCGGAAAGGTCACTTCCAGAGAAAGAAGAGCGGGGAGGAAGTTATTAATTGCTCAGGCTATAAAACCGTTAAACTCTCTCTCTCTCTCTCTCTCTCTCTCTCTCTCTCTCTCTCTCTCTCTCTCTCTCTCTCTCTCTCTCTCTCACACACACACACACACACACACACACACACACACACACACACACACACACACACACACACACGCACACAAAACAAAGAAAGAAAACAGTTAAGATTTGTTTTGCTGTCGTGAAAAATGGCACGGCATGAAGTTTACTGGTATCAGCCCGTACTGACAAAAAGTCATAGTGCCAAGTCATCATGACAATTTCTCCCCGGGGATCTGTTTAGTGTATCGATTTGCTCTGGTTTGCCCCCAGGAAAATGGCTGTATATGACCATACTGTGGCAGCTAGTAAAACCTTTACTAGTAAAATTGCCGAAAGGTAGCACGCGTAACTGGATTTATAACTCCCTCCCTGACGTCAGTGAATAACTGGGGTGTGGGGGTATGTATATTTTAATCACCACGTGGGTCCGTCTCTTTACTAGTAAAATTGCCGAAAGGTAGCACGCGTAACTGGATTATATTTATAGCCCCCTCCCTGCCGGGGGGCGAGAAAAGAAAAGATGTACTGGAATCACCAAGTGCGTTCGTCCTCTCTGTCTGCATGTCCTTTGCAGTTGGCTCTGTTTGGCTTGTGCATGTTGTAGAAAAGACAGCGTGACAGTCACACTCCGAGCACCGCTTTCCGGCACCTTCCTCCAAACTCTGCCAGATTTAGTTATAAATGCCATCGAAGGGTCACTCTTTATCTCCGCGCAGCTGTCCACCGACGCGGTCAGCGCCCTCCGAAAGGTTCGGGTACTGATCAGACTCCAAGCACTGGTTTACGACATCCTTCCTTCAACTGGAGGAAGGTGCCGGAAAGCGATGCTCGGAGTGTGGGTACTGATGTGACTGTGGAAGCAACCTAGCACCCAAGCACGCACGTAAACACGAGGCGCATCCACCCCGGGTAAAAAAGAGTTCCGTCTCGATTCAAACGATTTTGGTTTGATTTTAGCTGGCGTAAGCAACATAGTCAGTTATAAAACAAACGTCTGATATAATTTGAGTTGTTTGTAACAAACCTATTCCTGTTTCAGCACCAACAAAAAAACTGCTCGTTAGCTGACAGTTTTCTGGACCCTATGGCATAACTAAATACAGCAGTGGTTGAAGGAAAGATGTCGTGAACCAGTGCTTGGAGTTTGCGTGACAGTCTGGCAGTATGAGTTGCACATGCTAACGTGACAGATTGGAGAAATGGGACGAGGAGTTGAGGGGAGGGTTCATTGCGTCCCTCAAAGCCTGGGGGAAAATGACAGCCAGTGACGTTTGCGTGACGGAGATATTCACCTTACGCACTTTACTGTCAGTGTATGATTTCTCACCAGTCTCATTCATGCAACTCACAGGTCCAGTGGTGCTACTGCCGCATTGTTGGCATGTAAGGCAGATATATCCCCCCTCCTCCCTCCACCTCTCTCTCTCGGAATATATATGATACAGACCGAGAGAGAGAGAGAGGGGGGTAAAGTTGCTGTCGGAACATTCTGATGTTTTTTCGATCGTGTGTATGATTACATAATACCCATGCACAATGTTCGACACGTAACTCCTAAAATTGCCACAGATCTCGTCGGTGCAGAAAAAAGAGGCTGGGAGCTTAAATGTAGTCTTTACGCGGCTGTTCCCAAATAATTAATTTGCTGCTGAACCAGTTAGGCCAGCATTTTGTGCTCCCATTGGGATTGTTGCTTGCTGGAGGTGTGAGTTGTGTTCACGCACATTGACAGGCGTTGTGGCACACTCTGCTGTTTTTATCATTGATTTCGTCCAGTTTGTTCGTTAATCTGATTAACGGCTAGAGTCCTTGCTCATGATCTCGCCGTCATTTTTGTGCGACACGTCCACTGGAAGTGAGAACTGTGGGCCTTGTGCTTTTTCTGCAGGCCTGTGCTCTGCAAGTCAATGCTAGGTTGGCAGTCAAGATATTTCCTTCAAAGGCCATGCTAAAAATCCCGGGGTCTACAGTAGCTGGCAGTCATATTTCCTTTAAGGGCCATGTTAAAAAACGGGGTCTACATTTCTACATTGACGCTACTCTGTATGGTGAAACACAGTGCATGACCACATCAGTCGTTCAGCATATCTCAAGATCAGAAGAATTAGCTCTATCCGCCATCTCCTGACGACGAAAACCACTGCTCAGCTGATGTGTTCTTTTGTTATCAGTCGGATGGACAGCTGCAACTCTGCGCATTGACATCAACTGTGATCAGATGCACAGGCTGGAAAAAGTTAAGACTACGCAGCGAAAGTTGTTTTCTGCAAGAGCAGACATGAACATGTTAGACGACTGCTCAAAGCACTTCACTGGCTGCCAGTCAAAGAAAGGATACTTTTTAAGATAGCCACCTTTGTTTTCTGTTTCTTTCATGGTACCCTTAAAACCTTTTGACTTACTTCCGCCTACTCTAAGCTACTCTAACCCTCTCACAGGTATTGGATGCTGTACCTGCCTTTCTTCTTTTGCTGACCTCTTCAATGGCTGGTGATTATTGGGGGTATTGTTGTAATATTCATGTATATATATAGCGCTTTCAGCCTCACACATGTGTATAGTCATAGAGGGATTCGGCGTATTAGAAGTGCATTTGTTATTATTATTATTAATGCCCGAAGCACAGACATCCAAAACTGTGGCACTGTGTTGAACTTCCAGGGCAAGCAATCGATCTGATCTTCAAGTTTCCACACATCCTCCTCGCCTAGAATTGAAGTTTCAGCAGCATGATGGCTACCATCATTAATTTAGAACTTTTTAATTGACTATTTTTATACATGTATTATATGTACCATTCAACAAGACGGTTGATATTATTACTATTTTACTCGAATTCTCCGTGCCTTTGCATGACAAAATGTCGCACGTCAGGAACTTTGGGCATCAGGGGTTGTCATCTGTCACAAAATGCTCGTACGGATTTGTCCCCCTGATGTCGGAATGTGAACTCCTCACCCATATTAGCCTCTTACGACTTTCTGAATGTATACATTGGAGTTCATCTGTCACACAGGTCTATACAGAATATGTGTGCGTGCGTGCGTGCGTGTGTAATTACAGTATAGGGACAGTATAACAATGCAGCTTAATGGTTTAAAGTATGAAACAGTGGGAGAATTTGTTCAGCAGCCGTATATATATATATATAAAATACGGATGCTGAACAAATTCTTCCACAATATATATATATTTTTTTGTAATATATATTTTTTTAACACGATAGACTCAGAATCACAAAGAATTGTAAACGTCTTACTGTTTAGTTGTGCCGAACATTGGAAGACATCGTAATCCTCCAGATGACCGAACGAATCATGCACCTATGCCCACCTTGTGCTGACTCCAGTATATGCCAGAATCCGCCGATCAATACTTTCGTCTCGGGGAATGGTCTCAGATATAACGAGTTAAGTGCCCAGTAAAGTATGAATAAGTAATAAGAGGATCTTTCACTAAGGACAGACTAACAGCCGAATAGCCGCATGCTAAAAACTGACGGGGTCTTGGAGAGTCATCATACTCACGATGGTCGACAAGCACGCGCTTGTCTTTTCAGACAGCTGTCTGAAGTCGGTCTATTTATAGAGTGAAACCCAGCAAATCCAAGCGTGGTGCGTTGGAAAGGACTACTTCTGTGAAGTTTCAGACTATTTCATGCCATTGCAAGCTCATGCATGATGGATCAATATATTTCTGACTGCAAATAACGCCAGACAACCTGCAACCCATTATGTGCCTTATCAGCTGTATGGTTCGTTTACCGAAATGAGGGTGGTCGCCGTTTAATGATTGCCTTGTGATCGTGGATCAGATTTTGGCCTTTCTGCTCCTGAAAGGCCAAGCAATAATAGTTATGATTTGCCTGTTATATTTTAATGCTAATGCTAATAATTCGATTGATAGGACGCGTTTGCCCCAGGTATTTTCATGCCAGTTCAAAGCCAGATGCTTTGAATGACGTACTGTTATCAGCACCTGACTGTCTGCGACTGCAGCTTTCATTGTGCCTGCCTAATAATGCACACGCTCTACGGGTGCTGATTCCTTCCTATAGTTATCGCGGTTAGCGAACTGGAATCAGTCATTTCGGGAAATGTCTTCGTGCCCCTTGAGAATGCACAAGAAGTCCAAATTCAGTCGGGACTTCGGGCACGTCATTGGGAACCCCTTTTCCACGGACGTAATCTGGTGTCCCAAGAGCAGGAAAGGGGTTAAAATTGTACCAGTGTCGTGGTGCTACATTACGTTGTTTGTGTGTGTGCGCGCGGGCGTGTGTGTGTGTGTCGGGTGGGGTGGGGGGTATGTGAAAGAGTTGGTTTCTCGTAGCTGCGGTTTCGTACCCTCTTCGATTCTTCCTCTCAGCACTGCCACTGCAGCTGTTATAAGCTGTCTCCTAGCCGTCTTAATATATAAAACTGTTCCTACTTTTGATACAGGAAGTTGCTGAAAGTGAACAGTTCATGGTAGAGGTGTGCAACCCAGCAGCTGCAGCTTGTTTTCACTGTGTTGTTAGTGTGATTAGAGAGGAGGCAAGGAGACTGAGCTGGCATTTCACATCATTTGGGGAGGAAGCTCCGATCACCAGTTCTCTGTGATGATGACCATTAGGGGTTGTGTGCGTCAGGCCGTATAACCGCTGGGAGATGCTGGGTCAGTGACTTGACTGGTTGCAAGTGAGGCCTCCGTGTCAAAGAACCACGATTGACTACGATCATTAATTTTCCTTCCCCGCCCCTCCGGCCCCCCTTCACCCCCGTCTTTAAGGAGCGGCTGGCTGGCTGAGTGGTTAAGACACTGGACTTGGGATTGATTGGTTGCGTGTTTAGATAGTACCTTCTCCCTATAACCCCATCTCCTTGGTGTTAGGGTAGTAGCCACAGTCACAAATCCTTCGGATTAAAAAAAAAAAAAAAAAAAAAAAAAAGGGTGTGCGTGGGGATGTGGCGTTCCGTACTGTGTGCTGCACCTGCTTGCGTTGAAAGGGCACACCGAACATGAGAAACAGCAACGATGTTATGGCAGTATTCTGTAGACATTCAAGATTATTATCCCACCACAGGGATGATATCTATCATATCTACCATCCACGATTCTAATATGTTACAATAATTGAGTGAACGAATATCACAGACTGCATTTACAAAAACAACAACGGGAGAACAGCTGTTGTAAACACACATGATGTATTTAAACGTATTCAAACGGCATGCTAAAGATTTATTATCAGCTAAAAAGCGCCTTTGTTGTTCCTGACAGTCCTCTGGGACCGGGAAGCGACGGGAATATCACAGTGGGAAAGTTCCTGTTTGGGGAAATGGATATTATATATGTCATACAAAATGACGACCAATATTTCACTTCCTGTAGACAAACAAACAAATGACAGCAAGGGGGGGGGGGGGAGGGGGTGACGGTTAGGGGGGCAGATATACAGAAAGAAACAGATAAAGGGAATAAAACAACAACAACAAAAAAGGTTTGTGGGCATGACACTTCACGTGGAGGTCTTTCATACATGCAGTGTTCATGTGTCCACTTGTGAATCTGTCCAAATTCATGTTTGTCGAGAAAAAGACAAGTAGCATTCCCATATTTCTGTAGTTTGTATTGTGTCGATCACAATATGTTCTGTGTTCTTGATCAATTTAGTCCACGTTTTCTTTCTTTGTTTTCAGCAAACCAGACCCCAAAGCCAAAGAGATCTCCATTGGGAGAAAGAAATTCAACATGGATCCCAAGAAGGTAAAATTTACATGTTATAATGGCCAGTGCAGTACATCATGCAAAAATCTGTTACGACTTACCTAAAGTATATGTTTGTTCGTGGGCGCGTGTGTGTATGCACACACACACACACACACACACACACACACACACACACACACACACACACACACACACACACACACACACACACACACACACACACACACACAAGAAGAAGAGATTTCGCAAGTTCTTATTTGTGCTTTACGTGCATGAGGTGTGTGTTTGTGTGATGATGTTTTGAAACTAAAAGTGATATGCATAAACTAACGCCGGATAAAAACCGCCGGCCATTTTGATTTGTTACTCAACGGTAAACATTTCAGAACAATAATAGTTTTAGGACTGCAAACGGACACCACGCTCGACCTTCTGAAACCGGAAGTAATACAGACAGATTGTTCTGAACTGGGTCGTGGCAGTTATTGAAACGGTCCCTGGCGTCAGTAATTCAGTCCTTAATGGCCTGTAGAAGGCGGATTTGAATTGAATAAATGTCCATTTTGCAGTGTGGGTCACAATTCACCGAGTTATGATTTACGTATGAAGTCGCCGAACTCGCTTGTAGTCTCTGCACTTCTGTCTTTATGTTAACTGTTTTCATTCAGTGTGTGTGTGTGTGTGTGTGTGTGTGTGTGTGTGTGTGTGTGTGTGTGTGTGTGTGTGAGAGAGAGAGAGAGAGAGAGAGAGAGAGAGAGAGAGAGAGAGAGAGAGAGAGAGAGAGAGAGGAACACTTTCATGTTCTGTTGTAAAGTTGGAAGCAGAGTATGTGTGTGTTCGTGTGTATGCGCAGACTATTAATTTTTGTTCCATTTATCTCTTTTGTAAAACTTTTCAAGAGGCAATAAAAACACGTATTTGCTGTCAGCATAATATATGCGTCTCAAAGTGACTAATGTATGTTCCCGGGCCGTCGAGATCAAAACTGTCAATGTCTTAATAAAAAGTTCCACGCACTGACTGTGACAGCATCAACTTCAGCACCGTCCGCGCCATCCTGGCACTAGTCAAATGCCCAACCTCACCTTCAAGCTTAGTTTTGATGCCACGATGAAATTAACAACTGAAACTTTGGTCTGCCACCACTGCCTTAGTGGTGCCAGCGACAGCATAGTCAGTCTGAGTGCTGTAAGTTACCAGAGCCAAAACTATCCCTGGACTGCATCGTAAACAAAAGAGTCTTTTGCCTGGGTGTGTCTCGAAGCCTCTCGAGCTTCTAGCTTGTATGCCCCATTGTCTGTCTGGATTTATTAGCACCTAGCTATCTGGTGGTGGGCGCTGCGCGATGATTTACTCCTCTGGTATTAACCAGCATCCCCGACTTGGGCCACCGTGCTTGTGTCGGAGGGAGGCGGATACTCGCGAATGATGCCCGAGCTTGACAACAGGTGTTGTCAGCAGCAACAGCCGCGAGAGAAACAGAGCGTTTTTGGTGGTGGTGGTGGTGGTGGGTTTCTTTTTCTTCTTTTCTCAATCTCTTTATCTCTCTCCGTCTCCATCTCACATCTATTTTTATCAGTTTCAACTCCCCAATTTCCGGCTGCCGTGGCATCAGCCCGCGGCAAGATTCCGTGAATTCCTTGACCTTTTGAACAGCCAGCGAGGGGCGTGGGGAGGTAGCGTCTAGCATTAATCCTCTTGTGCGCTCAGGCAGCAATTAGAAATCCCTCCGGCAACTTTGTCTTCTCATGAAGGTCCATACACCGACCTTCACTGAGGCGCGCCGCGACCAGCCATTACCTCTGGCCTCATACTTCAGGGCAGAGTAGGCTGGTAATGTGTTATTGTGAGCTGGTTAGACCTGCCCTCGGCTGCTGGGGGTGGGGGGGGGGGGGGGGACTCGTCTCTCTCTCTCTCTCTCCCCCTCTCTCTCTCTCTCGACTTATGGTCGAGTATGTCAGAGACAGAGAGAGGGGGTGGGAGAGGGAGGGGAAGAAAGAAAGAAAGAAAAAATGGGGGGGGGGGGGGGGGGGGGGGGGGGGGGAGCCTAACAAAAAAGAAACAACAACAAACAGCAGAAAACAGTATTTTTCAGACATGGATGTCTGAAAGTCGCGAAAACACGGCCGTGTGCATTACAACACTCAACTGTTCTTCCAAACGAAAACATACTTTGATAACTACTGACGCGCAAGGTCTGCAAATAGAAATATTTGCACATTTTCTACGTCCGCTGGTGACAGTATAGCAAAGGTTGCAGTAAGTTAGGTGTGTACGTAGGTTTCCGCTCCCGCCACCCAAAGCAGATCGTCACTGCTCCATCTCCTGGGATATCAGTCTCCCGCCACTGCTTCTTTTCGGCGACCTCTCCGCGTGACTCAAGTGAGACGACACGCAAAAGGTGACGACACTCGCCGTTTCTGCACGGTGGGCCACCAACCTTTGTTTCGGGTGAGCGGGTTGCACGTTGCCGCCAGCTCACAATGTTCTCTGTAAAGTGGAAGTTTCCGTCCCGAAAACGCTGGTTTCCCCCCAACATGACAGCGAGCTAGAGATACCCTAGAAACTGTTGAGCATGGTCTGCGCTTCAACACAGGAGAGTAACCAAAGAAGGGTGTTGTATGTATTACTTACTATCCGGCTGCGGTATAATTACCGAGGGCCCTTTTCTGCTGCACGGTGGTGTAAACGGCTGCATTCGCTCCTTTGTTTCGCTCTTCGGTCTTGGCTACTTACTTGCAGTATGGAGTGGCTATCCAGCTTGGCGGCTTTCCAGTGACAGCGGCTTCTCCGTGCCAGGGGAATCTTCTTTTGTTTAAGAACTTCCTTCTGTGTGTGTGTGTGTGTGTGTGTGTGTGTGTGTGTGTGTGTGTGTGTGTGTGTGTGTGTGCTGTGTGTGTGTGTTAACTCTGTGTGTGTGTGTGTGTGTGTGTGTGTGTGTGTGTGTGTGTGTGTGTGTGTGTGTGTGTGTTGTACTGAAATTGTTCTTTTTAGACTAGTTCCAGCTGGGTGGAGATGGAGATAGAGTGATGTCAACCGCAAGAAAGAGAGAAAGTTCTAATACTTAACGCTCAGTCAGCCGTGAATATTATAATCTGGGCGAAACAAGATTAATCAAATCACAGGTGAAAGTCTGATTCATTGTTGATTGCAGACGGCAGTTTATGCTTGAAGAAACAAGTTAAATCAACCGGAAAGAGAAATTAGAGAAGGTGTTGAACGCGAAGCGATTTTCCAAACCTACTTCAAGCTATAGAGAGGGAGCATTTGAAAGAGAGGATCGTCATTTCTGCGTCCCCTGTACCCCAACCTCAGAGATATTTCAAGAAGGTTGAGGACAGTGAAGTTGAATAAAACTAGGAAGGCAGGCATTAGGAGTTTTTTCGTTTTTTGTTTTTGGGCAAATTGCATTGTGCTATGGGGTAGATGCAGCAGTTGAATAAATGACTCGAATTCTGAGTGTAATATTACTAATCAGAACAAAGAAGAGACAGAGGGTAGTACAATGCCAACAGCGGTACAATCATGAATTGAACCTTGTGCTGTGACTGAGAGAAATTTGGAGGGGGGGGGGGGGGGGGTTAAGGACACGAGAGAAACACTGAGCGGCTTGACTCGACATAATACGATCTGTAGGTCGGTGAAATGGGTGGAGTAAGTGTAACGCCGGATGGCCTCCAAGACCGCCAGGGCCCACCATCAACATTGAATGACGTACTTAGAGTCGTTAGCAGCCATGGTGATAGTAGTAACTCTAATTGATTCACTTTCATCACCACCACCCCACCCACCGCCCCACTCACCCACCTCCACCCTCTTACTCGGCGCCTCGGAAGACTCCTCTCGATGTCCGTGCCACGAATCAACAAAATGTCTAATTTCCTTGAAAGCTCGAACCACCCGGTCTCCTTGGGGTCCGTTAGCTGCCTCCTACGCGCATTAAAGCCCGGCCGCCACTGTCTTTAGCTTGGCTGCGGGCTCGTCAAGCTTCATCGTTTGCAGGAGCCCGATGTGACCGCCTGCAGGTTTCGGGGGACCTGCAACAGGCGCTAATAGGATCTGGTCAGCGGTGAGGCCTCGCGGAAAGCCGTCCTTGGTACGAGATAATTGAGGCCGCGGGCAAGATGCCGGTGGGCCCCTTGCCCGACTCGGCTGCTCAGCTCCAGGAGCTCGTGCCATTTTGAAAGGGCTGTCACATCGGATAGCGCGCGCCGTTACAATGGAGGCTGCTTGCACCGCCTGATTCAGACAAACTCACTCCGCCATTTTCCACATTCGCCGCCCTGGTGGTACACTTGTTCTGCCTCGTGCTTTCGTTTCTGGGCTGACGCGAATGACGTCATCGAGGGCGGAGGGAAGTACCGTTTGAGTGGAAAGTACTTTTTCTTCTTCTTCTTTTTTTTTTTTTAATCATGCCGCTGAAATCTCGCTCCACGTTGGAAAGGTCAGCGCGATATTAATTCCGCTTCTGCTTCTTGCTTCCAATCCCAGTCGGGCCGGAGGGGTAGTAGTTTTTGGTTGAATGCCGATTCTCCAGGCACGTCCTTCGTCTCCACTGCCCCCGACAATCCCGGCCCTTTATCTTGTGTGTGTGTGTGTGTGTGTGTGTGTGTGTGTGTGTGTGTGTGTGTGTGTGTGTGTGTGTGTGAGTCAGTGTGTGTGCGTGTGTGTGTGTGTGTGAGTCAGTGTGTGTGTGTGTGTGTGTGTGTGTGTGTGTGTGTGTGTGTGTGTGTGTGTGTGTGCGCGCGCGCGCGCGTGCGTGCGTGTGTGTATGTGAGAGGGGGAGAGGGAGTAAGTTGGTGTTTTACGCCCAGTCAACCAGTGAGGTTATATCAGGGCGAAGAGAGAGACAGAGAAAGATCATGCCTGCAAACCAAACTAGAAGAAAGATTAAGTGACGGTCACTATCTACCATTATAGCCGCAGCCAACAATGGGGGCGGGGATAGCTCAGTGGTTAGAGCGCCGGACTCGTGATTGAATGGTCGCGGGTTCGAATCCCTGCTGGAACGGCGGGAGAATTTTCTTCTCCAGGGTCGACTTTCTGTGCTGACTCTTATTTCGGTATCCGTTCCACCCCCGTGTTACCACAGTAGCACGTAAAAAATCCCGGTCATTCTGCCAAAAGTGCAGGTGGCAGGTTACAGCTAAACACGCATACACCTTACGTATGTGGCTTTTATTGAACCGTGCTTCGGCATTGGTCACAACTTGTCCCTAATATGTCAAATGACATCTGAGGACATTAAGCATCAACTCATCAGCCAACAGTGCCCTAACCGTGATGGTTCAGCTCCGCCGCAGTCCCACCGTCTTTTGCCCCATCGTCCTCCCACAAATTAATACCTTCTTGTGAATCCATTTTGCAACAATTCTCCTGTTGATGCGCGGCTCATCGTGGAAATTGTCACGGCCGCTAACGCGCCGGCGTGAAAGCGAATCCCATTCCGTTCTCTGACGAAAGCAGTTGGGCGTCAAAACTCGGCCCCCTCGTGCCTCAGTCCATTATTCGTCGCCAGGGACAGGCCGGCCGCATTTCGCACATCAGCGGTCATCTTCTGCTTCGGTACCAGCCACGCGTTGTTTGGGTTCCCCGAGCAATTTTGTGGCTATATCACACGGAGAGATTTAGATCGATGACAGATCTTATCTGGCGTACGTAGTTTGTTTGCGTAGCGAGCACACTGGGGTTTAAAAACTACGGGTCGATGGCTTCGCGATTAGTTCGGGCCGTGGAAAACAAACCTGTCAAACTTGCGACAGTTGACCGGTTTTACCTGTTTGTGTCGTTTTTGTTTTTATTTATTTTGTATTCAGTTTCTTTCCTGTTGGGTTTGGTTTTGGTGTGTGTGTGTGTGTGTGTGTGTGTGTGTGTGTGTGTGTGTGTGTGTGTGTGTGTGTGTGTGTGTGTGTGTGTGAGTGTGTGTGTGTGTGTGTTTAAATTGTTAATTTTGGGGGGCGATGGTGGGGCCCGGGGGCGTTCTCGAGGAAGGACATTTTTGTTTTCTGTTTGCAAAATAGATGATGAAATCTGTGTCAGTTGTGACGATGACATCAGTAAATCAGTCAACCGGAAAAGTGTTTAGTTACTGAACAACCCGCCTAGAAACAGTGGTGGAACACGAAGTGGTTCTTGTAACCTAAGTACACGGAGACGGCGCTGAAAAGACGTTCAGAATGCAATGCCCAGAAACAAGCATCAATTAATCAACGATTGGACACAAAAGGGTGGCCGTAGAAATGAGAAATCGAAGAGAAATTTGTGTTGACAAGAATCGACAGTGCTGTGTAGTAAAACTTACAAGACTTTTAATAAGTCAGCAGTCGGACACTTTTTGTGTGTGTTTTCACCGGACAAAGAACGGAAGTGATTAGTATTGGAAAGTATTTACACCAAAGACCTGCCCTTAGGGTGAAGTCTTTGTTTACACAGGGAAACAAGCGGCTGCAAACCAACGATTAGACAAAGTGGTTGGTAAGACTTGACAAACAGCGAAGAGTGCTGGATAGTTTATTGAAAACTCGACAAACAGCGAAGAGTGCTGAACAGTTTATTGAAAACTCGACAAACAGCGAAGATTGCTGAATAGTTTGTTGAAAATTCGACAAACTTCGCAAACAGCAAAGAGTGCTGAATAGTTTATTGAAAACTCGACAAACAGCGAAGAGTGCTGAATATTTTATTGAAAACTCGACAAACTTGACAAACAGCGAAGAGTGCTGATAGTTTATTGCAAACTCGACAAACATCGAAGAGTGCTGAATAGTTATTGAAAACTCGACAAACTTGACAAACAGCGAAGAGTGCTGAATAGTTTATTGGAAACTCGACAAACAGCGAAGAGTGCTGAATAGTTTATTGAAAACTCGACAAACGGCGAAGAGTGCTGAATAGTTTATTGAAAATTCGACAAACAGAGAAGAGTGCTGAACAGTTTACTGAAACTCGACAAACGGTGAAGAGTGCTGAATAGTTTATTGAAAATTCGACAAACAGAGAAGAGTGCTGAACAGTTTACTGAAACTCGACAAACGGTGAAGAGTGCTGAATAGTTTATTGAAAATTCGACAAACAGAGAAGAGTGCTGTACAGTTTACTGAAAACTCGACAAACAGCGAAGAGTGCTGAATAGTTTACTGAGAACTCGACAAACAGTGAAGAATATTAAGCAGTGTATTGAAGGAAAACTGTACAATCAGTGAAGCGTATCAAACACCAGCATGTTAACGGCCTGGCGCGGTGCAGTGAACGCATGCAGTAGGCCCCCTTGCAGGGCACCATTCCACAGCCGTTCAGGAAAAAAAGCAGCAGTGGTTGTAATTATGTTTACTTCAGCTGGCACAGCCCAGCTCCGTCTTGTGCTTGACAGTTACCATACACACCCACTGAACAATGGGCACCGTGTCCCGTTGTTTTCAGACACAGGCCTTGGGACTTGGCGCCAATTTTTCCTTTATCGGCCCTCTCTTCTTCTTCTTCTTCTTCTTCTTCTTCTTCTTCTTCTTCTTCTTCTTCTTCTCCTCCTCCTCCTCCTCCTCCTCCTCCTCCCCCCCCCCTCTCTCTCTCTCTTTTTTTTTTTTTTTTTTTTTTGAGGGGGGGGTAAACGTCTCCCGTTTTGACTAAAGATAACACGCTCGTCGCTCTTTGCCCATGATCGAGTAGGGGAGGGTGAATGTTGATGGGATCTGGAATAGGCTTTAGGGTCGATGCTAATGTTTAGGTGATAAGGTGACAGTGCCAACACGCTGACAGTATTGTAATATCTGTTCGACAGTGTGCTTTGGTGCTTGGGGTG
>OY757541.1:18598682-18629640 GCA_963584105.1 Alviniconcha strummeri | reverse complement strand
AAGTGTTCATATGGCGCTCATCTATAATTACGGTTGTGGGGCCGATCAGAGCGAAATGCTGACTCTGAAGACTTAACCCGCTTAGTGTCCCGTACCCCATCGCATGTATACTTCGGTCTGACAGCCTGAGACGTTGATGCGCGAACGAGACGTTAGTGTTTCACTCATCCCGTCAGTGCTAGGCCCGCAGCTTCAGATGCCCGTCCGATAGTGAAGACTCGAACCTCATCTGTGTCAGTTGCCTGTACCTGATCTCCTGGGTGCTACTGTCTAACAACGCCAGACGTTGATGGCCAACTATTGACGGATATATTACACTCATCCCCTTTGGCGCTAGAGTCTGCAGAGGGAGAAGCCGATTTGATACTGAGGACTTGAACCAGTGCCAGGACTGGAAAAACCAGCAGTGGTTACCTGCTGGTACCGTACCTGGCTTGGCTGTATGAGGATCTATTTCTTCAAGGGGGTGGTGGGGGGGGGGGGGGATGTGCTAGGAAGAGAGGGCGGTGAAAAGGTGCGTTGGTTTGCAATCAGCATCTCTCTTGAGTTTATCTTGTTGTTGATTAGTGTTTGCTGGGGTTTACTGGGTTGGTTCAGCATGGTGGTGCACAGTGGTGAAAATGAGGGTTGTTTTCGTAGGAGCTAGTGGTCATATTTAACATGTTGTTATCCTCTCTGCAGTACACTTGTACATTTCTTGTGGGCGTCACCTCTTTGCTTTACTCTCACCGTCTCTGTTAACTCAGTGACCTCCACCATTGCTCTGGTATAACCGTCATGGTTGACCGGGTTAAATAAAACAAATGATCTATCCCAGAACCGCTATAGTTTCACTGACTTCAATCAGCTTTCACTGCCTCCCACCAGGCTCATTTCCTCCCACCACCACCTCTCTGTCTTCCACCTCTCTTTCGTTTCCTCCCATTTCCTCTCTTTCGTTGCCTCTCACCTCCTCTCTTTCTGGGTCTTCTGCCTCTCTTTCTTTGTCTCCCATCTCCTCTCTTTCTTTGTCTCCCACCTCCTCTCTTTCTTTGTCTCCCACCTCCTCTTTTTCATTGCCTCCCACCTCTCTTTTCTTGCCTCCAACCTCTTCTTTTTCACTGTCTCCCACTTCCTCTCTTTCATTGTCTTCCCACCTTCTCTTTTTCGGTGCCACCCACCTCCTCTTTTTCATTGCCTCCCACCTCCTCTCTTTCCTTGTATCCTGCCTCCTCTTTTTCATTGCCTCCCACCTCCTCTCTTCCATTGCCTCCCACCTCATCTCTTTCATTGCCTCCAACCTCCTCTCTTTTATTGCCTCCCACCTCCTCTCTTTCCTTGTATCCTGCCTCCTCTTTTTCATTGCCTCCCACCTCCTCTCTTTCATTGCCTCCCACCTCCTTTCTTTTTGCCCCCCATTCCTTTTTTTTTTCGTTGTCTCCTACTTCCTTTGTTGACTGGGCGTAAAACACCAACTTACGGCAAGTCGAGGGTACTTCATTTGCATCAGTCCTTGCCTCCCACCTATCATTTATTGTCACCGACAGAATCTGCAAAATGGCACTCTGGTAACATTCGCTTTTGGAGAAGAAAAAAAAAAAAAAAAAAGAGGGGGGGGGGGGGGGGGGGGGGCGGGAGGGTAGGTAGCAGTATTCGCATGGCACTTTCTCACACACGCTGTAGACGTGCGCGCTCAGAGTCAGAAGGTTTCATTCAGATTTGCCCTGTTTATCTCCGAACTGACTCGGCCGCCTCTTCCCGAAATACACGTCATGAAAGACAACTTTGTGGCGCCTGGATTTATCATCCGTCTCTTATCGCCCCTGAATGTCAAAGGTGACAACGCAAATTGGGAGAGGGCAGAAGTTCCCTGTACCCGTTCTAGGAGTTGTAGCTCTAGGGAAACTCTTGCATAGCGGCATAGTGTTAGTTTTGTTTCTCCTGTCCAGGATAGCGTTGGTGTAGGACTACTTCAAGAAGATAGGTAATTCAGACATCAGGGGGTAATGCTTATCAACACAAAGGCCAAAGATTAGGTAAGCTGTTTAGTGTGCTGTTACCAGATTAGGGGTATACACTTGACTGATGATATATATATTTTTTTTTAACCCTGCCTTTGCTTTTTACTCTCCCTCTCTCTCTCTCTCTCTCTCTCTCTCTCTCTCTCTCTCTCTCTCTCTCTCTCTCTCTCTCTCTCTTAAACATATCAGGGTTTGCATTAACCGTTAATATCAGCTTAGATACCAGGCACAAAATCAGCAGTTGGTCAGGCGTAGCAGTTTTTGTTTTGCTTGACCAGCTCTCAAAAAAGGAAGATTTTTTTTTTTTTTTTTTTAAAGCAACATCAAAAACAACAACAACAGAAGCACAGAACTGTGGCATTTGTGCTTCTGTGTGAGTGAGTGTGTGTGTGTGTGTGTGTGTGTGTGTGTGTGTGTGTGTGTGTGAGTGTGTGTGTGTGTGTGTGTGTGTGTGTGTGTGTGTGTGTGTGTGTGTGTGTGTGTGCTAGATGGGAAGGGAGTAAAGTGGTTGCCAGCAGAGCTCTAGTAGTAATATAGACAGCCATTTATCTGACCAATTACAGTGATTGTCTGTCTGGTTTCCATGAACCACTTTTGCCACCTTATAAATGTCACACCGGTTTGAAAAATGTCCAGCATGATCATTGCAGATGTGCCCCTGCTATCACAACAAAATGGCACACAAACTTGGCAGTTCGTGGAAACCAAGTCTCATAAAACTTTACAGTTACCACTAAAATAAAAACTGAAATTGACTTCAAAAAGAAGAGTTTTCAGTAGGAGGACAGGGGGCAACCCTTGATTCAGTCAGCTGCAAGTTGGTGGCACTGTGCTGTGCAATACTCAGAACACTGCCTCTGCAACAGTTGAAGTTGAACTGCGCTTACAACAACAAGAGATCACCCATGCCTCACAAGGAACCTGCTGCTCAGAATTTCACCCTCTCGAGAGTCACCTGTAAAGTTCTACAAACCCACCTGACTATAACTTGCCTTGCTTACAGGTGTCTGTGACAGACAGGATGGGCCAGTGTAGTCCTAAATGAAAAACATTCAAAATTGCTGTATTACATACGTGCACGGTTGTTAATGTGTACACTGTTTGTTTCAGGGGATCCAGTACCTGATCAACAATGGTCTGGTAATGAACACACCAGAGGATGTGGCGAGGTTCCTCTTCCAGGGCGAAGGACTGAACAAGACTGCCATAGGTGACTACCTGGGGGAAAGGTAAGTCATGCAGCAAATGAGCACCAGATATACAATAGTATCCCTTTGTGATCTACATTGGATGAGGCTCCAAAGGTTGTGTGTGTTGAATGAAAACCTCAACAATAGGAACACACATGCAGGTGGTGACGGCACAGATGTTGGCCAAATATTACAACTATACACCAAATATGTTACATATCCCCTCCCCCCCCAACCTCCATGTCTGTTCAGTGTTGCTGTCTCTCCCTCTCTCTCTCCTTGTCTGTCTCCCCGTCCCAGTCATTGTGTCGGTCTACATCTGTCTGTCTCTCCCTCCCCCCCCTCCCCCTACACACACACACTCCAGTCTCTCTGACCAGTCACCAGCACAAATGTCTCCAGTGTTTGAGAACAACAAAACACAAAAAAGCATTTATACAGCTTCTAGTGTCTGAGGGGTTGGTTGTGGCCCGGAGAAGGTAGAAGTACAGAAAAAGATTTCAAGAGAAGCTTTGATGTGTGAGACTGAGAGAGAACTGCAGTGTTGGATGTGAGGAGGGTGGTGGTTCCAGGCAAGTAGAGCTTGAACAATGAGCCCTTAAAGCGTCTTGAGGAGGAAGGGTGTGTGTGTGTGTGTCTGTGTGTTGGTGTTGCTTTGTCAGAAATGGAGAAATATAGCTCTTGGGTATGAACGATAGAGAACAAAGGCTGTGTGAGTTGTCCCAAAAGAACAGATGAATGGACAAGTGGGCACTTTTGCCCAGACTTTTCAGCATGAGTTCTGAGGCAGTCACACTAAAGAAAGAAAGCTGTGAAAATAAAAACAGGGCTTTCACAAATATATATATGTAAAATAAATGAGTCATTTTATATGATTGTGTTTTGTAATTTGTGCCCCCCCCCCCCCCCCCCCCCCCTTTTTTTTTCTTTCTTCTTTTCTTTTTCTTTTCTTCTTCTCTTTTTCCTTCTTTTTATAAATGGCAACAAAAAAGAGTTTGGAATTGTAACTTTCAGCTTCTGCTTCTTTTCGACAGCATCTTTCCTGGTTCCTTTCTTTGCTGAAATATTTTTCCTTTTTTTCCTTCTTTTTTCTCCCTTCTTCTGTGCCTTGTGTTATTTCATTGACAGAAGATGACGTTGCGTTTCATGACAGGAATGATTTCAACATAGCAGTACTGAAGGCTTTTGTCAACCTGCACGAATTCTCCGACATGATCCTCGTACAGGCTCTGAGGTAAGTCGCCCACTGTTGTCTTTTCCTTTGACTGTGATTGTTCAGGCTTGCTTTGCAGAAGATCTAAAGTATTGAGGAGCTTGAGTGTCTCAAGCTCCTCAACACTTTAGGGTACCTGAGGGTACAAAGCCAAAGACATTGCCCCATCAATCGCCTGGAGGAGAGAGGCATAAAAAGAGAAGGCACTAGATGATCTTCCTTGAAAGGACAAGAGAGGACCATCGTCAATCAGACAAACATTGGAACTGTTTCTAAGGCAGTGTTGGGGGAACCTTCGAGAGACGGGATGGATGGGCTTTTTCGAGTGCATAGATACCATCTTGAACTGAACTGAACTGAACTTAAAATCCAAGAGCTAACCCACCCACTCCAGTGTTTGTCTCTCTGTAGGCTTTTGTTTGCGATTTGATGAAATGTGTTTGCTTAGATTTAACCTTCATGGTTGGCTGGGCATTAATATTCAGTCACTGTCTGCCTGTCTGTCCCTTCCTAAGTTTTGCATGTTGCTGTCTCACACGAAGTGGGGATTTCTAGCACTGATATATGTTGGGAGTGGATGGGTGTAGGAGGTAGGAATGGTACATAGATCAGTAAATTGTGAAAAAAAGAAGGAAACAAGATGAAAGTGTTTAAAACATGCAATAGCTAGAATTTGTTCCTGCTTCTCTGTCTCTCTCTCTCTCTCTCTCTGTGCACAATTATCTTTTTGTTTGGCATTATTCTTGTTCTTTTGGTTTGTTTTTTTGGCAGTGATTTTGTAGTTATCACTTGTTAGTGGCATTTTGTGCTCTCAGTGTGTGCACACCTATTTCTTGTCTCACCATCATTGTGTGGGTGTGTCACTTTTTGCAGACAGTTCCTGTGGAGTTTCCGTTTGCCTGGTGAGGCCCAGAAAATTGACCGCATGATGGAGTGCTTTGCTGCAAGGTACTGCGAACTGAACCCTGAAGTCTTCACAAACACAGGTGAGGCCCCGCAGCCCTGAGGGCCACTTCCACAAACTGCTTTTGGTGCTTGATTTATGTGGCCATGAGCAGAGGAAAAGTGAGCAAGCTTGCCCTGCAGGCTGAGGTGCTGGTGGAGGACAGACAGCACTGTCTGGAAATCTCGCTTCATCTTAGATTCAGGATTAGTTTATTGTCTCATCAGAGAAATTGGATTCATGGCTAAAATGTAAACATCTACCACAGCACAGTAGACAACATCAGTAATGTAGAATTTCTCTCTGTCTTAGTAAAATCATATTGCCCATTAAAACCACAGACAAAACCAGCTGTTTAAGCATCTGTTAAGATATCTGTTGAAGCTGTTAGTCTATTGCAGGTGGAATCAGTTCTTGGTGTACTGGTGCTGTGACAGTCATGGTTACTGCCTAACAGAAATGCGTTTTGAAAGAAAAGAAGTACAATGAGAAAATATGGGTGATAATTTGGATTTTCATGTCTCAAAATGATACCAGAATTTCACCATGAAGGAGTTTTCCTTCATCATTTCGTGACTGGTGTCAAGCTCACAGGTAACCTGTGTTTGGAATTGCCTGAAATAACCAACAGTATTCATTGAACCCTGAATTATAATATTGTCCTGCACGTTACCTAACATCGTGGATCACATGTAGACGGGCAAGGCTAGCATAGCTCAGCAGGTCTAAGCTTGCCTGGTGGATATTTGTATATATATATGTCTGTTATCCATTGTTGGAACAGGTGTACTGACATGTTCTATAATTGTGTTATATTTGTTATAGTGAGTAAAGGAAAAAGTCAACAAAAAGCTATTAAAAAAAAAAATTATATATATAAGCTTACCTTGTGCCATGAGGTGTAAGGTCCTGTCCACTTATGTCAAATGTAGATTTCTTCACTTTACCCTGCTGTAAATGGAGTACACTTGATGGCTGGTAGTGGTAGTGTGCCAATTCTGAACACAGCTTTTAAAATCCTGCTGGTAACAAATGTCTGTTTCACAGCTTTGAAAATTCACAGAGATTCTGGCAAGCTTGCAGATTTTCATTCCACAAAGAAAGAGAGAGAAAAAAAAGAAAAAGAGGCTTGGTTCATTGACATAGGCCCAGGAAAACCAAACCTTTACAGTAAGTAGCCATTATGGACATGTACATGTGATAGACAATGGTCTGCACTCAGCTCCACCAAAAACAAGAAAAGGAAGAGTAGGACTTCACTAGGAACATTGTTCAAGTTAAATCAAGTATTTGTAAAAGAAACATCTTTAAAAGAAAATCCAGTGCTCACTATGCCTACATTAGATACTTGTGCCTCATTTCTAAGGGAGCTGCTGCCTCATATCTAAGGGAGCTGCTGCCCCCCCCCCCCACCCACCCACCTCCACACACACACAAGTCCCCCCACCACAAACATAGGGGCATGTAGTCAGGAACAGTTAAGTGCGTTTATGTTACGCTGAGTTCACCTGTACTTACAATCTGCTTTCAGACACGTGCTACGTGCTGTCATTTGCAATCATCATGCTGAACACCAGCCTGCACAACCCCAGTGTCAAGGACAAACCCACCGTGGAACGCTTCATCCAGATGAACCGAGACATTAATGACGGAGGCAACTTGCCTGACAGTCTTCTGACGGTCAGTATAGCCATCAAATTTGCCTAACTGAAAAAAAGAAGAGGGTGAGAGATCGGAAGTGCTGTTTTTGTGGCTTTCTTTCAGTTCTTCTCAATAATTGTCTTTTGACAGTTAGTAACTTGCCTGACAGTCTTCTGACGGTTAGTATAGTCATCAAATTTGCCTTGCTAAAAAAAAAAAAAAAGAGAATGAGATCTGCAGTGCTGGTTTTTTTGTGTGTGTTTTTTTTTTTGGTTTGTTTTTTGGCTTTCTTTCAGCTCTTATAAATAAATAAATGCCTCCCTTCATATAGAGCTGCTTAGGTTTGTCAGTGGAGAGAATTCTTCCATTCTGACAGGGTCTGCTGTTTACCCAGTGGGGTATCTTTGTTAGCATTGGGCTAATAACCGCTTTCTGTTGTGTGCCCACAGTCACTGATGAGCCACTCAGGTGGCAAAACAGGTGGCTGACCAAGGCAAATAACATAATGGTCCTCGCAGGATCAGCATTTTTGATATCCATTCTGTTTCCTTTTTGGCTTTGGGGGAGTACAGATCTGATTCGGCTCCAGGGAGGAAACTGATAGCACCCATTAAGTTCTTTACAAAGGGGTAAAAGGCCTGTTTACCTGTACAATTTGAGCATATTTTGTAAGCTGGAATTTTAGAAAAATAAATATGATCATAAATATTTTTGGACATGTTTTGTGGTTCGTTTGTTTTCCAGTCCAGAATATGCCCTGTTTGGGGTTTTTGATGGCACATGTGTAAGTCTTGCAACCTCTCGCTGCCATAGTGTCAGTTTCTGTATTGCGCTGTGTGTAGACTTGGCACAGAATTTTCAGTGAGGTTTGTATTTCTGGTGCAAAATACTAGCATTCATCATTTTTTCTTGAAGCTGTGTTATTTTTAGATTATTTTCACTGAGAACAAAATGAAACGGAAAAGAACTGATGGAGAAAGTGCCAAAGCAGTGAGGTTCCCTGTTGAGCTACAAATCTGAGCCCGGCATAGTGGAGTCTTCTGTTTCCAGATTTTCTGCATACTGTCAGTATTGCTACCTTGGCTATGGCTAAAAACTGAAAATACTCCAACTTTTCTAAAACAAAATAGTAATATTTGTTGTTGTTGTAATTTTAGGTCAAAGTGTAGAAAAAGAAGAAGCTAGTAATTAATTGTTGAGGTGTTATAGTTAGATCTGGAAGACCTCAAACTGAGTAAATCTGATGGAAGGGAAAAAAGAACAAAAAATTTAAGCGTACTCTTACCTATATTTGAGTGTATACAGGTCTGCTGTTAGTTGTTAACTGTAGGAGGGAGCAGGGCTAAGAGCCTGGGGCAGAACCCTCTATACATAGTTCACGTATTCCTTTGCCTGGGGCCAGGTCACATCCAGATTTTATCGCCTGTTGCTGTGTATGTGCAGAGTCTGTATGACAGCATCAAGAAAGAGCCATTCAAGATTCCCGAGGATGATGGCAATGACCTGATGCACACCTTCTTCAACCCTGTGAAAGAGGGATGGCTGATGAAGCAAGGTTTGTTCGTTTTGCAATCTGTGGTCCAGATGTTGTTGTTTTCTTTGTCCTTTGTGGATTGTTAACAGTACATGTGCGTGCTTTGCTGCACTTCAAGGTAATGGGGTTTTCATCTCTTTTCAGACTGTGTATATTTCTGTTGTTTATTTTATTTGGTTTTGATTTTATTCCCACAGAGCACTTTTGTTTTAATTTGTATCGTTGCAGTTTTCTTTGGTTGGTTGTATGACTTTGGCACTTGAAGCAATGAAAGTTTTGTTGGATAATTATGTTCAGTAGTGAATCTCAACTGAGATTTTTTTTCCTCATTTGGTCTCTCTGCCTGCCCTCCCTTTTCCTTTCACTCTTTTTTTGTTTTGTTTTTAGTGTTTTATATATATATATGAAATATGTTTCAGTCTGATGTGATCTAAACTGCTAACAGAGTGTTAAAAAGCAGTTACTTGCTTAATCTCTCTCTGTATGTGTAGTATGTCTTTCTTCCTCTGTCTCTTTGTCTGCCTGTCTTGTCTATTAATGTGCCTTGTATCTGTCTCTTCCTTTCTGTCTGTCATTTCCTTGGTCTGTTTGCCTGTCTCTCTTTCTCTCTGTCCTGTCTCACTGTGTTTGTGTCTATGTCTCTCACAGTCTGTCTCTCTGTCTCTCTGGCTCTCTCTTTCTCTGTCTGTCTCTCTCTCTCCCTCTGTCTGTCTGTCTGTCTGTCTGTCTGTCTGTCTGTCTCTCTCTCTGTCTGTCTGTCTGTCTGTCTGTCTGTCTCTCTCTCTCTCTCTCTCTCTCTCTCTCTCTCTCTCTCTCTCTCTCTCTCTCTCTCTCTCTCTCTCTCTCTCTGTCATATCCTGCTCTTTTCCTCAGTTACAGTATTGTCTTTGATTAGACATGTAAAGCTTTCAAGTTTTTCCTGTCAGAGTAGTTGTTTGTGTCAGTAAGCACCTGTTTGTGTCAGTAAGCACCTTTTATCCTCATCTCTTAATTCTGTGTTCCATTCTAACACATCTATACTTTTGTCTTTCACTGTACTAATGCAGGGGCTTCTAGGTTCAGTAAGTTGCTCTTCAGTTTTATTTGCCATTCCTTTTTAAAATATGTTTTTAATAATTATTTTGTCCTCCTTCCTCCGTGTTTTGGGCCAAAGAATGTATTTTGACCATAGTGCCTTTTCACATTAACTTGGTGACTGTGCTGTTAGCTCTGTGAGATGAATGCAGGCTTCCATTGTACAGTGGTGGTTCTTTTTGCAAGCTCCTGTAGTGAACGAAGTATCAAAACATGGTGTCATTAGCCCGTGACAAGGGAGTTAATAATTGAGTGTCATTAGCCTGGGACAAGTGAGCTAATAATTTAGACTTTTACAAGCAAATCAAGTGGCCCCTCTGTATGGCAAAGTTGCACAAGTTGAGGGAGACCTCCGGTTATTGTGGACACCTTACGTGGACAATTCTGAAGGAGGCCACTCAGAGACAGTCTGCAGGTGCCCGACACCAGTCAGATTCTCATCATTGTTCCTTTGTAGGGATGAAGCGAAGCGTGTGGTAATGAAGAATGAACTGTTGTCTGGGGCATCCCCTCATGTAGCCACCAGGGTTGACTGGTCGTAAAGATCCATTATCTGGGGCATGCGTAGAGCTGCTGGAGTTGTCACCCCTGGCTGCGTGTTAGTCCAAAATGGTTTACGTGCAGAGTATGGTTTAGGTGAAGGAGCAAATGTCATGGTGACGACCATTGACATCCATTTTTGTTGTTGCTCTTCTTTTATTCTCTTTTTTTTATCTTCTCGTAATTTGGTCTCTTACTGTTAGGAGTGTGAGTAAATGATTGATCTGTCATCAAGATGTATTTGACATGCATGCACGCGCATGCCCACATACACGCATGCACACACATGCATGCACACACACATGTGCACATGCATGCATGCACACATACACACGCGCACACACACGCATGCACACACATGTGTGCGCACGCACATACACACACTTTTTAAAAAGTGCAAGATCTGTTAAGACTACATTCTTCAGGAGATTTTATTTAAAAATAAATAAATAAAGACTGCATGGTAGACGTGAACACAATAAAGCACTGCTGCATTATCCTTTGCAATCAGGCCACTCTTTATTTTGGGCTCCTCTGCCTCTGGGGGCTATCCTTTGGCTGGCTTTTTTTGTGTTAGCTATGGGGTGCACATCATTAGCTGTTTTTCCTCATGGCCGTAGGCTGAGGTATTATCAATCTGAAACAGAACAGGGCCCAGAGTGCTTGTTCAGACTCGGCGCACAAGGGAGTTAATTAGCCCTCAAAATATGTGACACAAGGATGACAACGAAGACCTGAGTTGCCTGCAGTAACTCTCATCTGGCATGCGTGTAAATACAAGGTACATAAACTCCACCAGAGGTACAGCCTCAGTTTGTACTCATACACATTTGTACTGTTCTGACAGTAATAAATTGTGTGGATTGTTGCATTAATGTATTGTTTTCTCTTCTTGTTCTGTTCAGTGCCTCATTACTTCAGTGTGTACCGAATATAACCAGTTTGTTGATTGGTTTATTGGAATATACCTCTGATGGAGTTGATGTACCTTGTATTTACACGCATGCGAGGTGAGAGTTACCGTAGGTGACTCAGGTCTTTGTTGTTGTACTTGCGTTACGTCTTTCAAGCGCTAATTAACTCCCTCATGTGTTGACGTATTATGGTATGTTCAGCTGGATTTTCTGAGATTCCTCCGCTGGAGATTTTAACTATGTAGGAGGTCTGAGGTGGGGTTTTGTTTGTTTGATTTGTAGTTGGTATTTGTCATTTTGATTCTGTCTTCTTTTTTTGTGGGGAGAAGGTGGGGGGGGGGGGGGGGGGGGGGGGGTAATGAATATTATCTGTACTGTTCTGCTGGTACTAAGTTGTGTGGATTGTTGTATTAACGTATTTGTGTTTTGTTTTCTCTTCTTCTTGTTCTGTTAAGTGCTTTGATACTTCAGTGTGTCCTTAATATAACAAGTTCCAAACTTCTTGTCTCCTGGCTGACAAACAGTGGAGTCCAACACAGCAAACAGTGACTAAATGTACAAAAAACTTCCTTATTTCGTAAGCTGTTGTTCATCAAATTGAAAGGCTTGAAAGCATTTTTGCACCGCATCGTAGATCAGTGGGTGATCATAAGCTTTCTGACATGATGTCAGAAGTACTGTAGCTCTAACTGACAGCAGGTTTCCACAGCTGATTACGTGGCTACTGCTGCATTTTAAGTTTATAATCAGAGACAAAAACAAAACAAAAATCTAAACAAAACCAGCGTATCAGTACCATTAAGATTTGTTTTGTTTTCAAAGAAGAACAGTTCTAGGAGTTTAAAAACATATGTACTTGAGAGAGAGAGAGAGAGAGAGAGAGAGAGAGAGAGAGAGAGGACAAAATGATCATTTTTGCTTTTTGTTTATTCATTGTTTAGATTTGTGTTTCTAAAGTATTTAAAAGTTTACATATGTGATTGCTGTAATTAATCTTAAGTTAATGAGAAAAAGAAAATTAAAAGTATGGGGTGAAAAGAAGAGTATAAAAGATTATACTGCTCATGATTTACAGTTTTAAAGTCTGTGGCTTTGTGGTGTTGAATATTAACCTCATTTGCTTGACACTCAGCATATTTTACCTGAAAAATAGGCATGCTGTTGTTCCATTTATTTATTTATTTACAGTGTGCTTTGAGTCATTGAAAGTCTAGTCTTTGTTGTTGACTTGCCTTAGGATTGTTAGCATTGTTTTACCTAGTGTAGGAATGTAGTAGTGTTGGGGTTTTGTTGACGTAAAGCTAAGTGTGGTCATTATGTCCTGATGGTGTGTGTTGTATTGTCCACTGGTTGTCATGCTTTGTGTTGTACCCTTGTGGCCAAAAGAGATGCGGGCAGATTCTCTCTCTCGCTCTCGGACTCTGTCTCTCTCTCTCTCTCTTTCTGTCCTGTCTCATTTCTGTAGTTTGTACATGGTTTCACATGGCCAGCACACAAGTAAAAATTTGGCAGGGAATCAGAATTAGTGTATATTAAAGTTGTCATGGAACAACACATTAATAAGCTTATTGCCTCCTTGATCTTTTAATGATAATAATAACTCTTATATAGCGCTATACCACGTACACATTTACAAGCTCGCAGCGCATTTAATGTGGGTCAGATGTACTGATCAGCTTCCAGCCTGTGATGGCTTTCCATTCTCTGTACCTCCTGCAACAATAAGCCGTATATTTCGTAATTTCCTGTCCAAAGGTAGTTGGACATAAAATGTTTCAGACTGTGGGTGGCACACTAATATCAGTATTCCCGGCTGCGTGCACACTGCTTTCTTCCTTTCCTACATGTTCTCCAGGTGTGTATGGGTATGGGTCTGTTTCCCGTGTTTGTGGACTTCTTTCAGACGGGTGTTAATTTCTGAAATGAAGCTTTTGTAGTCTGTGGCAAACCGTTATCGTGGATCGCGTGGCTGGTCATTGGTGAAAAGGGTGAATGTCTACTTTCAGATCTTGGAAAATGTTTACAGGTTCTGGCAGGTTTGCATGGTTTTAGCCTAAAGCAGAAACAATTCCAACTTATCCATTGATTTTTTCTTCTTCTTTTTTCTCTCCTTTTTTCCAGTGTCTTTGTAAAAACCAGGTACTAGGTAAACAACTAGGTAAAGAGATAAAGGACAGGCTGGTGGAATAAATAAAATAAAGTGCTGTCTGACAAAAGATGATCAAAAGAAGCTGATACATTATTTGAGTGAGTGGTTTGGGCATTATTTCTTTGAGTCAGATTCATTTTCAGTGGCAGATTATCATTGTGTAATTTTTTTAATTTTATTTTTTTAAAGCAGTACTAAGTCAGTAAATGTGCTGATATTAATACAGTATTGTCTGCTATGAAAACATTTGTTCTTTGCCGTCAGAGGTGCATCATGGTAAAAGAGCTAGACCAATATTTTACAGGATGGGTTTGCTTGTGTTAGTAAATAGTGTGATGCTTTTTGTCTTTTTGTCAGGATAATGTACATGCTGAACAGTGAGCAGGTTACTTGCTAAACTTTGATTACATTTGTTCTTGAAATACAGGTTTGTCAGTCAGGAGTTCTGAATTCTTGTAATTTCTTTTGCATTCCTTTCCCATAAACTGATCATTGCTTCTTTTTTTCACAAGCCCTCCTATGTCTGTGTGTGTGTGCAGGAGGTCGCTACAAGAACTGGAAGAGGCGGTGGTTCATCCTGAATGACAACTGCCTGTATTACTTCCAGTACACTACTGTAAGTTTACACTTTGGAACATTAGTGACCACTGCCTGTATTACTTCCAGTACACTACTGTAAGTTTACACTTTGGAACATTAGTGACCACTGCCTGTATTACTTCCAGTACACTACTGTAAGTTTACACTTTGGAACATTAGTGACCAGGAGAAGCAACCTGCTTTGAGCCTCAGGTCAACCATGCAGCAACCGTTAAAGACAACCCATGAGTCTGTAATCTCCTCCACCGAATTATAATTCTGAAATGAAAGCCAGATCCATTGTGGACAAACCACACCTGCAGGCTTATTGCTACAAGGCCAGGGTCTGTTTGGATGAGCACAATTAAGCTTCTGCACACAGTCCAGTGTAGGTCAGGTCACCTGCCATTGCCCCTCCCACCCCATCACCACCACCAGGTACTCCTTTACTGAAGTCTGAACTGTGACCACCACTGAATACTCTGAATCATGGGTGACTGTCAGCTTTGAGAAGGGGATGTGGGGGGGGAAGAAGAGAAAAGCTAGATCCGAACACACGAAAGGTCAAAGCCTTCTTTCAACAAGTGGTGTGGTAGGTGTTTTTTGTTGTTGTTTTTTTACCCATGAACACTGTAAAACATTGATTGATGATGGAGAAGGAGAAGAAAAGAAAAAAACCCACTGCTACTGATCATGATGACCTTTCTTCAGGACAAGGAGCCCAAGGGCATCATTCCCCTGGAGAACATTCAGGTGCGAGAGGTGGTGTCGGAGAAGTCCAACCGCCAGAACGCCTTTGAGCTGTATGCCGTGTCTGGCAGTGACGTCATCAAAGCCTGCAAGGTGGACTCTGACGGCAAAGTGGTGGAGGGTGAGTCATGCGGCTTCACTGGAACAGCTCCCATGAGGGGACAGAGTGCCAGACTGTTTGTCTTATTACATGTCATCTTATTACATGTCGTATATCCAAGCTAACTTTCCGTTTTCATCATGTAGTTTGTTCTGTATTAACTGTTCTGTATTAACTGTTATATGCTTTACAGTTTGTGAATCATATTGGCATTTGCCTTGTGTCTGTTGTTTTATCAAGTAAATTGGAGGGAAACAAGAAGAATGAAACCTTGCTATTTGCATGCATGCTTGATTCATTATTCTGTAGGGAATTTCTTCAGTAAGAAATTTGGGATTTTTGGAGGGGTTGGGGTAACAACTAATGGAACTGTTGAAGTTTTATGCTCACTGCTCCTGAACTTTGGAATTTTTGGAGGGGTTGGGGTAACAACAAATGGAACTGTTGAAGTTTTATGCTCACTGCTCCTGAACATTTATGATTTTTGGAGGGGTTGGGGTAACAACAAATGGAACTGTTGAAGTTTTATGCTCACTGCACCTGAACTTTGGGATTTTTGGAGGGGTTGGGGTAACAAGTAATGGAACTGTTGAAGTTTTATGCTCTCTGCTCCTTAACTTTGGGATTTTTTGAGGGGTTGGGGTAACACATACAGGTGTGCCATGCAGCTTTTTGGTTGCTTGCTGATGTTGGCAAGTTCTGTCAAATTTTGCTAGCTCAGTGGTGTTCTGATGCCACGGGGTCTTTGAACAGTCACAGACCTGTAGCAGAGATCTCATTTTATTGTCTTGTCACGCCTGTAGTCAAAACCATTTTTTATTGTCATCACACCTGTAATAGAGACCTCGCTTTATTGTCTTGTCACGCCTGTAGCAGAAACCATACTGTATTGTCATCACACCTGTAATAGAGACCTCGCTTTATTGTCTTGTCACGCCTGTAGCAGAAACCATACTGTATTGTCATCACACCTGTAATAGAGACCTCGCTTTATAAGTTTATTGGTGACGTGGTGCTTGATTTTATCTTTCAGGGAGACACAATGTGTACCGCATGTCTGCCTCTTCACCTGAGGAGAAAGCCGAGTGGATATGCTGCATAAAGTAAGCCATTTCTTTCAGAAGGCCACATTCAAAAACCTTCGCTGACTGTGGTGATCTAGTCTTTCTCCATTTAAACTGGGTTTTTTCCCCTTTCTTTTGTTCTGTCTTTGCCACTGTTTCTGCAGTGATTTGGTGTGTTATGTGACTGTCGTGTGGAATATTATATGTTTAACAGCAGTCTGTGCTAAATTATTTGGTCAGTGCATGGCATTCATGTTAGAAAGAGACGATGAGGGTGAAGGGTTGAGTTGGGGGGGGGGGGGGGTATGCGCTGAATGGGTGACCAAGGATACTGTTTGCCTGTGTAAATAATGGCACTGTTGATGTTTTATGCTCACAGCATCTGAAACCTCACTGTGAGGACTGCTGTCTCAGTGAACGTTAAAACTAGACTTAGAAGACTGCTCTATTCTTTTTACCCAGTTGTGAGAAGCTGTGGACGGTGTCAGTGAAATGGAACAAAAGACTTAGGGGTGGACATGATGTTACACAAACTGTGCTTGGAAAGATACAGTCACCTTTTTTCTTCCCCTAGTGTTGAAATTAGGTCAGTTATGAATACCTAAGAAAGAATCATTTAGAGAGCTAGTGACACAGCCAAGCATGATGGTTTACTGCTAAGTACATCTGTACTGGAAAAGGCTCTGTTTTCTCTTTTTCCCTTGACATTGAGAGAACTTGTGAAAACAGCATAGTTGATGATTTTTGTGTGTGTTTTTAAAGATAAAAAAGAAAGAAAGACATATATATATACTAAAAAAGACTGTTTTCCCCAGAACAATGGGTAAAAAATAAGAGAGAATGACAACATCTGTACTTAAAAAGACTTCGTTTTACTCTGAACAGCAAAACAAACAAACGAGGGGGGGGAGGGGGAAGAAAAAGAAAAAAAAAGTGTACTGAAACAGACTTCGTTCCCCCCCCCCCCCCCCCCCCCCAGAACACTGACAGAATGTGTTGAAAGAGTTCATCTGCTAAAGGAAAATACAAGAGTTCTATTTTTGTTTTCTCAGGGCTAGCATCAACGACAACCCGTTCTATGACATGCTGGCTGCTCGGCGCAGGAACGCAACAGGACACGCTGGCCGAGGAAACTGAGCTGACACCATTCTGTGGCCTTGTTTTCCACTCTTCAGGCCAGGGAGCCTTCAACCAGTAAAGCTGCTCTCCCCAGCAGTCTGGAATCAGACTGCGTTGGAGAGTGCGCAGAAGCCTGGATACTCGTGAAGTGAACTTTTACGTTGATGGAAAGAAGAACAACCTTTTAGGACAGGAGTTGGGAAAGTACTGAGTGCTCTTGGAGTTGGAGTGAACATTTGTTTTACATTCACAAGAAGAAAAGTGACCTTTTAGGACATGAGCTGGGAAGGTGCTGGATACTCTTGAAGTGAATGTTGTTGTTTTTTTGTTTTTTTTTTGTGTGTGTGTGTGTGTGTGTGTGTGTGTGTGTGTGTGTGTGTGTGTGTGTGTGTGTGTGTTTGCATGGACAAGAACTGAAGAGGAAAGGTGACCTTTTAGAACATGATATGCTTCCCTTCATGCAGAGATTGGGTTACATTTTGATAGCTCATAACATTGACAGGCGTAGAGTGTATTCCACCAGAGACTACTTATTGGTCCAATTTCTTTTTTGGAAGTGCAAGAGTATACCCCCCACCCCACCGCCCACCCACTGTCCCAGTCATAGTACTTACATGTTTGTGGTACTACTTGAAGGTATTGCATTCCAGTGAAATGTCCCCACCTCATCGGCACTGTGAACTTTCAACTGCAAGTCTGTCATGTCATTGTAGAATTTTAAAAAATTAGTAAATAACTGGGTTTAAATTTGCAAGTTCATCCAGTGGAAAAGAACGTGAGTGACCGGTATTTCCTATTTATCATTTGAATGACTAGATTCCATCTTCCACTGACTGGTCATTGATGGTAGCTCAAAATTTGGGATGGAATACCTGATCCTTTAAAATGCACCTGAACTTTTTTCTTGTTGTAAACACTAAGGTTTATTTAAACCCAGAAGATGGTGTGCAGCTGTCTGAAATGTAGGGGGACACTGCATATGCACGCATTCATGTGGATGCAGGAAAGGAGCTGCACACAGAAAATCATGTACTGTTTGTTACAAACCTTTGCGTTTTAGCAGAGGAGTGAAAACACACAGTAATTTCAGGTTTAAAAAAAAAAAATGTAAAAATTAAGTTTTAGTATTTTTGGTTTTAATGAGTACATCGCGATACTTCAGTCAGTGTGTCAGAATTTTGAAACTAGCTTGGGCAGTCACTAAAGAACATTTGTTTAAGTAGTGAATGAATTATTGACACACTGGTCTATTAGCACTAGCCAAATTTTGTGACTCATGAAAACTAACGCAGTAGAGCATTGCCTCATGTGTAGGGACAGTTTCAACAGAAAAAGTATGCTGATTCCTTCAGGTTGTTGTGCAAATACCAATTGCTTGTTTTTAGTCCAGTATGAAACTGTGCTTGTTTTTAGTCCAATGTGAAGCTGTGCTTGTTGTTAGTCCAATGTGAAGCTGCTTTGAAGAGAGGCCTTGTGCTCACTGTTATTGCTGGATTAAAGCCACATTGTCATGTGGACTGAAGCAGCATCCACTGAGTTCATTAATGCATCAACGACAACCCATTCTGTGACACACAAGAACTGAAATACAGTCCTTCACCCTACTGCCTCTTAGGGCTGAATCCATGGCCACTGATTACCTGCCCAGCCATGGACTCCCATCAGCTTCAGGAGCTTTATCTTGTGAGCATACTTTAACACTTTCAATCCCAGGGCTGTCTCCACAACCCTGACTATGTAGCCAGTGCCAAGCAGTCATGCACAGACACGAGCGCTGTAAAGCAAAATATATAATTGTGTGTGTGCTGTTGGTTTTGTCTACGACTATGAGAGCTGAGATTTAGAACAGTCAGAACAGAAAGTGTTGAAGTGTTACTCACTTTTTCCAAACTGCATGAGAAGTGGGCAACTGCATAATAAATATAATTACGTGCCACAGACTGAATGAGTTAATTGACTCTATTTGAATTAAGTTTATTCTTTGTGTTCCTTTATATGGGGAAGCCACACCAACTTCACCTGTGTCTGTGAAGCCTGGGCAGTTCTTCCGTCATTTAGAGAATGGACATTTCACCTGCTTGTTGCTTGGGGTTTATTTTGGTTTGTTTTTTGCTGGTGGTTAATTATTCACTCCAGACCCATCTTTCATTTATCGACCAGATTTGCCAGTATTCCTCACAGTATGTGTAAACTCAGACAGCATGGCCATTGCATTGTGCTTGGATGTCCAGTACTCGCTTTTTTTTTCACACAGATTTTTTATGATGGAAGAGAATGGTGAGTGTGTGTAATACTCCATATGTGTGTAAGGAAGTATGTATCACCTTCAGTATGTTGAGTATATGTGTATATATATATATATACAGATGGAGATGGGGGGGCGGGGGACTGAGGACAAAATATTTCTATGCTCTAAAATCCTTGAATGCGCTTGTAGTTATGGATCAGCACTACGCAAGAAATAATAGCAATTATCTTAATCAAATATCTGAGAATTAAAAAAAAAAACATGTTTTGTAAATTGTTTGCCACAGTGCTTGCAATTCATTTGCCTTCCCCAAAAGGGTGTTGTTGTTTTTTGCCTGAGTGTGGTGTCATGTGAGTGGTGATTAATACTCAGTTTTGCTAGTCATGTAGCGGACATTGTTTGATGCTCCTGTCAGAGCCATTTTGATCCTTGTGTGTGTTTTTTAACCTCAACATTGTCTGTGATCTACACCCCCATCCCTTTTGTGAATACCTCATTGTATTGCTGTTTATCAGTTTCAAAAACATGAATTTTGAAAAGCTTTGAAGAATATTCAGAGAACAAATGAATAAGAAAATGGAGGGGGGGGGGGGGGGGGGGGGGAGGCAGGGTGGGGGGAGGGGTTGCCTGTGAGTGATTGCATAATTAATTTTATGAACAAACATCACAAGGCTGTCTGATGAAACAGGACCCTGAAATCATGACTTTGAAGGTAGTTAATTAGCTTGTTTTTTTGCCCGATGACATTCTTTTGGTCAAGCTTACATGGTAGTCAGTGTTGTGTGTCACATTTCTTTGGAAAACTGCAAAAGAAAAGGGCAACAGCAGCATGACTGACAGGTAGTCTCCCTTCATGTAGGTAGGTAGTCTCCCTTGGTAGATCAGTAGTCTCCCTTTAGAGGTCTGCTTCAGATAAAGCTTGCGTTCCCACCACAGGTGCACTATTCATGATAGATCTCTGTATCAGATGTACTATCCCTCTTCCCCCATCTCCTTGGATCGTGGTCTCTGCCAGTAGCTCTCTGGAGACAACTCCACGTTAAACAAGCCAAAGAAGACCAAAGTGGCTATGCAGTGATGATTCCCCCCCCTGTATGTAGTGAATCCCTCACAAAGCCTGTTGAGTGCTTGCTCAACACCAGCACTGCTATTGCAGTACTGGAAATTGCCCAGCGTGTGATTATTTTTGTGTGTACATGGAACAAAGCGAGTTAATAATTATTGTGTTGTGTTGAACACAAAATGTTGCATGTATTTTGTTCAGATACCACTAAAATTTGTACGTGCATGGATTTTTTGTTTTGTTTCTTGGTTTTGTACCTGACCCATTATCCTTACATTTTGTTGTACAATCTTCTTTAAAAAAATTTTTTATTGCCAGTCTACAATACAAAGATGAATTGATGCTTAATGTCCTCAGATGTCAGTTGACATATTAGAGACAAGTTGTGACCAATGCCAAAGCACGGTTCAGTAATTCTTTACATCCACAGAAACCAGAAGGCTCGTTAGAACGGACAGCCCGGACGTCCACCTGGACTCTCGCACAGCTCCTGAACTATGACAATACAAACCACATAATGCACAGCAGTAACTTGTATATACTATAAAGCTGGATGGTGTAGAAGCAGAAAATCAAATTCCACAGGCTTTGGCCTGCAGCAATATAAGGAAGATAATCAGTTTCACCAGAAACATTGTTACTTGTACCAAAACCATCCTTTGGTGGCTGCTCACTGTGAAACATCACTACCCAAGAGTCCTTAGACTCGAATCATGTGGCACGCTTCCTCAGGAGTTTGGTGCTGCTGGGAAGGTGGGTGGCTGGGGTGGAAGGTTAACAGTCTGTGCAGAGACTCCTGGCTCAGAGAAAATTCATTACAAACACACACACACTCAAAACTACACACATACACAAACACAAACGGGGCCCTCTCTCACATAATGTTTGACACCTTTTGTTTGTGTTTGTTTGGTTTTGTCCAGAGGAGTTACCCCATGAGTAATCGCCCTGATATAACCATAAGGGTTGACTGGCATAACATACCAACTTACTTACCCCATGAGTAGAACACCTGCATGCAAACATTTGAATAGTTCTGCCATAAAACTGATTTGAGGGGGCGTTTTTTTCTCCCTTTATTTCCATTTTATTTTCTGTGTACTGACACATGAGCTCTTGGGATCTTTGTTGTTGTATGGATTGTGTTGTAACGAGTTCAGAGACTCGGCTGAGGTAACTTCACTGTACATAGATGAGCCGCTGTCAAGAGTATGTGTACACTCTGTTGTGCTTGCTATAAGCTGTACATGAAATGTATGTATATAATTATGAAATCATTATTTTCAATATTTTCAGTATGTTTTTGCTATTATCCAAGGTAATATATAATAAAAAAAACAGTTTAGGTTTTGTGATTGTGTTGATAGTGTACATGGATCAGTTGCTGTACATGAACTTGTCATAATCAGTTAGTTCATAGTGTAAATGTGCATGGATTTTCTACCTGTGCAATGTGGTGAACCTCCCCTGTGAATGGATGCACTAAGGGTGAATGGATGTGTTGTGTGAGCGTGCATTGTGAATGGGTGTGTTGTCCAAATGGGTGTGTTGTGACAGAGAGTGTTGTGTGAATGGGTGCATTGTGATTAGCTGGGTTGAGGGAATGGGAGTGTTGTGATTGGATGTTTTGTGAATGGGTGCATTGTGATTGGGTGTTTTTTGTTCATGGGTGTCAATTATGCTTTGTGAATGTGTAATAGGCAGTACAGTTTGTGGATGGGCATGTTTGTCATGCAGCATGTGAATTGGAGTTATAATTTGTCAGTGGGCACATTCTCTGAATGGGTGTGTTTTGAATGGTCAGTTGCACAGTCAGGGTTCACATTATACAAGGTAAACTTGCCTTAGCTTTGTAATATGTGTGGATAGGCATTATATTTCGTGGCTGGGTTTGTGTGTGTGTGAATGGGCAGATTGTGACTGGGTGTGCTGTGTTGAGTGGCACATTGTAACTGGGCGTCTGATGTTTCAGTGTGTACAATGGGAACAAGTGTGTGTGTGTATATATATACATATGGCGATATGCAAGTCAGTGAAAGTTGCACCTGTTTAGTGTGTTGACTCATTACAGTATTTGATCATACCAAGTTGATTCTGTGTAGTCCGCACGATGCTGAAGTTTGTTTAAAGACCAGCCTTGTTAGGAAACTCTCCAGTTAGAGCAGTTTAAAAACAAAAACAAATTTAGTGTGATTTATATGCTGTAGATCAGAACAAAACAAACACTTCTAGAGTAAGAAAATTCTTCCATACTGATATACACTGTACTGTATTGTGACTTGAACAAGTTTTTGGTGCCAAAAGCATGTTTATAAAAGAAAGAAGTTACAGTTTCCTTCAGCATTTTGTCATAACAGCTCAAAATAATTTCAAACGTCCAATTACAAATGCTGAAAGGGTTTAGTAGTATTAGCAGCTGCTGATGGGTTTGATTACATTGTTGTTTTTTGTGTGTGACCCTTGATCTAGGCGCTAGGTGAAACCTAAAGCCACGTCTTGATTGCGTGTTCTACTCAGTTTGTAAACTTCTGTTACACACATACCAAAGAACACTGCACAGATCTGAGCTGGCATTCGCCGAGTGCCACAGCATTGAGAACAAACTAAACTAGCTTCCTGATTGGCCTGTTGTTTCACTAATGCTAATGACCCACCAGGTCAGCATTTTGTCTTCAGTATGAATCAAAGGACTAGGCTCAGTTTGTCGGGGAATTTTGCCAAATGGCACATGTGTGTGAAGGGCATCCTGGTTTCTTTGGACCTATTCTACTGAAATATATCAGGCAAATGAGTAACTTACATTGGTATTGCTGAAGCAAAGCGTGAAAGTTTCCCATTCATTCATTACATGACAGTCTTGCATGGTCATATTACAGATCTCACCATGGCATCAGAGTTTGAATCAGTGCTGTTCAGATTAAAAAGCAGTTTTATGCAGTTCTGTTAACCGAGTACTCTCACAATGAATGTGCATTTTATGTTGAGATGTGGCCTAAGGCTGTTGACTGACCACCTGTTTTGTATGTTAACATGTCAACATTTATTGTGAAAATGGAACTGGTCATGGTTAGACTGTAATAAATTGGTACGGATGTTTGTGTTCCTTGTTAAGATACAGAATGATATTTTGGGAGCATTGTGCTGTAATGATAAAGAATAAACTGTAAATAAACAACAAAAAAGTATGTGTAGTGTTATTATTTTCATTACCCTTTGACCATTGGCATGTTTTATGGTGTTTAAGTTTTTCTTTTCTTTTTTTCTCCCTTGCTTCTTCTTCTATAAGCTCATACAGCCAGGTGAAATTAACTTTTTCACCAAAATGCATGATTATATTTATACAGAACACAAGACAAGAGTGGCTATGACCATCAAAATTCTTACCAGCAGAAAATGTCTAGAGGAAAAAAATTATACTGTATGTACAATGTTTAAACTGAAATTGGCAACTGCAAGTAAAACTGTCTACAGGCACTGTTGATAAGAATGGAACCCCCCCAAAACAAAAGCAGTTTTTCAGATTACCGTATAATTACGCATGGTCTACTCTGGTCATAACTGATGTTTGATATTTAAGAATTCATGGCAGTGAGCGCTGGCAGTCAGTGATGTCACGGTGAAGGCCAGCAGGCACAGCTCAAGTAGCCCATCTAGTCTCTAGTACCGTATTTCTGTACATCATGACCCAGCCTTTTTCTGCTCTTCATTTGTAAAGAGTGAACAAATATTACTATGCCTCCAGGAGCTCAAATCCCAAGCAGCAAAAGGCATACTGAAATGAAATCCTCATCTACTCTGATCTCCTCTACCTGTTAGCAGCCAATCTTCTTTGACAGAACTTTTGAGAAGGCTAGCTCCCTCAAGTGTTCCAGTGGCTGCATGCACAGAATCTGGCACAATACAGTAACCTGCTGTTTTATACTTTTCTGTCTGTGTAATGATTGGTGTTAAGTTTTCAACATAATCCAAACGCCTTCACACTTCCGTGATTGTGCTTTTATTTACACAATGAGACATGCAGTTTGCATACTTACTGACATGCACACGCACACACCTGCACTTACACCACCCTGAACTGTTTTATGTACACCACATTTAAAACTTTTAAAAACACCCATAAATCAAACTGGGGGGTGGGGGGGGGGGGGCGCTGAGGTGTCCCAGGACACATTACCATAACAGGTTACAGCAAGAATAAATTCACATCATACAAGGCTATAAAACTGACTGTGACGAAAGTCAAAGATTATGTGGGTATCAACTTTTCAATCATACCAAAAACAATAACAAAACCAAAAAAGGAAAGGGGTACATAAACATATCATCAGCAGGTTGTCAGAGCAAAAGTATCTTCGATGTAGACTTGGGCTGGGTCAAAGAGATACACACCACGGTTTTCAAACTGTAACACTAGTGTCTAATCAGTCTTAATGCAAACATACACAACCATCCAATAAATACCATGACCATGCAACAGCAATTACTAGGTCACAAAATGATAGAATAAATTGGCCCCCACAATTGTTCATAATACCTGCCAAAGGGCAAATTTCTGTTTTGGGTGGCAGATGACATGTTCCTCTTGATGGTGGCATCACTGATCATCATAGCACCCTCTTCTTTTTCTTAAACTTTTTTTTTTCTTTTTCATTTGCATGTTTTGGTTCCTCAAACTTTGCTTTAAAAAAATAAATAAATAAAAACTTGGGGTTTCTGCATACCCCTAGAGCCCCCAAAGGGAAGGCAAGTAACCCCTGATGGCCTGCAGAACTTCCAACACTGTAGACTTTCATCCCTGCACATGCAAACTAAAGGGTGAGCATGACCCAACCATGCTGAGGAAGATGACGTCACTCTGTCCACACTGAGAGATGAGACCCATCAGGTTTGCCTCATCCCTTGAAAGACCCGGAGCACTGACATGACCCCACCCCTGCCCACATACCAACAGGTGCCTCATCCCTTGAAAGACCCAGAGTACTCATCCCATCCCTGCCCACAGGTGCCTCATCCCTTGAAAGACCCAGAGTACTGACCCCACCCCTGCCCACCTATCTACAGGTGCCTCATCCCTTGAAAGACCCAGAGTACTGACCCCACCCCTGCCCCCCTATCTACAGGTGCCTCATCCCTTGAAAGACCCAGAGTACTGACCCCACCCCTGCCCCCCTATCTACAGGTGCCTCATCCCTTGAAAGACCCAGAGTAATGACCCCACCCCTGCCCCCCTATCTACAGGTGCCTCATCCCTTGAAAGACCCAGAGTACTGACCCCACCCCTGCCCCCCTATCTACAGGTGCCTCATCCCTTGAAAGACCCAGAGTACTGACCCCACCCCTGCCCACCTACCAACAGGTGCCTCTTTCAAGTTGTTAATATGCTGAATATCCCTCTGATGTACTGAAGTTCACATGACTGTGAAGAATTTCCTTCTCACTGGTTCAAAGAATCAAACAGAAAGTAAATAAATCGGCACACTTGACAAGTCTGTTTTCAGCTGAGAAATGAATACACAGAGACATGGCAAATCAAATGTCCCATGTCATGTCAGACTGTAGCTTTTCCACTTTGGCAAACTATGAAAGCCTATCACCACAGAAACAACTGCAACAGAAAAAGCGAAGGGGGCAACAAACAATTCCAAATCGAAGGGAAGGCTTATTGTGTCCCTGCGTCAACTAACCACAATGGTTTGAATTGATTTACAAAAAGCACTAGCTCTCCGTCTTGGATCACTAGACGATGCACTCAGTGATGTGACAAAAAGCCACAAGAATCCAGCAATACACATACAGCCCCCTTTCTCAACACCCATTTTGACCAGATTTGCATTTCAACACATCCAAACATTATCCTGACAACATATCCAAGTTTTTTTCTTTTCTTTTCCCCAAATGGAAACCACATGCAAAGGAAAACAGGATTGTAGGCACTAGAGCAATACTGTCATCAGTTTCAATACTGAGCTCAATTATATTCTCTCAGAGGAAATAATTTCTCACTTTCAGCCAATTTCAAAATTTAATGTTCACTTGCTTTTAGCTCTAGAGACAGAAAAAACTTGGTTAACTGGACATCCTCACTGATGATGATCACTTTTATATAGTACTATCCACTCTCGAGCAGACTCAATGCATTTCTGTTGCACATTATACTAAGTGAGTGACTTGTTTTTGTGCTAACACATTTTGAACATCCATTCATGTGGTGTAGTTACAGCGCTGTTTGGTTGTTACATGGCTGGTGCCATGTGAAACTGCTGCCATCTCAGTGCACCTTCTGTGTACACCATACATCCATGCACCAGTTTACAGTGTCACTTCATGCAAAGCCGCATACATAGGGTGCATGCATGTTTAGCTGTAACCTGCCATCTGCATTTGTGGCAAAATGACAGGGACCTTTCATGTGCTACCACGGTAACATTGGGGTGGAGCAGATACTGAATGCTGCACATTTACAGCGTCTTCAAACCTTCAAAGTTTTTATTTGGGGGCTTTTTTCTCAGTTTAGGGAAGAAGGTGGAGCACATTTACCCTATTATCAAGTTCAATCCCTGAAAAGATTCCTTTCTGGTGAGAGAGTGTGTATGCATATGCACACTCTGTATGGCTAAGGTTTACTGTTAACCCAGTCACTGCCATGATGTCATCTGAAAATGACCCATGAAAGTGTGAAATATGAAACCCATAAGCCTTTTTTTTTTTTTCCCTCTTCTTTTTTTGCACTGGCATGTGAAAGAATCTCCATCAAAACACACTGCACTGAAAACAGAGGTTATAGAAAAGGAAAATACACTACAGGTGCATCTGTGCATCATTCAGCCTGGAAATTTTACATGCTGGGGCAGTGAAGGGGTTAAGTTTTAACCAGCCACAAAAGGTCACTGAGTGATTATCTTCTGGGTTATCAAAAGAAGCACATGCCAAGTCTCCAAAGATTCTCCTACATACATGAATGCAGACACCAAACCTTTTACTGTATGATAACAGCAGGACAACTGTATGGAAGAATACGAAGCAAACACAAAATATTCTTGTGAAGTACAAGTCCACACTGCAGTCGAAGCAGACACACCAAAAACATGCATACATCAAAGCGTATCTGTGTACTAAACAACCGATAAGAATTCCAGTGGTTGTATGTACAAAGCATAATATTGATACTGTAGCAACATGGTAACTTTAAAAAAAAAAACACCCATTAACGACACATACATACCATTATGCTGCAATGTAAAACCTGAAACTGTCAGTTATGACTTGTGGCTGCATTCTTAAAAATCAATTGCCCCAAACTGATCGATGAATTTGCCCCCCCCCCCCCCTCCCAAACACTTGACAGAATCCCAATGCTTAGCACTGTTTTAGCTGATTTGTCTCCATGCTCTCCTTAATCCAGTTATTCTTCACTTCAAAGGAGCACATGAGACAATCACTAAGCTGCCTCACTAAGCTCACCATGAAATCTCACAAACAAGTTCCAAGACCCCCCCCCCCTCCTTTCACCAACACCATCCACATACAAATAAACTGATACCATTTTTGTCAACACCATTCACATACAAATAAACTGATATTCTTTTTGTCCACATCATTCACATAAACTTGAGCTATTTACACCATAACGGTATTCCACATGTTACAATAACACACAAGACCAGCAATGCCTCATTCATAAAAAATGGCATCTCAAATCAAACCAAATGGGTATGTTACACTGAGATAAATAAGCAGGAAAATATACAAGGGTAAAATGACGAACTCCAAGTGGGCAAAGACGAATGGGTTGGACCCTTCAGCTCTGTACCATGTGGCACCGCTCAACATGCAATTTCCCCACCACTCAAAAAACTATTTCCTCTGCATCACACACGACTGTAGACTGGCACTAAAAACTGACAAGATGCATGCATATATTCAAGGTAAAAGCAACATCTCTGATGAAATATTCACCAATGAAACCCTACTGTCAAAACTACTTCCATTTTACACAATTTTGTCTTCCTGGATCTAAACCCACAAAGAAAGTGTGTGCAAGGGATATCTGAATCATAGTTTTCAACAGATTTTCACTTTTAAGGACCTTGTCTTCAGTAGCTTCCAATGTATGCACACACATTATTTAAAACAAATAATAGGAGCAAGTAAGTAACTTGGTTTTCTACGCCCAGTCAACCAGTACGGTCATATCGGGGCAAAAATGACACAGAGGTTTACATCAAAAGTACCCCATCTCAAGTGAGTCTTACAAGAAGTACCGCAAGGAAGCTGAACCTTTCATCTGGTTTTGACGCCTGCACACTAGATGGCAATGCAGAAAAATCGGACAATTCATAACAAACACACCTTTTCCCAATTAGCCAACACAAACTTGATACTGTCAGGCTGCATCAGCCAATCAGGGACACCGGGCACCAGGTCATTCCTGAACACATTGCACACCAGTGTGCGGCACAGACATGTACAACTCTACTGCAGAGCTGCTACTACTAATCTTTAGCTGGGCATCCAGCTTTCTACACTGCAACCTCAATGTTGGAGCAGGCACTGTCTGCATTTTTTGGTTTCCAACCACACTGCCAGAATCTCAGCAAGATGGGGTAGGGCTGTCATGCCAAGGCATGAACTGTTAGAACTGGTTACACAAAGTGGATCAGATGACACTGGCAGTATGGGAGATGCTGAAGAGTATGAAAGAGTACAGAACTTGTTATCTGACAGTGCTCTTTTGCACTGTTGGTCATGCTGTTTTGGTCACTGCATGTCAAAGTATGGGTTAAGAGTTGGTCATTAAGGGTTGAACGTTGGCCATGTTGTTTTGGCCATTAGGGTTGAGAGTTGGCAACGTTGTTCTGGCCACTAAAATTAAAGGGTATAGACTTGGCCAAGTTGTTTTGGCCACAAAGGGTTGAGAGTTGGCCATGTTGTTTTGGCCAGTTAGGGTTGAGAGTTGGCCATGTTGTTCTGGCCACTAAAATTAAAGGGTATAGATTTGGCCAAGTTGTTTTGGCCACAAAGGGTCGAGAGTTGGCCATGTTGTTTTGGCCAGTTAGGGTTGAGAGTTGGCCGTGTTGTTCTGGCCACTACAGGTTGAGAGTTGGCCCAGTTGTTTTGGCCACTGAGGGCTGAGAGTTGGCCCAGTTGTTTTGGCCACAAAGGGTTGAGAGTTGGCCATACTGTTTTGGCCAGTAAGGGTTGAGCTGGCAATGTTGTTTTGGCCACTAAGGGTTGAAAGTTGGCCATGCTGTTTTGGTCACTAAGGGTTGACAGTTGGCCATGTTGTTTAGGTCACTAAGGATTGAGAGTTGGCCATGTGCAGACACACGTTAATACAAACAAAAAATAAGGAAGAGTGGACATACAGATTTCTGTCTCCATCAGAATTTCTTATAAAACAAGTTCTTAAAGGCAGCTCCAATGTACTTGCACAGAATCACTAATGTCAGTACCAGCAGAAGTTAATCTTACAATAAGAACATATCACGCAAGTCTGGATGAAAATGTTCTAAGGTAAAACTGTGACTAGGATGCTTCCAGGAGTTTCTTATTTTCAGTTTATTTTTAACCACAACACAAACTTAGTATCTATTTTTGAGACTTGCACTGCAAGCAATCCAAAATATTAACAACCATTATGCAAAATAATAACAATATGACCCAAAAGTAGTCTTGGTAATATATTTACCCAAAGACCAAACAACTGACCTAAACAACCATATCTGTTTCACATTACACCAAAAGTGAGAAAGACAAGAAAAAAACAACTTCCCCAACAAAACGCAATCTCAAGACCACAAGTGCTGCAAGTTTGCAATATGGATGCAAACGACACTGATTCATTAATGATGAAGATTATAATCAATTTATTGCATACATTAAGTTCTTCACTGCGGTCCTGAATCTGCCTGCAGGATGGACATTAAACTGGCACTGTGCCTTGTCATCAATGGCTTCTCATAGCTGCTGCGAGTGAGAGTCAGTTCATCAGACCCAGTCTCATTAATCCAAACACAGTTGTTCTAATTTTCCAGCCACTTCACTCTGGATTCCATCTGCTCTCTAAACATAAAAGCAACTGGATTTGGTTTTGGTTTTTACTTTCATCCTGTATTTTTCACAAATTTTTGACTGTGAGGACAATTTTTCCTAAACAAAAAAAGACCATGTGTTTAAAAATGCATATCCAGTACTTTCAAATGCAATCTGAATGACAACCTCAATACTGAAATCTACAAAGAAACACACAAATTAATATTAAAAATAAATGACTAAATTAAATTAGTAAACAGATAAATAAAACGAATCAACTCAAAACAAACCAGGATTTTATTCACTGTTTAACTACCTGCACTCCAGAAGCAAAACATCTGTTCCAACTACATTCTCAAATGGCTGGTTATAACTTCAGATAATATTTACACTCTGTCCATCAAATTTCACATTCTTCTTTTTAGTCACAAAACTTCTCTTGAGTCATGATCTGTGAACTGTTGATTTACACACAAACTGCACGAAAAATAGTAGCTGTCCTTCTATATCTCTATCATCTACAGACATACTGCACAGCTTTGAAAGTGAAAAAGTGTCTTCTTAACATGTATGATACAATTTGTACTTAATTCTGCACAAATTGGACTGATTCCATTCACACATATCACTGTCAGCTCACACTACCAAACTGCTAATAGAAACACCACATCATCTTTGAAGAGGTTTTGCATAATGGGAATAAAATATCTTTAGAAATGCTTCAACATCATGTGCAGACAACAACAGGTTAAATACTGAATTCAGTACCAAAACTGGACGCTCCTATCAAGGCAGATGGTCAAAA
>OY757541.1:18506165-18598482 GCA_963584105.1 Alviniconcha strummeri | reverse complement strand
AGGATAACATCCATGTGCAGGTCATTATATACACATACACAGTGTTAGCATCTTGACAGACCAGGTAATAGAAGGCAAGCTCAGGACCTTAATACTGCTGACACACATCAAGAGTATTAGGACAAAACCAGCTGCATTTACTTTCCTTAAATATCATAATCACAACTGCAGTCGGTAAATAATATGCAGCATAGGCATATTTAGTAAACCAGGGTTGGGGGTGGGGGGAGGGGGTATAATGCTCACTCTGCCCACACACTCTCACGTTATTATCTGTGTATGTGCAGTCGCACTCATATAACCGTACCGGTTAATTGGGCATAAAACACCAACTAACTTACGTGTATGTGCAGGGCTTTTTATGTGCACTGACAGTAGCAGGGTCTGTGACAATGAGCAACAAAGGCCGGCTTCAAGTGACATTATGCTGACAGCAGCAAGTTCTCAGACTTGTCAGTTTCACATGAAATGGTGCAGACATCCTCAAGGTTGGTCCCATATTTAACCTCACCACTGTTCCCGAGGCGTACATGTCCCAAAATTTAAAGTCATCCTTTTCCTTTCCATCATAGGGTTCCTAGACATTTTAAAATCTCCAGACAATTTTTTTGCTCTCTCTTTCTCTCCAAATTCAACAGCCAATTCATCTAATTACTTACACAAGTGATGCATATACACCCTCCATTCCACAGTTCAGGAATCAAAGTAATGCCATTTCATGATCATAATTTACATATACATAGCAATTCATAAATAGCCAAATCATGAAGATACCTAGCTAGTTATTCTCAAACTCAATAACAAAATCACTGGCCTGACAGGAGATCAAAATTCACACAACTTTCAACAACCTCATTTTTTGGACTTTCAAGGCCTTGAAAATGGCAGCTCATTTTCTCCTAAACTTCAAAGTCTGTAGGGAGCCTGCTTAAGTTATAGCCACTGTTTACTTCAACTGAGTTGTTTCTGTTGTCAAACAGCTGTTTTCTCTTTCTGTTGTTGTTGTTTATTGCTGCATTCCTGACAACAGCAGTCACATTTCTGGTTTGGGATCACTTCTTTTCAAGCACACAGGGAGTGAAATCACATAGCTGAGATGTATTCATTCAATTTCCAGGTAAATTAGAGGAACAAAATCAACCATGTGCGTTGCTGATGACGAATTCTGTACAAAATTCTGGTATGAAAGAAACAATAAATTAAAATGACTAAGTACACTACAAAATTAAATAGAGACAAAAAGAAAACAATATTAACAGTCATACTCACAACCTTCATTCTTCCCAAAGCCCTGCCTACACTTTTGGGAACAGGGATCTCTCTCTCTCTCACAGCAAGCACACTAAATTAGATGTACCTAAAAGAACCAAAATAAATAAATAAAAACAGACACACACACATTCATACTCAACTTTGAATGTCACACATACAGGTTTTCAAGACATGACTTCACACTACTGGTGTTACAGCAACTAGAGGTAATGGTAGTGTTGTGACAGATATATTCTCTGCTGCAGCCAAATTTTGCATTGTCTGGCTATACCACAAATGAACAGAAAGACATTTAAAGAAAACCAATACACAAATTTTGTGCCTCTTCTTTACATAAGCATAAGATACATCCGAAACACAACTGAAACAACACTGCAAGTCTTCAAAAGATGTCCCCACCTGACCCTCCCCTGCCAAACATCCCCAGATTATTCAGTCAACCTGATCAAGCTCAAAGCAAAGTCAATCAGCTGAAATTCACCCACATCCCTTGATCATTTCTCATTCTGCATGGTTCTCTGCTACCTCACCAATTGAATTTATATTGGTGAACAGGCCTGTGGGATCTTGAAAGGGAAGTATGCACTGCACGTAACATCATAAACGGTGCTTACATTCAGCAAACACTGCAAAATGAGCACTCTCATGACGGTTGACAGAAACCTTGGTTCAGTTCAGAGCCTGACTTCAATTCTTAACCTGTGTGTTGTTCACAGGTCAGACCAATGCTGCTATCAAGAGCCATTTACCACAAGACAGGAAACAGAAGTGCACCTCATCAAGACTCACTGGTTCTAGCCAATCACAAACAGCCTCTGCGCTTCGTTACATGGTATGCAAACCCCTTATGTTAGTCTCACGCACGAGGGTAGGGCACTCTCTCTCCTTTGGTTTTTTAGCAGGGTGTCCATTTACACATCATGCAGCACTAGCCTGTGGCAGCCTGAGCCACACTATGGTTGTCTACTTTTGCTGCTATTTACTAAAAACAAAAAAATGAGGTGGAGGCAGCCACCTGCAACAGCTCTGCACACATCAAACATCACGCACCTTTAACTGAGATGCTTTCAAAGAAAAATTCCTAAACATAATTTAAAATCTTTTGGCCAGCAAGCTTTCAGTTTCATCACTCATCTGTCTGGAATTTGCTGCCTGCAAGTCTGCAAAATCTCCATGCTCTGGCCCAGTTCAAAACCTAGCTCGAGGCCTTCCTGTTTAGAAGGTTTTTTCACAAACATAGGTAGACCATTCCTGCGAGCGCACAGACAGTGTGTATGTGTATACATGTGCCTGAATGGTATGGTGTGGTAATGCACTGAGCTTTTGTTCTGCAAAAGATCTGTGCTGTGTAATAGCTTTCCATAATTACTATTGTTAATGGCATTAAAAAAAAAATCAATCACTCATACCAAAACACACTCAAGCGATGTCACAAGACAGACTACCAGTCAGTCCAGCACTTGTGTCAGTAATTCCCAGTCTCTCCCCTAGTGCCTTTTCTGATAGCTTTGGTGACTGAAGCTGCGATGAAAGCCTGGATGATAACTGCCACTGGAGCTGTTGCGATCACGGTGGTGGTGGTGGTGGCTGCTGCCATTGTGGCGGTGGTGGCCCTGGTCGCTATGGGAACGGCCAAGAGGGGGAAGGGAAGAAGTGCTGCTGTAGGACTGAGACCTGTAGTGAGGGTCGTAGTCATCCCTCCACTATGGACAGACAAGATTAGTCCAGCCAATGAGGAACATGCTAACCGGACTGCATATGCACACATTTTATATGACACAAAGCTGACCTTCATAATCATCATCTTAATGACAGTAAGCTGTCGTCTTCAGGACCAGCCTCTCTCCTCATCTCACTGTCAAGTCTGACTTTGCTTTTACTCACAACACTTCTGAACTTGTTCAGATTTCTGTCACACTGCAGCAGACTGTTTTACACTTCTTCTGTGTGTACTGACCACCTCCAAACTGTGTACGCATGTGTGTGTGTGTGTGTGTGTGTGTGTGTGCATGCTTGTGGAAGTTTGTTTTGACTGTGTTCTGTTCTTCACTTTGTGATGAGCTATGTGTTCCAATTTGGAGAAACAGCACATAGTACATTATTATTATTATAACCAACACTTCACATCACTGATGCCACACAAATTGTTTCAATACATTAAGCCACGTGAAAGCACAGATTTTTCTTGAACAGATACTGTATTTAATACAGCATGTGTACTACCACTACCAAGTCTAAATGGTACAACCTGACTTGACACTAAGTGATCTCACCCACACCCACCAAGGAGACTCACAAACTACAGCACACACTACCAAAACCTCACCTTGTTCTTCTCTTCATTCTTGTGGTTCTGGTACTTCTGGAAAGGGTTGAAAGCCCATGGTGACTCCTCTGCTTTCCTCTTCACTTTTTTTACCTGCAATGCCATCACCAATATTGGGGAATCAGGAGTCAAAGTTTTCTCACAAATCTTCAAAACGTAAACAAAATTACCCTGTCCACAAAGCTTTTTTTGCTCTCTCTCACACACAATTTCATGTTCAAGACTGTTTTTTGTTTGTTTCATCTTTTGTGCCCCAAGAGATATCATCAACAGCAGAACACAGCATCATAATCACATAACCTAGCTGTACTACAATGGTTCTTTGATGTGAGTAACCTCCATTTACATAACGTATTTCAATATGATGCATTTTCCATATAACCTGCTAGGGTTTCAGAGAGAGAGAGAAGAGAGAGAGAAAGAGAGACTGAGACACTAGTGTTTGAATGAAAAACAGAGACTGCGACAGACCAGCATTTGAGAGTGAGAGGAATAAGTAACTTGGTGTTTTATGCACAGTCTACCATTACGGTTATATCAGGGCGATTAGAGAGAGAGGAAGGAGGAATAAGTAACTTGGTGTTTTATGCACAGTCTACCATTATGGTTATATCAGGGCGATTAGAGAGAGAGGAAGGAGGAATAAGTAACTTGGTGTTTTATGCACAGTCTACCATTATGGTTATATCAGGGCGATTAGAGAGAGAGAAAGGAGGAATAAGTAACTTGGTGTTTTATGCACAGTCTACCATTATGGTTATATCAGGGCGATTAGAGAGAGAGGAAGGAGGAATAAGTAACTTGGTGTTTTATGCACAGTCTACCATTATGGTTATATCAGGGCGATTAGAGAGAGAGGAAGGCCAAGTAAATGATAGGTGTCCTACATAACTAATAATAAACAAAATTTGGTTTGATGCAAGAGAACAAGGAGATCACCTTTCCCCTGTCAATGTCTTCATCGTAACGTTCACTCCAGCTTTTCCTGTTACGCTGTCGCTCCTCTTTCTCTGCCTCAATGTCAGCCAGACTCCTCTCTCCACCCCAGGTAGTCACTGGAGAAGGCACACGCATGTGTCATGGAATGTATAGTTACAAACATGTTCACCACTACCATGAAGATCTATTCTTATGCAGAGAAAATGCTCAGATTACTCAGCATTTAGAACTCTAAAAAACAACAACAACCAAGATACACAAAGATACCAAAGACTGACCCCGTAAAGAGTCACATCACAAACGTACTGACCTCAGCAGAAATATTACAGCAGATGTTAAAGCCAGTCCCTAAATTATTGGCACATGCACCTGGAAACATCTTTTTGTAATGTCTTGAAGAGAGTAATACTGCACTCATTTAAAAATCAAGTTTGTGAAGTATGGGCACAACAGCAATGGGAGGTGGGAGGGATGCGGGAGGGTGGGGGGTGGGGGGGGGGGGACCACAGTGAATCAATGGTTGGCATGCTTCCTTACCAGAGGGCTTCTTCTGAAGTTCTTCAGCCACCTGGGACTTCTTGCTGCCATCCCACAGCAGTCTGGATGGCTGGCCACTCTCCTTGTCCGCCCTGTTGCTCTTACCAAGACTGTCATGAACATGGTGGTCCCAGGCCAGCACTGGCACCGCTGCAGCCAGCAACAAAGGCAAGGGTTAAACCTCAACCATCATCATCATAAAATGATAATCTGGAAATTTACACAGCGCTTTGATGCCAGCGCGAGCATTTGATCCAGTATTATTCTTTTCTTTGCTAAGTTCTGCCATACACTGCTGCAGCAACCCTGACAGACATGGATTACTCAGCCACCCATCCCAGAAAATCAAATGAAAACTGAAGCTGAAAACTTCCATTATTTTCTTTCAAATCAAAAATACAAAGATCTAGCTTAGACAGCATCTGAGACAATAATTATAATTGGGTTTCTATCACCACAGGAGCCATCACCTTTAATTTTCCAATAAAGTATCCTGCACTACTCACCTGCCTTATCTGATGACTGTGCAGTTTTCTCAGACTTTTCTTTCAGCAGTGTTTCTTTGGTGCGCTCCTCCCATGTGTACTCAGAATCTGATGATTCTGATTTCTTACGCTTCCTTGTCGACAAGCTCTCATCATCTGAACTGTGACTATCGCTATGATGTTTTCTCTTGTGATCGGAATCCAAGCTGCCATGCTCTCTCCACCTTTTCTCTTTACAATCCGAGTCAGAGTAGTCGTGACTGCGCTTGTGCTTTTTCTTCTTCTTGTGCTTTCGACGGGAATGCCCATCCTCAGAGGTCATGCTTTCTTGCAGTTCAGTGTATTTCACTTTAGATCGCTCACCATCTTTGTCTCGTTTGTGCTTCTTCTTTTTATGCTTTTTGTGAACTTTTTCTACAGAAGGTGACTCATCATTTTCCAAAAGAGGATGTTTGTCTGAGTAAATCTGGTGGCCATTCTGATGCACAGTCTCTTCCTCCAGAATGTTCTTGGAACACTGGGGGAAATCAGATTGGACACTTTCCTGGACGCTGAAGGAGCCATTACAATTTGGCATTGGGTCCAACTTCAGGCCAAGATGGCCAGAAAGATCAGTCTTAGCACCAAGACAGTCCCTGTTCTTCTTCATTGAAGTCCTTTCACTGAATCCATCCAGACTGTAATGCCCATTGCCGTTAGTCAGCACAGGCTCGCCACGAGTCAAATGTGGCTCCAACGAGGATGATCGTTTGAGTTTCTTAGCACGTTTTGGGCTATCTTCAAGTGATTCAGACCGCACCAGAAGGCCCCTTTTCCCTTTGGGTGGAGACTGGGTAACCTTCCAGCCAGAACTAGAGGTCTGGGGCTTCCTGTCCACACAACTGTTAGCTTTGCTGTCCGGTTCCACACTCCACTCTGTGGTGGAGTTAACACTGTGATTGCTGTTGTTGCTTGAGCAAGAGGCCAGCGAGGGGCTGGGAGCAGAGTCTTTCGCTTGCACAAACCAGGAGGTGGTTGTTGAGTTCACCTTGGTTGGCGACTGGGTATCGATGGACATTTTCTTCAAGCCGGAGCTGTTGTCTCTGTTCAGCTTGAGAGTTAAGTCCCAGCGCGGCGGCATTGCACCATCAAGCCCACCTGGCTTCACTGCTGCCATTGTGCTCATTTTGTGCTGAAGTCCTTCAATGTGGTTTTCACCTTTCTCTCTTTTTGGAGAGTGCTTGGCAGGTGAGGACACACCAGCAAACACATTGAAGGAACCCTGAGAGATCTTTTCACCAGCGTGATTCTCTTTTTCCTGGTCACTGAAGTTCAGTGCCACCCTGGGTCCCCGATCAGCAGGCTTCTTCTCCGTGTCCTTCAATGCCCCCTCCCCACCAGAATCTGAGTCATCATCATATGGAACCAGCGTGGACTGTCTCTTCGGTGAGCCTTTGACAACCTTGGATTTGCCATCAGGCGATTTCTCTATTGTAGTCACTTTGCCATTCTTGATGTGCATCACAATACGAGGGCTTGTGGTCAAGGTGCTACTGCTGCCCACAGAGTCCTGGGTTTGCATTGGCTGTGGCATCTGATTCTGAACAGCCTGGAATGGTTTCGGTGTGGCAATACCGAACGAGATTTTCTTATGCTTCTGAGGTAACAGAGTGGTGGCACTGGAACTGCTGGTAGATGTTGATGTCTGTGGAGCTTTCACTGGTGACAGCATCTGCCGAGGCACTGGAACACCCACGTCATTGCTGGCCTTGACAGGTTTGGCTGAAGTGCTGCAGGTCTGTTTGCCAATTACTCCGTTGAACTTCGGAGCCACCAGTCCATTTGTGGTGGGCCCAATAAACGGGGCCTGCAAAAACAAAGAGCCACAATTGTACATGTACATACAGAACAGCAGAAGTGCGCCTTGTCAACCCTAAACACAGCAGCTCTCTGTAAAGTGGCACACTGCCTGCTTACTCTTTAATAACTGCAAAGCTGAATGGAACTGGAATTTCTGTTCTGGTCTCACCAATCTAGTAAAGTTTATACAGCAGCCAGGGCCCAGCCCACGATGTAAGTGACCCCTACAGCTCCATTTCAAGCCCTCATACTTCAGGAGACAATTCAGCCTTTTAACTTTCCTTTTTTTACCCTCTCGAATTTAAACAGCCTTTCAAAATTTAAACAGTTTACCTTAGAAGGTGTCTGGTGATGATTTGGCACTGCTTTGGTGTAGAACAGCAGGTAGGCCTCTGCCTGGAACACCCGGCTTGCTGACACTGTATGCACCTGCACAAGCAAATTGACCAAATGTTATCCTAGCCAGACACTTTCATAATGTCATGAGCCAAACAAGCAAACAATTTCACTGTTGTTAACATACATGTATGTATAACAGTAATGGCAAGAAGCAAAAGTCAAAGCCCAGAGCCTGAAAAACATTATGGTCTACCTTCCACCTGGCCCTACACGGAAGCTGGGGTTGCTGCTGCAAGTCACAAATGCAGTTTGTTGTAAAAATTGCAGCAGCTTCTGAAAATGCTGGGGGTAAAAAAAAAAACTATAAAAAAACCTAAGAGAAGGTTGAAGCACACTGGGGAAATAAAAGCCTCCCATGAAAGCCAGTAACATACATTAAGCCCTATTCACACCAGCAACATAAAGTACCTTCTCCCTACATGCTGTTTGCCAGCAAAATCAGTCAGCTGTAACCTGCACAGTTTGCCTTTACATACTGCCTCCCATCAATCTGTGCCAATTACCTGTGCAGCTTACCCTTGCATACTGCCTCCCATCAAAATCACTAACCAATGGCCTGTGCAGCTTACCTTTGTGTACTGCCTCCCATCAGAATCAGTAACCAATGACCTCTGTAGCTTACCCTTGCATACTGCCTCCCATGACAACCAGTTACAGACGACCTCTGCAGCTTACCTGTGTATGCTGCCTCCCATCACAATCAGTCACATATGACCTGAATAGCCTAGCCTTGCATGCTGCCTCCAATCACAATCAGCAACAGATGACCTGTGCAGCCTACCCTTGCATACTGTCTCCCATCAAGCAGACACTTCAGTGAAAGTCACCAACACCTAAACTGTATCTCCGTTTTTGTTTACTACCTTCTTCAATGTAAGTCACCAACACCTAACTCCCCCCCCCCCCCCCCCCCTACTGCCTCCCATCAAATTCAGGAACCAGCCCAAGTATTTTACCATTTAATTCCACCCCATCATCCCTCCTGTATTTCCCACCCCACCATACCTCCCTTAATTTTTACCCCACCATCCCTCCTATAATTCCCATCCTACCATCCCTCCTCCAACTCCCACCCCTCCTGTATTTCCCACCCCATCATCCCTCTTATAATTCCCACCCCACCATCCCTCCAATAATTACCGCCCCACCATCCCTCCTGTAATTACAGTCCCAGCATTCCTCTTATAATTCCCACCCCACCATCCCTCCTGTAATTTCCACCCCAGCATTCCTCCTATAATTCCCACCCCATCATCCCTCCTATAATTCCCACCCTAGCATTCCTTCTCCAATTCCCACCCCACCTATAATTACCACCCCAGCATTCCTCCTATTGATTTCCCACCCCACCCTGTACTTGCCACCCCATCCTCCCTCCTATAATTCCTGCCCCATCATCCATCCTATAATTCCCACCACACCATCCCTCCTGCATTTCCCACCCCACGATCCCTCCTATAATTTCCATCCCACCTATAATTCCCACCCCACCATCCCTCCTGTATTTCCCACCCCATCATCCCTCCTGCATTTCCCACCCCATCATCCCTCTTATAATTCCCACCCCACCATCCCTCCTGCATTTCCCGCCCCATCATCCCTCCTATAATTCCCACCCCACCATCCCGCCTGTATTTCCCACCCCATCATCCAGACTGCGTTCCCCACCCTATCATCCCTCCTGCATTCCCCACCCCATCATCCCTCCTATAATTCTCGCCCCATCATCCCCCCTGCATTTCCCACCCCACCATCCCGCCTGTATTTCCCACCCCATCATCCAGACTGCGTTCCCCACCCTATCATCCCTCCTGCATTCCCCACCCCATCATCCCTCCTATAATTCTCGCCCCATCATCCCCCCTGCATTTCCCACCCCATCATCCCTCCTGCATTTCCCACCCCATCATCCCTCCTATAATTCCCGCCCCACCATCCCTCCTGCATTTCCCACCCCATCATCCCTCCTATAATTCCCGCCCCACCATCCCTCCTGCATTTCCCACCCCATCATCCCTCCTATAATTCCCGCCCCACCATCCCTTCTGTATTTCCCACCCCATCATCCTTCCTGCATTTCCCACCCCATCATCCCTCCTATAATTCCCGCTCCACCATCCCTCCTACAATTTCCATCCAACCACCCCTCCTAAATTTCTGCCCACTGTCTTTTAAATCTTGCTCCATATCCTTTAAATTCCACTCCAGCATGCCTCCTTATATCCCCCACCCTCAAAGAAATGGAGCCACTTACCATGGAGTCGTTCATGACGTACCACACGTTGGACGGGGCCTTCACATAGCAGTAGTAGTGACCCATGTGACAGTGACCGCCTTGGTGAATCAGAACGCCATACAGGTGATAGTACACTGGCTCTCCCTGCAGTCATGATGGTCCCATTCTTTCAGTTCATTTCAGTATTTACTATCATACCACAAACATGGGGGAAAATAACAACCAACGAACATGAGACAAAGACATAGAATCATCTGAAATTCCCTGAAAAACTCTTCTAGCAGGCAACAAATAGTAGGCATTGGGGATTCTAAAAATGATCTGCTTCAAAAAGGTGAAACAAACTAAACAATAAATAAATACACTGGAGAATAGTGAATAAAAACATTGTATCATACAACAACAAAAATATATAAAAAATGTTTCTTCTCTAGTACTGATTACAACAAAATACAGAAAGCAACCATAAAATGACTAGTCTGTCCAGACAGTACCTGAAACACACATGGATGAAAGATCTGGTTTAGTGCCAAAGATCAAAAATCATCTTCTCTCTCTCTTTTTTGTTTGTTTTGTGCTAAAAACATTTGTTAAATTTAGAAAATCTTCTAATACCTGTTTCTGACTCATGTACGGTCGTATGTTGAGTTTTTCAGGAAACTGTATGTGTCTGTTGATCTTGCCTGCCATGCGGTTGTAGTCAAACCTGCAAAAAGAAAGTCGCTTATAGTTCCATAAATGACAGCTGAGTCAGACCTGTAAACATAATTTCTAAAGTCAGTATTTTTCAAATCTGTTTCACAACAGGCACAGATTTCAATAAAACAAGTCATAACAAATAAAGACAAAAAATGACCCTACAACAAGTCATCAGCTCTTCCATTTTAACAGTCTTTCCGTCTGTATTCTTTCCTTCCATTCGTCTTTACAAGGTGTCACAAAAATAGTTGTTATAAACTGTGGTCTCCTTTTATTTGGAATTTAAAAGCTTACCTGTTCAGTTGAATTGTGAGCACGTTTGGTGTTTTGTGAATGGAGAATCTCTTCTGGGCAGGGACTTTCTGGTGGCATCTGCAAGAAGAGAACCAGTTCCAGTTAAAAAGTACATTACATACCTTGCATGTACAGCAAAGGCAACACAGTAGAAACTTAAAGCTGACCCTAAGAAAACAGTGATTCCATTGCCCCAATATACAACACATGAGCATGTGTGCACAAGCATGAATGTGTGAGCTAATGAGAGAATGAGTGAGTGCATATGCATGAGTGTTCACGCAGGTGTGTTGCATGCAGTGAATCTTGAAAAATGTACATCTCATAAATGTGTTAGCACTTAGGGCCTGGGTGGGTTAGGCACTCCAAGTACCCATTATTATTATCATGATGATGGAAGTTTGCCTTACTTGTCACATTTGTAGGCATTGTCCGAGTCAAGCGTTTCCGTCTTCACATACTTTGCAAGGGCATCCTCCAATGTGTACACACCCTAGTCACAAAACACATACACCAAAGTCAGTTACTGCTGACACAATCCCACCGACAAGACATGCGGCAGCAAAAACAAACCGTCATTGCTTTTGGATGACGAGTGCAAGCAAATGTTTGTCTTTCTTTTTCATAAAAATGGACCAACAAAAAGAAATGGTTAGTATACAGGTTGGTTGGTTTCTCTTTACCTTTCACAATTTTCTCTGAGACTTCATCCAGTGTCAAGCAAACCAAGGCATAATATAACTAAAATTCCCATTTAACCTATCTGCACTGCACTAAACCAACTTTTTCTCAACTAGTTTTAATCACAGGAGTAATGAATGCACTTTCCATAAAATATGTATTATATCAAAAATATCAACCAGACCCCAAAATTAGTCTAATGATGTACAGAAACAACAGCATGATGCAAAAATGCACGCAAAGAACCAAAGTCACCTATCAATAAGACACCTACCCTGATATCCAGACTTAGATCCATGAAGGGATCATATGTGTTTGACCGTGCTGAACACTTCATACATTGCACTGAAACAGACAATAGTGCAAATGGAATGTACTGCAACAAAACTTGTAAAACCAACATGATACTGCTATATATGCATTTTCTTAAGTTTAAAGACAATAAAAAATACACACAGAAGGCAACAAAAATGGATAGTGCATCAGCAATGACGAATAATAAAGAAACAATCATGCTGGTATGCATATCCAGTTATATTACAGGCATGTATAAATGTGCATACGTGTGTGTGTGCGTGTGTGTGCATGTCAGAGTGCATGTGTGCACATATGTGGCTTATGTATGAATTGCCTAACTATTGTCCTCACATGATATGCAACTACACTCTGTTGTGTGGACTAAAAAACCACTAGAAAAGTATGGGTGCAATTTTACCTTGACTTCGAAGAAACCCTCCAAAGATCTGGTTGATCACTGTGGTCTCTTTGCTGAACTTGTCAAGCCTGGGCAAAAAAAAGGCAGCTTAGCATCAACCAAAACAGTATCTTCAAACCTTCTCCTCTCAACACTTTCTGTCTTGAAAACACTACCACTAATACAGTGTATCTTGCAGACAAAAAGTCAATCCTTTCAGAGGAAATGTTAGATAAAGCACAAGACTTTGTAACAAAATATAAGCAGAACTTCAAAAATCTAGAAACATTTCTGCTATTTTTCACCCAGTTTGTTTTACATTAAACCTTTGGTCACAGACTCTCGTACAATTGTCCACTGCCACTATCAAAAAGTGAGCCAAAACCCCACCCTCTCCCCAATTCTGCCAGAACGTTGGGGATGAGCAGGATACTGCATTTACACCTGATGCCCAAGGAAGGATGGAAGCTGCACTCAACTCGGCCCCAAACATCAGATTACTAAGCATTGTTTTTGATGGAAATTCACAAATCTGTTACTGAAAAATGCCTGAGGAAATCCTCAAGTGTTGTATGGTTCTCTTCTCAAAAATGGCCTCTGCCACTCCTAAACTGATAGAATTCTGTCTAATGACTAAAAAAAATTATGTTGAGATATGGAGGAGCCAAGCTCACTGTACATCATCTCCTGTCAGGAACACAGGTCTGTGGTCTGAAAGTGTAGCAGACAGATGACACATTTGGAATGATGATGCCATCAAACATCTGGTTGATGTCCAGATCACAGGTGTAAATTCAACAGCCCATGCCCAGCGTGCATCTGGCCCTGACCACAGTACAAATGACCAGTCTTCAGTTTTTAGAACAGTTGTCCTCTTCCCTGACACAACCTACATTTTCATTCTCACGGTGAAGTGACACGAGCATATATCCAAATACAAAAAATATAAAAGGAAGTCGAGGAACCTACTTTGCATAGCCATTGAGACAGGCTCTCTGAAGACCGTCCACCATGTAGCGCAGAAACTCATGTGCATCTTCCTGCCTGCCATACTTGAAGTGCTTGGCTATAACTGAAATAAATTAATGCACACAAGCTTCTGTTTACTTACTGGCATCATCCAAAGGTAGAAGTTGACTGAAGATCAAAATGCTCCATCATCTGTAATAAACTTTTGTCCGTTCACTTTGCACCCTATATATCCTTTCTGTGGCAGTTTTAGTTATTTTCCTGGAGTATCACATTGCCTTTGAAAATTTAGTGAAACAATTTAAGAGAGAGTGAGTTTTAATGAGCATGAAAGAGATGGATGAATATGTGTGGATATATGCATGTGCATGTTTGTGTGCCCATGACAGATTGGTCAACCAGCTGCTGTAATGTTCACAATCAAAACTTTTTAAAATATATGTCTAATGGCAAGGTACTTACATTTTAAAATATATGTCTAATGGCAAGGTACTTACATTTTAGTTTGTGGATGATAGAATGTGGCTTGAAGGCAGTTCCACAGTTATGGAAGGCTGTTCTGATATGTCTCCGCAACTCGCACATCAGGCAGAAGTTTTGCTGTTTGCCTGGAACAACAGGGATATGCGTTTTAAACTTAGCAGCAGAAATAGCATTAGCACACAAGATTAATGACAAAAACTGAATAATGCAATCAGACATCACCAGTGATGCAAGCACAGTGTGATTCCTGAGGACACCACCCTTCTCTTAAAACCATTTTGGGGGGGAAGCTTTTCCCTTCTGATTTCCATATGCACAAAAAACCCGGCCTACAACATCCCTCTTTTAAGACTGCCTTGGTTTTATTTGTTGGGTGGTCTTAATGGGTTCCAGTGCACCCTCTGACAGTTACTTTTCTGTTTATTTACTGATCAATTCTCTTTCTCTCTCCCCTCCTACCATGCTAATTTACTGACCAATTTTTCTCCCCCCACCATCTCCCTGATTCAGTTTGGTTATTTACCGACCAGTTCTATTTTTTCCCTCCCACCCTGTCCCCGATTCTGCTTATTATTTACTGAACAATTCCCTCTTTCTCCTCTCCCTGATTCTGTTTATTTACTGAACAACTCTCTCTCAACCTCCACACTCCTTACATGTGCTTGGATGCTCCTCAGAGAAGCAGTAGTTGACGAGCGGGGCTGTGTATGTCAGACACTGAAGAGTGGAGTTCATGAAGCAGGTGTTTCCCAGGTTGACCAGCCCCCCTCCGATCTTGTGCATCTGCCGCCATTCCAGCTTGATGCACTCTGGTGGGTAGATGACAACTCGGGGGCTGGGTAGGCTGTCCCCCATCCCCACATCTCCACTTGGCCCTGGTCCATTCATTATAGCTGCAGAATGTGTGTGGAGTGTAGTCAGAAACATCAGCAGTCTCTTTACTTAAACTACATCTGTCCACTGCTCAATTACCTCCCTGTCCAAATCTTTAAAAACAAGTGTGGGTATAAAAGGTTAATTGAAGGTTAATTGCTTCAGTCAGCCACCCACAGGTAGTCATCAAAGAATTGAAACATCCAACCAACACATGAGCACTCATGTTAATATTAACCCACATAAATCAGATCAAATTGCCAGCAGCAGCACTCTTTTGGTTATTTGCAATCCCACAGGCAGGGCTCTTACCATATACACTTGTGCCTAGTGTTTTCAACTCCATCTGTTTAGTGATGTGTTACTTACACTGTTATAGTGGTCACAAATTGGTCTGTGTCACTGTCTTAGCCATGAACTCTGTATGTATTACAATGGGGGTCTATGGTCTTTTTAAAACTCTGCTCACAGCAAAGGTGACACTGCTGCCTGTCTGAATGCAGAATCATTCTGCTGGGAATGCTGACAGAGCAGCATTAATTATACTATAGTTTTCAACCTCCTGGGACACTGGTCCCCACCAATGCCTCTTAGAGGACAACTTAGCATTAAACAAGCTCACAGCACACAAAAGGCTAAAAATAATGATGGTTTCGAAACACAAAACATTGCACGTTTTGTATCAACTACTGTGCCGCTGAAATTAATAACCATTCTTTGTAACCTTTTGATCTCTCTTCAGAACGCTGGAACTTAATGGCAGTAAATTCTGTTTTAGACTCTTTTCTCCCCCCCCCCCCCTTTTTTTTTTTTGGGGGGGGGGGGGGGGAATGATAAACAAGTCTCAAGAAGAATGAACAAGCCTTACCATCAACACCATAATCTGACCCAGAACATGAAGGACTTTTTGAACCCTCCGGTTTCCCGTCCCCACTGCCTTGCTCTTTCTTGTTCGCCTGCAGCAGGATGTACTTGGACTTCAGTGAACTGGAACAACGCAAGGACATGACCAGATATTAACCAGAGATGTGTAACAAATTACAATGAACCAAAGCTGGCAATGGCAGAATGACACTGTTGTTATCATTGTTAATGTTACTTTACTGTTAGTCTGGTAACAGCATGTTAGAAAACTTTAACACTGGTCACTGTACTGCCTGAAGTATCTAAAAGATACTTTGTATATTCCTTGCTTTAAAAAAAATGTATCAAAGGAAACAGCTTTGTTGTTCCCACCTTACTAGTTTAGTGTAGTTACTGCAGTACCAAATGCTTTAAAACATCTTGACAATGTCAGTGACAGCTGCTGTATTTAATAAACCATGTCCATGACTCTTCAGAACAATTCATTCTGTATCCACTGCAAGTAGTGCAAGTTCACGCCTTCTGCATTTGATTGACTCATTCCTGAACACAATTCCTTTTCTCTTGTGAGCATCAGAAACCCAAAACCATAAGCACGTTATTATTAAGTATACCTGAGCTGCATTGAGTGAGGTTTGTCTGCAGGGATGAACTCAATGTTCTGCAGCAACACCCGTTGTGCAGCAGATGCAACATTCTGATCCAACTCTTTGCTTCGACCAAGCGATGCTTTCAGAGTGGTCTCAATTGCCTCAATCTCAGCAACACTGGGCATAACATTAACTGCTCTGCAAACAAAACAGATCAAAGTTGAAGTCAGAATGAATGTTGTAATATTAATAAATTATAATGAACAATATAGGGATCATGACCGACACAATGGCTTTCATGTTTCATCAAAGTAATATCAATTTCAGCCACCGCTCTTGACGTCCTGTGAAACAAACAAAAAATGATTTACTGCAATGTAAACACACAAAACAATTAGAATTTACAGTAGGGGATGTAGCTTTTTGTTATGTTCTTGTAACATCTTTCAAGCACTAATTAACTTCCTTTGTTTAAAAATGATAGATCTATAGATCTCAACAAAGTAAACTCAACCATTCAAAGTTGCAAGAGTTGAGCTGCCCCACAAATGTAAGAAAGATTTTCAACTAATCCAAGTACTAGATTTTCAACTAATCCAAGTACTAACTAAATTAATCAATAACCTGTGACTACAATTTCACAAACTGTAAACAGGTGACAGGTTGCAGGGGCATACCTATAAACTGACATTGATACTGGTAGTGGTAGCAGTGATATTGTGAGCGGACAAATACCTGGGCCATATGCATGAAATGATGAATAGGACATTAGTATTCTCTCATGAATGAAGATGGGACTGTTTGCTGGGGCACAGGCTGTATCCACTGATTAAAAAGTACTTGACTGTGTCTGTGAGTGTGACACTGACAGACATTAAGTGATTAACATACACTCTCTCTCTCATACACAGAAACACTTGTCTTTACAGGAATATCTTGGCATACTCATGAGAGAACACAAACACACACAAAGCCACCAAAACAACCACTTGTTGCCACTTTTCCAACTACACTACAGTAATACTCTAGTCTTAGTGATCCTGGACGACACTGTTTTAGCTATCACTCAGCTCTTCTTTTCCTGCATTATTTCATACATGATAATCATATCCAGATTATTAATTTTTTTTGCAGCAGACTCTTTCAGATATAATATTATTAATAAATATATTAAAAAAATTAACATGCATTCAGTTTTGTTTCTCAGATCACTGCTTCAGTGCTTGTTAGTGTCAACTGTAACCTGGGATTTGAGTTTTGACTCTTGGCAGTTTGTTAATTTTATTGATTTTTGAATGTTAAATATGTGTGTGAAAGAAGCCGGGGTGGGCAAGAAGGGGGAAGAGAATGAGTCAGACAGAGGTAAAAACAAAGACTGAGAGTTAGCGGTAAAGACACAGAGAATTTGTACATATTATTTTCAATGTAGCTTTCTGAGCATGGCTGATGTGTCAAAGACCAATTTTCATTTTTATGCATTGTATTTTATGAACAATAAAGATTTCTTTTATTTACTTGATTTGATTTATTAATAAATTAAAACTAATAAAAGCTTGTTTAAATTCAATAAATTTTGATTGCATTATTGTCCACTAAAACAAAAAATATTGTCCCTGTTTTGGGGGGACATGATCAGACCAAAACAAGATGACACACCCATTTCACACTAAAGATTGATAAGTTACTTTCTGTTTCTTAAGACTAGTAAACTTTAGCCACAAACAAGAGTTAATTAGCGCTTGAAAGATGTCACACACACACACACACACAACAAAGACCTGAGTGGCATACAGTGACTTATACCTGGCATACAAGTAAATACAAAGTGGGCCTCATTCTGTTTCAGAATTTGCCAAGGAGAACTGAACCCTTTCACTAGTTTCAGTTTCAGTTTCACTCAACACAATACTTAATAACGCTGTTTTTCCTCTTCTTCTTTTTGTTGTTTTTGTTGCACAAGACAGACATTATTATCTGGTTATTAAATATATATATATTTTTTTTTAATGTAAAAAAATGAATCAATTTTACAATACAAATTACAGTACAAATATATTGCCAAGTGTCAATACAATCACACAAGGAATGTTTTGTGGTGCCAAGTACACGCATCACACATTCACTCCAATCATAAAACTTAATTAAATTATAACAACAGCAAATAAACAGCCAGGTAAAAAGTCATTCATATATATAAATACAGTCATGAAAAATCCCACTGGCATCAAGCTGTGCATATCACATAAAACTGCCACTTCCCAAGGAACCCCTGTTAAAAATTACTGTCTTCCCGAGGACCCTCACTTAAAAATTTAAATTATAAGAAGTATCTACAACAAATTAACTAATTAACCCTGCCAGCTTACTCTGCTGGCCACTATCACCCTGTTTTACTCCAATCATAACCCTGACCCATCCAAGATCCTACGCACTGAAAGCATCCCTGCCTGGACCCAGCTGACATGGGAGTGGGTCTAGTGCAAGCTCACCGACAGACATCACTAGCCTGTTACACCCAGTGCCCCCCCCCCCCCCGCCCCCCCCCACACACACCCCTCCAGCAACAACACATGTGCATGTGGCTAGGGGAAACTACTCTGGACAAAGCAGGCGGCATTTATTTTCTATTTTCCCTGCCACTACATGGGGGGGGAAGTTCACAGTTCACCAACACAGTCAGAGCTCAAGTGATATTCTGCACAAGTGCTCTGGGCCTTGTTCTGCATCAAATTGTGTCAAAAACTATCAAAATATGCTGCATACACCAAGATGTGTTCCTCTGCATACCTGAACAATTTTTTTTTTATAATTACAGACTACCACCTTACTATTCTTAGTCTCTATAGTAACTTTATAACTCAGGAGTCTTAGTCTTACTCTGCCTTCACAGGCCAGCTCTGTTCAGCATTTCACACACAAACTCACATACTTCGATTTTGGTAACAAAGCCCTTTATTGTGAAGAAAAATCATATTTGCGTAGCATACCCCATACTGTGGACATTCTGTTGATTCTGAAAGGCATAAGCTGCAAACAAGTAGGCTTTTGGCTCGGCAGAACAAGGACTCGGTGAATAATAATTATGCTGCTCTAGTATAATTCTTTATAAATTATTGTTGATGCGCTGGAACAAGCAGGTGACTAGATAGTTGTAGGACAACAACACTAGTGGGCGTTGTTAAATGCTGTGTTTCTTCGGGTCAACCACCAACGACGTTTTTTTCAAAAAGGTCCCCACGTGTTGTCCCCAATCTGTAACTTACTGTCGGAGTGTGTGACCACACTGCCGGCCGGCATGCTACCTCCTACGAGTAAACAAAAACTACTCATACACAAAACTCGGTGCCCAAAACTGTCATTAACAATATTATATGTAATGGTAATTAAAAAAATGTTTTACTGCCAACCAAAAAAGTTAGCTTCACCGTAAAATAACACAGGCTCAGCGTGTAAATAGATCCGACACAATCTAGCCTAGTGTAAACTTCTGTGTTTTCAACACAAGCTTTTGAAATCTCTTTGCCTCGTGCTAGTTTTGCTGCCTGAAAACAAATACAGCTCTCATAATAGACCGATGAAACATTTTTTAGATATAAGATAAGTTACATTAAGAAATGGGAGATACTACAAACCTGTTGCTCAAGAAAATGTGTAAAATCAACCGATAAAACACACGTCAACTAAGCTACGACGAGTCCATCAACATGGCCCGTGCGACACTCTATCCCACAGTGCCTCTAGAAACGTCATTTCCGGTTTTGCCAAGCACTTGTTTTGGTTAAAAACGAAACGAGTCAAGCTGGATCCTGCTTTCGATATCAGCGTCAGAGATAGTGGCTTTTGACACACAGGACGTCATGGATCGAACAACAAGAGTGTTGTTTAGATATTACAAAGTTGGTAGAATATCTCCAGTTTTACTCAGCAGCAGTTTACGTTACCTGGGAATACAAGCCTGTGGTGCAAGAGCTTTGCCTTTGAAGGTCGATGCGGTTGATGCGCATTTGCAAATCAGCTCTTCATTTCCTTTCGATGCACGACAAAAAAACAGGCTTATCTGTACCACTTGTGCAGTCAAGAATGACAGTTCATTCAGTTTGGGGTTCTTTTATCCCAGAATTCACTCTGTTCGGAGATGGCTTTCAACTTCATCACAAATGTCGCAGAAAATAAATCCAGAGGAAATGAAGAAGCGCATGGAAGACCTCACAATTCGTTTCGCAGAAGCGCGGGAGCTTCTTGGGGATGCGGTACGATATTCGAAGTTCTTTTTCTTCTTCTTCTGTTGAGTGATCAACTTTATAGGTCTGAAGACTATGTCACTGTACGGAGTGCGCCAAAAAATAGGGGATGGGGGTGGGTGGGGGGTATAATATTTATAACCGTTTAGACAGTCGAGACGGTATGCTGGACCGGAGGCCACATTCTCGGGCAAGCAGTGCCACTCAGCTATGGTGCGCGGGAAGTAAGGAACCTTTCCGTAACGTAATCTGTTCTGCATCAGGGCATCGGATAAGAGAGAATGATTTCTGTCTGTGGCTTGCTGTGTTTGTTGATATGATCTGCTGTTTATGGCGATCAGACCATGGTGGTATTGGTACTTGTAGTGTATTTTCAAGTCTGTCACAATATATGCACCTGGGTTGTAGGGTAATTCACTGTGTTGTTTTCATATATATGTATACATGTATGTTCTGTAAAACATGCTGAAAGGGCTGTTAGTGTTACAAGTCCAATTACTTCTCTTCTCAGATAGCACAGAGTAATTGTTGCAAAGAGCTGTTTGGTGTTTGTAACGAACTTTGGGGTTGTAACTCTGGCTTGTCTCTACCATCTACCCTTCCTGTTTCAAGTGTTTGTGACCTTCCTGACACATTTGCTGACTATTTCATCCAGAAAGTGAAAACAATCCGCGATGAACTAGACAGTCAAATGCCAGTGCCAATCCTACCAACGGATGGCCTGTACACCCAATCTTCCTTGCACTTTTTTGAACCTGTGTCAATGCAATGAGTCAAAAACACGATTTTGCAATCCTCCCAGAAAACATGTTCACTAGATCTGCTTCTCACATCCCTCTTTGTTGAATGTTTGGAGCAACTGCTTCCTTCAGTGACAGTCGTCATTAATCAGTCTCTGAAGACTGGTGTCTTTCCCTGTTTTTAAGAAGGCCATTGTAAAACCACTTCTGAAAAAGCCATCTCTTGACCCCAACAGTTTGAAAAACTACTGGCCCATCTCCAGTCTTTCTTTTTTGTCAAAAGTCACTGAAAAAAACATCCTCTCACAACTCTCAGCATACCTCAATGCTAACAACCTCTTCCATACTACCTGGTCAGCCAGGGCACAGTACTGAAACTGCCCTGCTCAATATGATGAATGACATTCTGCATGCTCTATACAATGGCAATGTAACTGTCGTAACTCTTCTTGATCTGTCAGCTGCTGTTCAACACCATAGATCACAACATTCTCTGTTAAAGACTTGAGCACCTTTATGGAATTTCTGGTACACCTCTCAACTGGTTCAGATCCTACCCTTCCAACAGAACTCAGACTGTTACTATCAACAACAAACTGTCACAGCCAACCTTGCTCAATTTTGGCGTTTCACAAGGCTCTGTCCTGGGACCTATTCTGTTCATTTTGTACACAAAACCTCTGACTACACTCATTCAATGACACTCCATTTCTAACCAGTCTTTCACAGATGACACCCAGCAGCACAATTCCTGCCATCCAGATCAAACAGACACCTCAGTCCAGGGCATGCAGGATTGCTTTTCAGATGTAAAGACATGGACGACATCAAACCAACTCAAGCTGAATGATGATAAAACAGAGTGTCTGCTCATTGTCTCGAAAAGAGCCTCTCTCCCAAACCCTCACCCAACTTCCGTTCACATAGGAAACACTGATATTCTGTTTTCCTTGCAGGCAAAACATCTGGGCATAACATTCACTAACAATCTGTCCATGGAGCAGCATGTCACCAACATCTGCAGATCTGCCTACATAGAAATTTAGAGAATTAGTAACATCCATCACTATCTCACTATTGATGCTACAAAACCCGTCCTCTGTGCCTTTGTTTTGTCAAAGCTTGACTACTGTAATTCTCTTCTATCAGGTTCTCCAAAACATCTTGACAAACTCCAAAAGATACAAAATTCTGCAGCCAGACTTGTCTTCAAAGCTTGCAAGCATGAACACATCAAACCCCTCCTTCAGAAACTTCACTGGTTACCAGTAATCTCAAGAATCCAGTATAAAGTCGCAACTCTGTACTACAATTCTTTCACTGAAAATTACCCAGTATATCTTTCTGAACTCCTGACTGTCTACCATCCATCCAGACAACTTTGCTCCATTTCTGACACCAGAACTTTCTGCATACCTTTCACAAAAACAAAGACCTTTGCACAACAAGCTTTTTATTTCACAGGCCCAACACAGTGGAACTCGTTACTGTATGATGTTCGTCTCTCAGTATCAACATCCTCTTTCAAGCAAGCCTTAAAAACTCATCTCTTCAAATCTGCATATGTAATTAATACCCCCCAATCACACCTGTGTGTGTGTGTGTGTGTGTGTGTGTGTGTGTGTGTGTGTGTGTGTGTGTGTGTGTGCAATATCCCGCTGTACATTTTTGTATTTGCAGTATATCTACTTCTACTTGTATCATACATGTGTGCTAAAATCATAGTTTGGTCATGTTTGGTTACTGACAACTTTGGTTTATTTACTGAAATTGCTGTATGTAAATTCTTGCGTGGTTGGTGGTCATATGGCCCGAAACCTTTATTTATTTTTTGTTTTGTCCTTTGTATGTGTTTATACATTTTTCTGCAGCTTTTTGTATGGCGCATTGTGCTCTAGATCTTGCTAGGGATCATGCGCCATAGAAATGTCCATTGTTATTATTCTGTAATGAATTGGTGTATCAGTCCCATGGCAGTGACAGACTCTTCAAAAGCTGGAGTCCTCCTGAAGAAAAGACAAAAATTACTTAAACTAAGTTAAAGTGACTAACAATGTAGTCATAAGTAAGATAATGTGGAGTCACACACATGAATCACTTTATTTAAACTTGTATGCTTAGTTCCATTTGTTCTATTGCCCCTGATGACAGTATAGCATTCTTCCAAAGAACCAATAGGGCATACATGTACATAAATGCAATTTACCATCATTCAAAATCAGCAGTAAACTGGTATTCTCATGCCTGTCAGCCATTGCTAATTTTTTCTTAAAGAATTTCAAATATTTTGATGGAGTAAATGATCACTGTTCACCATCAGGGATAGATTTGTAAAACCACAGTGCGCCTGTGACAGGGTCAGACTGCAGAGAATACCTTCATGTGCTCATTGGGGCTTCAGTGCTAGGAGATATTACTGGCAGAGTTTTCAGAGAGGTGGAGCCACCTTTGCACTAACCAAGATTGAAAAAGCACTGCATAGAAATTACTTAAACTTAGTTAAAGCTAAGTTAGACCAAATTCCACCAAGCCATCACTGATCAATATAGAACAGCCTGTTCACTAAATAGCAGGTTTACATTTACACACTTCTTTGTACAGTTTGGGTGGGGAAGTTAATAGTGATAATAATAACTGTTTCATATTATTTTATATATAATTATATCCCCAACAACAACACAAATTCAACAACAAATTTTGAGCTCAAGGCATTGTGCAAAGAAACAGTCATAAAAATCAATGCCCTGCAAGTGTTATAAAATGAATTTATAAGGTTGGGCTTTTCCTGTCCTGACTAGGAAAACTTCACAGACAATGAAAATGGTTTAGAAAAAATGAAGACAGCTTGTCACATTGCTTCTAATAGATGGTAATTGGTATGGTTGTTGATTGTTGTAGGATTAAATGCTTCCTGTACTCAGCCCCACATAGTCATAGGTCTGGTAATCACGGAGATTATGGTCTCTAGGCTGTAGTTACCTCCCCTTCATGTGTGTGTGTGTGTGTGTGTGTGTGTGTGTGTGTGTGTGTGTGTGTGTGTGTGTGTGTGTGTGTGTGTTGCCTGCAAATGCTTGACATGGGCATATGAAAAAAAATATGGAAAAAAAAATCAAGGGGCCAATTCACTTTGCCAACTGGTTGGCCCAATTACTCAGTGTCTGAAAAGGGTTAATCAACGTAATACTAGTACATCCTTGCTATTCTGTCCTTGTAAATTCTAGCTGTCTCTTCCCCACAGTCCCCACAAGCTTGGTCTTTTTGTGTGTTTCTGATCAGTCTCATAATGGATTCATGATGAGTGAAGACTTAATGACGGCTCTTCCTTTTTCAGCGGGAAAGTCTTGGCTCAACATATTTCTCTGAAGACATGACAGAGGCACAAGAAGCAGTGTCTACAGCTATAGCAACATATGAAGCATTTCTGGCAGACTTGGATGAAGATCAACGAAAAGATGTGATCAGGACAATTGGGCTCCGAATGGAGGAATTAAAGGCTCAGGAACAAGCTATCAAGGATCTTTTGGACTAGCTGGTTGACAGTTTGTTCTTGTTCACTTGTTGTTGTTCTTATTTAATGTTATGGATTATTTCATTTGTGGAGCTTTTAGAGCAATTGTTATTTGTCAGCTTTGCAAGATTTGCTGTGTGTGGCTTTATGAGTTTAAACCATTGCATTATGTGTAGTACTGGGGAAGGGAGCCCCCTTTTGAGAGACTTACTCAGCCTTAAGACAATTTGTGTGTGTGAAAGTGCTGAAACCTTTAATACCCAGTAAACTGCCAAATCTGACTCACATCCCATCCAGTGTTATGCAGTTTGATCTGGGCCTTCTTTGGAAGAACAGAACTGCATCTGTTGTTGGAAGTCAGATCAGGCATATAGATCTGGCCCAGTTCCAGCTACACACTGTCTGGAATGGCCATACCTGGTCATAACTAAGAGGCTTCTGAATTGGGTCCAGCATGTTTACTGGTACTTCCACAAAGACCACCCCTGTAACCTTTTCCCAGCCCTTAGGTCAGAGTACAGAATACTGAAAGAATCTGTATTGTCTATGTGTGTAGACATAGAACTTTGCCTATCTACTGCATAAAATTACAGTGTGATGCCCAATATAGAAAACAAAGTTTCATTTAGTCATTGATACATGCAACAGCTTATTCCTGAAGGCAAACACTATCAAATAAACGAAAACGCTCACATTAAAACTCAGATCATAGGACATCCTTAAGTGAAATGTTTTCAATCTGTCTGTTAGGCGCCATGTAATGTCCTGCACAAATTCTGACTTTCCATGCAAACTCTGGAAAAGCAAATTGAAGAAGATAAACATTATTCCTGGTTTTGGCTGAAACCCTATGTGAGATACTTTTTTGTTTTGTTTTGTTTTGTTTGTTTTTTTGAGTTGCATGAGCATCATCAATTTGGGAGGAAAATGGTTAAGACACCTTTGCCTCATTTTTGTAGTGGTCTTAAAAGGTGAGTTCTACTGTATTGTGTATTAAGAATCTATCACTCAACAGATGGAGCCACTATAACCACACATTTGAATGATTCATTATCACAAGGAACTGAAAAGAGTTGCTGAGTGTTATTGAGATAACATATATATATATATGAATAAATCACTTAAAATGATTTGTTCTCAATACACATGTATGCATAAGCATCATTTAAGTAAAGGTTTAAAGGACTAGCTTCTCAAAACATGTAGTGTCCAACAGGTGGAAGAAATAAAACATATTACAATAATTGTTTTTATTTTGTTTCCCCTGGTTTTACATTTAAAAAATATATATATATGTCTGCACACAACAATGACAGTGTCCTAGCCTCTCCATGTAGTGCACACTCCCTCTTTCTTTGATATCATCAGCAATCAGGTACGAAAGTTGTGTGTTCATGTCACCTTTAAGAGCAAGATCAAATTGGCGATGGGTAACAGGCCAGCAGCTGTGACACAGGACAGTCTTTTCTGCAGCTGAGTTTGGTGACCATCCCTGACACAGGGGGATTCTAAACTGAAAATTAAACTAAAACCAACAGAGTGTTTTCAAACTAAATCCTTGATTTCATGTTTTCATTTTGATGTATTTTACCAGCTAGAGGAAGGACAAACCTGTTGGACAAGATGTGATTTGAGAATGCTAGTTCCTTTAATCTTCACAATACTGCACTCTGAAAGTCTAGATGTTCCCTCTACCATGGATTTGTGAACACACACACACACACACACACACACACACACACACACACACACACACACACACACACACACACACACACACATGTTTGCCATGCATCCTTTCAGACCCACACAGGTCCTTTCAGAACCACAAAGCTGTATCTTGCCTCAGAACCACACATGGTCCCTGCATTGGAGCAATGGGGGTCCCATACTTTTCATATTGTCGCAGCATGAGGCAGAAGTGGGAGTTTTCCAAGACCCACAATGCACGGACTGTGTACTTCAAATAACACATTTGTTTCTTTACCAGGATTCGTCCCCCTGTTCATGCCCAGTGATGTGTTTCATCAAGGAATACTTGAAGTGTCACGGAGAATGTCCTGGTGGTTTAAAGAGCTTTTGACACTGGAATGTGACTGGGTCTTTTTGGACCCATATTACATGCTCTCTGCTACTTGTATGTGTACCATTGTGATTAAATCTGTCCTGGTATTCAGGGTGTGAAAACATGTCATCTGTTCTTAGCTTTGTATAAGCTGAAACAAACATCAAAGTAAACAGTATAGCTACACTTCAGTTTAACAGCATACTACCACACTATAAAATGTGTTTACTGAACTTTGGTTGTAGTCTTGCACAAACTGTGGAATAATTTATTATTTAGCTCAATTTCTTTTTTCTCTCTCTTTTTTTTTTTTTTTTTTTTACAAAATCATGTGGCTCATGAAAAAGAAAAGGGATGGGAGGGGTGGGGTGTGAGAGCTATGATTTTGTCTTTTTTATATGTGTGCATTCACCTGACAACAGAGCTTAGAATAGGCCTACACATACTTCAGCATCATATCTTTGTCTTGTACAGCTATACAGTTTGTGATTTTCCATATCAATAAATGTGTGTTAATACATATTTAGTATGTTTTTGTCTTGTAACAAGGCATTTGATTTTTTGTTATTTATGTAAATTATGTTTTTTGTGTTGTAACAATGTATTTTCCTCTGTATGTAACAGTGCATTTATTTTCAGCATGCTGCTCATGTTAGTACATGTATGTGTGTATGTAAGGCTATGATATTCACTGAGTCAATTCAAATGTGATGGTGTACATTTCTTTGAAGATACCCAAGCATCTCAACTCTTGGCAACTTTTTTTTAACCAGCTGTTTTTTGTTTTTGTGTGTGCATGTGTATGTTTGTATTTATTAACCTAGAGAAGATGAGAATGCTACACCTGTAACAACAATAGTAAAGTTTGAATATAATGATCTGGTTATGAATTAGGAGTCCTGTTTTTTTGTCTCAGGAAACTAGTACTCAGAATGTTGATGTGTGTGTGTGTGTGTGTGTGTGTGTGTGTGTGTGTGTGTGTGTGTGTGTGTGTGTGTGTGTGTGTGTGTATGTGTGTTTTCATGCATTTGTGCAATGCCATTAGTTTATGATGATATATATATAACTGATAAAAATCAACAAGTTAGCATAAAAGTTCCCACATTTTCAGGTAAAAACACAGTTCACACAATTCTAAAATATCAGGTGACTAAAACCCGAAGAATAAAAAAACAACGACTAAAACTGAACTAATTGTTCACAGAGTCCAACTCAGCTGGTGAGTCATACCTCCCCCATCCCCCACCCCCATGTTTAGCACTGACCACACAGTGTGTGACATGGGTGGTAACAGTAGCTGTAACTGAAAATGCATTTTTTTAATTTTATTTTTTTAATGGAATAAGCCCAAACACAGAAAGTGCACCACACACACACACACACACACACACACACACACACACACACACACACACACACACACACACACATACACACACACACACACACACACACACACACAGATCCTTTGCTCAGATGACAATGAAAACATATTGTCATGTGGACAGCACCTCAGTTTTAACTAGTTGCAATTTGTTGAACCTAATATGAGATCTTTTTATTACACAAGAGGTTGATTTCAGGGTGGTGAAATATAATCTTTTAAAGTTTAATAATAAAAAATAAAGGGTATCCTCACTGGAAACGGCCATCATTCCTGAGCTACAAACGAGCAGACATCTAAGTCGCTTTTTCTGTGGAGTAGTGTGGCTCAATCACGTGCTTTGACGTCATCCCGGCTCCGGCAGACGACAAATCGAATGCAGAGTCCCAAACTCGTACCCCGTCTCATGGTTTCTGTGGACGCTATATGAAAGCACCATGTTCGCTTACTAACTCGTCATAGTTCAGGAGCTGTGTGAGAGTCGAGGTGGCCGTCCTGAGCTGTCCGTCCTAACGAGCCTTCTGGTTTCCGGGGACGTAAAGAATTATTGCACCGTGCTTCGGCATTGGTCACAACTTGTCCCTAATATGTCAACTGACATCTGAGGACATTAAGCATCACTTCATCATCATACTAACTCGTAAGTGACTGCCAGGCCAGACTCTTTCTTCTTTCTTTTACCAAACAAAATGAGAACTGTTTTGAGTGGCATTCAAATACTGGGCCATTCCTTAACTGTCAGTACTTGTCGGTCGTTTTTTGTTTTCTGTGTGTGTGTGTGTGTGTGTGTGTGTGTGTGTGTGTGTGTGTGTGTGTGTGTGTGTGTGTGTGTGTTTATATTTAAAAAAATGAAGCGGGTTTAAAGAGAAACTGGATCAGATTTAAAACTTGGAGTATCTCCGCACAAGCCCCACTGTCAATGATACTTGGGCATGTCACTAGCGAATTGTCCACTGTCGGATTTTGTAACGACACTCACGAGACAGACATTCGTTCCCTGCCCATGTTAGTGTCACAAATATAAAAACGCAGAGAGACATAATCAGTTATTTCTTTGAAAAGTTATTAATACGGTCTGCCGTTTAAAATGACTATTTTGCAGATACAACTGAAAAAGACCTATCCGGCTTTATAGCATGTGTGGTCCCTTGATCAATGTAAAATCCTGGACTGATGTTTTGTATGAGGCCACTCCCATGTGCGCCATTCCGCAAATGTGTGTGTGTGTGTGTGTGTGTGTGTGTGTGTGTGTGTGTGTGTGTGTGTGTGTGCGTGTGTGTGTGCGTGTGTGTGTGTGTGTGTGTGTGTGTGTGTGTGTGTGTGTAAGTGCAGTGACAGTGTAGTGATTGGTGCGTGATGTAGTATGGATACACTGATATCCATATAAATTATGCATACCCCTATAGTACCTTCGTGCCCCACCTCAGTCCTGATCATAAAACGGGCTTAATTATGGTCTAGTTTAAACACTGAAGCACCTTTCAGGCCCACGAACGGCAGCGGGGAAACTGAAACAAAGAACAAAACAAACAACGTTTTGCGAACAGTCACCATAACATGACGCTGTTCAGTGAAAACCGAGATCAGTCCATCCACAAAAGGAGTAATAAACAGGTGCATGCAATGACTGAATGTATTCCATGCTCTTGACTTCGTTCCAGCGGCTTCTACACGCACCACACATTTGTAACGACATCTTGCGCCTTTGGCTTACGCCGCGATGCCGGGGCTATACTCTCGTCAACTCGGGCATCCCGTGCAAAACAGTTAAGGTAATCGTTAGTACCCAGGGCTATGCCCACCGCTTGGTACAGTTGTCGACTTTCTTGTTGCCATAATTATGTCATAAGCCTAATGCAGGCGGCAAATACACCTACCTATCGCATTCAGTCTTAAATTCACCAATATTTACAGGTAGGGCCGTATATATCTATTTTGCTAAGGTTTGTTTGATTTCCAGTTCAGTGTTGGAAGACACAGCCGGAACCACAGTGGCAGAGAAACGGCCGGAGAGCGAAAGAGACGGAGAGAGAGAAAGAGGGAGGGAGGGAGGAAGAGAGAGAGGGGGTGGGGGGGGGGGGCAGAGAGGCGGGGTGGCAGTGAGAGAGAGAGAATAAGCTACTTTTTTGTTCTCCTCCTCCTGTCTGACAACACGTGCTTTGAGAACTCGAATAAGAAGAAAACTCGGCCAGAGTCGTTTTTGTTCTTTTTTTTTCATGTCCTTTTTTCTGTTTCACAAAGGGAGCGATAAGGGTAGGATAAAGGGCCGTCCGGACACAATGTCCCTTTCACAAAAAAAAAAAAAAAAACGAAACGTAAGTAAACATCCACAGAAACGATAAGGCTTATTAGGACGGGGACAATGGGATGGGTGGGGGGAGTATGGAGGTGGTGGAAGAGGGAGATTATATACCTATCGCTACACTGTCACCACCAGAATGATTTCTGCATTACGATGGGCAGCGATGAGAGCCACATTAATGTTTCAGTAGGAAGTGATGGACAAAGTCACAAGACAGTGTCCACAAACCACCACCTTTTTGATGAGAAAGGAGAGCCAAAGCAGTATTGAACCGATGTCCTTCCGCTTACCAGCCTAACGCCTTACTGCTAGGCCAAACCGGCTCACAAACCCGACACTAAATGGATATTACTTTTAAAGGTGCAAGTCTGAAACTGTCCAAAAACGATTTTGGCTCGCGCTATAAATAGTAAAGCTGAGCTACACATCGATGTAGAACTTCACTGCATATTATTTCTGGCATATTCGTGGAAACACGACCTAGCCCGTTTTGAGATACGTATCTGAGCACATGTAATTGCTTTGTTTTCACGGATGACGCAAATGATCTCCGTTAATTACGAATTATCGATGACGAGATGTATACCGTTCCGTGCACTCACTGTAGCGCAGGTGGAACTCCTCTCAGGCGTACCTGGTTGAACGGTGCTCATTTCCTGACGCTAACGTGCGCTGGTCTGGAAAACACTCGCGGCATTTAAATATGGTCAAAAATTTATGTCTCGCAGAATCCTTAATGCTACAGAGAGAGAGACAAACAGATGTGTAGACTTGCCCTGTCCAGTTGAAGAACAGCGCCTCCTTCGGTTAACATGGTCATTTCGATTGTGCTGTGTCTGGTCTTTCTTTCAGGTAAGAAAACAAATCCTTCATCTTCATTTGCTTTTATACGGGTTCGAACTGGTGTTCATGTATTGGATACATTTTTTTAAATTTTTTAACCAGTTTATTTTTCATGTGAGAAAGTTGGTTCGGTTTTACTTGGATCACCAAGTCAATTTATTTTACCAGCAAGACCAGTGCTACCAGCGAGACAAGTGATGCCCGGTCACTCAGCTACCCGTTAATTTGTTGTTTTGTTGTTATCAGTTTGAGTTAGAACTCAAACTGACAACAAAAACAACAGCAGCACGGGTGCGTGCTTCGCGGAGTATTTGGAATTTCAAGCACTGAAGCATTTGACTGAAGATTTTTGACAGTGAACTCCAGTTTAATTATAATTGTCTGTAGGTGGAATTTCGCACATTTGGCCCCATCGTAACTTTTCGCTGAAGACTGTTAAAAATGAACTTCCGTTTTGTTATGAGTCTGTGTAATGGGAATTTAAAACATTTGCTCCCATCATCAGTTTACTGAAGGATACATAAAATGAACTTTGTGTCATTATCGCACTCTCTGTTCTTATGCACAGCCGTAGTAACAATGTGAAACAGAACGAGGCCCAAAGCAAGGGTGAGGATGTACTTCTGGTGGAGTTTCTTTCAAGCGCAAATTAACTCCCCTTGCCTTGTTGGTTGATTCTTCATAGTAACAATGCATCTGATTGTGGGTATGCAGGATGGAGGGGGGTGGGATGGGAGGGAGGTGGGGGAGGGGGGGGGGTGGAGCACGATGATGACGATACGTGAAAACCGTCTCAAAATCCCAACGCGTATGGCATATCCTGAATAAAGTGGGGAATGTGTGTGTGCAAGGTTGTGGGTGAAAGACAAGAACAATTAAGTCAGTTGTATGAACGACGTGTGGTACGGAAGGCTAGGGTGATTGTAGACGACAACAGCCGCCCATGTCCTTGCTAAACATTATGAGCTTCTTCCATCTGGTAGACGATTTTGCGTACCTAAATCAAATACAGTTGATAGCATTCAATAGCATTCTGCAGTCAATAGCATTTCTGAACAGATAAATCTGTTCAGACGTCAAAGCAGTGTGTGTGTGTGAGTGTGATGTGGTGTGGTGTGGTGTGGTGTGGTGTGTGTGTGTGTGTGTGTGTGTGTGTGTGTGTGTGTGTGTGTGTGTGTGTGTGTGTGTGTGTGTGTGTGAATTACGTAAATTACTAGTTTGTTTATTATGTAACTTTTGTATTTTCAATAACTGTTCTTTGGGTTTTAAAATATAAAATATGTGTTATTGTGTACTGTGATGCGGTTAATGTTCAGCCACGTTTTAATTTCTCTGATGAGATAATAAATTAATCTTGAATCCGCTAGTTGGTGGACGTACGGCCGAGCCAGCGACACGTGGCGACGCTCAGCAAGGTGCGAGACTCGTCACTGGCATCCTGCAGGATGCCTTCTCGCAGAACGCCTTCAGGGGCTGGTACGATGGAGGTGGGGGAGGCCCCAGCAACGGCGGCCCACCATCCTCCGTCAGACTCGTCTTTGGGGGCATTTCAGGGTCAGTGGACGTCCGCAATCCGGGTCAAAGGTAGGCCTCCGTTTACTCGTTTGTTCGTTATTGTCTGAATGCATTTGGAGTTAGGTTTAACTGGTTCAGAGGGTTCTAAAAATGTATGAGTGCGTGTGCGTACGCGTGCGTACATGTGCGTACATGTGCGTGTGTGTGTGTGTGTATGTGTGTGTGTGTGTGTGTGTGTGTGTGTGTGTGTGTGTGTGTGTGTGTGAGTGCGTGTGTGTGCGTGTGTGTGTGTGTGTGTGTGTGTGTGTGTGTGTGTGTGTGTGTGTGTGTGTGTGTGTGTGTGTGTGTGCGCGCGCGCGCGCGCCGTGTGTGTGGTGTATTCAGTCAGTTATGTTTGAACCCATGTGTTGATGTGTACATTTTGTCTTAGTTGTTTGTTGAATTGGTAACAATCTTTATCTCGAAGTACATTATGTGTGCTCAATCATGATTATTTGGATTGTTCAGCGTTTTGAGCCGAAGGGTAGGCGCTTTGGGAATTTCCATTATTATGAGAAAGAAGAAGAAGAAAAAAAACAAGAAAAACAAAACAAAAACAAAACCACAAGACGACTAGCTCAGCACATTCACACAAATCATCTTAAGGTACGAGTATTAAACATAACACGTAATTAAAGTTTAAATTCATTTGCAATAAATTCATTAGGTTAATTAATCGCCTCAACAGCTGCACCAAGATCTGCTTTCTGAATGATCACTGGGTAAGTTTTGCTTTCCGTGGCCAATTTAGAAAAGGTGCCCCGTTTGAGGTGGTAGACAAAAAGAAAAGACGTACGGATGGAGGAGGAGGAGGAGAAGGAACAATACTGAAAGAAGGCAGGGTACAAAAAAGTATGTATGTGTGTGTGTGTGTGTGGTGTGTGTGGGTAGGGGTGGGGGGTGGGGGTTACACTGAACACACGTTATTCAATACATCAGCCTTCAAAGTGACATCAGAGACAGTCTCTGGAACGTAACACGTCAAACGTCTTCGAGCCTCGTATAACAGTGCATCAACTTTCAGGACCGAAGGTTCCCGAATGAGGCGATCGGCCAACGAAGGCGAAGGCGAAGAAAGAGCCATAAAGTTCCGTGGAAGCATGAAGATCGTGGAAGGCCTGGAATGGCACGACGACCTTCTGTACCCCAACACCTCCTTCTACCGAAAGCTGGAAGCACACATTGTCGACATGGTCAGTTTAGTTGAACGTGTGTTGCTGTCGTGATAGTAACAACCCAGTGATGACGGCACAATACTGATGATGTGATGATACTGATGATAAAAATGATCGTGGTGATGATGACTATATTGGTATGCAGTCATTTAAGACGCACGCGCGTGCATAAGTAGACAGATGTTTTGTTGAAGAACTGAGACTATAAATAGTCGACTCGGTGGCTTAATAACATACGCATGACTCTTTACAGACATAGTTTTCAGTGTGACCAGGCATCGTTTAATGACATAAGTTCTCAACCATTCTCAAACTGTTGCAGCTGGACCAAATAGTAGGAACAACACCTCTATCGGCCTTTTACGCCGGAGCAGTCGTAGACCGTTTCAGGTTGGTTCGTTTCTGGATCTGTGTGTATGTAGTGGGAGGGACATAGGCTAGGCTGTGTCGAGCGTCGAGTTTGCTGTGGAGTGTAGAGGGTGAAGTAGTGTGTGGAGTGTCGAGAGTGTTGTCGAGTGTCAAGAGTGTTGTCGAGTGTGTTGTGGAATCTCGACTGTGTTGTGAAGTGTCGAGAGTATTGTGGAGTGTCGAGAGTGTTGTGGAGTGTTGAGTATGTTGTGGAGTGTTGAGTGTGTTGTGTAATGTTGAGTGTGTTGTGGGATGTGGAGAGTGTTTCGGAATGTCGAGTGTGTTGTAGAATGTCGAGAGTGTGGTGGTGTGTCGAGAGTGTTGTCGAGTGTCGAATATGTTGTGGAGTGTGTTGTGGAGTGTCGAGTGTTTTGCGGAGTGTCAAGTGTGTTGTGGAGTATCGAGAGTGTTGTGGAGTGTCCAGCGTGTTGTGGAGTGTCGAGTGTTTTATGGAGTGTGTTTGTTGTGGAAAATCGAGTTTGTTGTCAACTGTGTTGTGGAGTGCCGGGTGTGTTGTCGAGCATCACTGTATTGTGAGTGTCGAGTGTCAAATGTGTTGTGCAGTGTCGAATGTGAAGTGTGTTGCTGAGTGTCGATAGTGTTGTGGGATGTCGATAGTGTTGTGTAGTGTCGATAGTGTTGTCACTGGAATGTCGAGTGTGCTGTCGAGCTTCGTGTGTGTTGTGGAAGGTATGTGAGTGTGTTGTGGGATGTCGAGTGTGTTGTCGAGCAGTGTGTTGTGAAGTGTCGAAACGGGATGCGGACCAGCCGCCTTTTGATTCAGTGTCCTGTGCCGTAACAAATCACCTATCGTTTCTGTACCTTGCCCTTAGTCGGGGCAGCATCAATGTAGAGTTCTCCGTGACCTACAAACTGAACACAACGGACGGTGTTACCCTGCCGCCAGGCAACTTGACAGTGGAGGAGCGCATCAGTGAAGCCATCTCGGAAGTGTTGAACACCTATTTAGAGGCATCCAACATCACTGTTGACTCTGGTACGACGCAGACCACTGGTAAGGTTCTCGATGTCATCGTATTCAACGAGCACGCGGGCGTGTGTGTATAAAGAGAGAGAGTGTATATCTATATATATATACATATCTATACATATATCTATCTATCTATCTATCTATCTATCTATATATATATGTGTGTGTGTGTGTGTGTGTGTGTGTGTGTGTGTGTGTGTGTGTGTGTGTGTGTGTGTGTGTGTAGACATATATATTGTGTGAACAGATATGTAGATGTGTGTATAGATATATTCAGATAGGCTGTGGTGTGTGTGTGTGTGTGTGTGTGTGTGTGTGTGTGTGTGTGTGTGTGTGTGAATAATGCACGCATATATATATATATGGTAGATATGCAATAACATGCGCACGTTTGTTTTATTTGTAAATGTAACTATTAACAGATCTGCATGGCTTAAAATCCTAGAACGCGAAGAGATATAAATGTAGGCAACGTTAATATAGTCTTGGCATTTTCAGAGAGGCGTCGGATTCTTGATTTGCATTTTTTTTTAGTGGGGCTCATGTGTTTAAGTTTCAACATCGGTTGAGTATCGAAATGGTGTACTGTTGTTGGATACCATCTGAAAAAACTTTCGAAACTAGTGAAAGGATTTATATAAAATATAACCAGACACATTTCAAATATGTTAGGCTAGCCTATTAGCGAGATAAATAAACATGTGATCCCCACAGAAACTGTGCAAAAATCAGGAATTTTGACGGGCACATGGCTGGTTGTGTGCAGAATTTCCATCGGAAATAGTTGTTGAAACTGAGTCGTCTACTCTCGGGGAGGCGTGGACAACCGTGTTGTCGACTAATCTAGAACTTGTGACAACTTCCACAAGCACCATCATTTCAACAGAAGCAACTGACGTCATAGAAGCCACACCAAGTTTTGAACCTACGTCATCAATGCCATCTAGTGACGCTGCCATGTCGTCATCATGGAATGAGGAGTTTTCACCTTCGTCCACAACCGATGCTCCTGGTTACGCATCATCGATTGCAGGTGCTTTATTATTCTAAGTAGTTAAGGATTCCAAATGTGTATGTTTTTTTGTTTTTTTTATGATCAGTTTCTTGACCCCGCGCCCATTTTCAGTGCTTGTCGGCAGTATAGACATGTATCGCATCCCTCTGCCTGCCGCTTACCTTTTACATAAAATATAATCAGACATATTTTGAATGTGTTAGACTAACCTATTAGCGAGATAAGTAAACGCATGAGCCCCACAGAAGGATTTGCAAACCTTGATTCCGCACGAAAGTTTGTGTATGGATTGTTCTTCAGTGCTTGTAAGAGACTGTGGGAAATCCAGTGCAAAACCAGTATGTCATAAAATTGTGCGAAACATCTTGTTTTTGTCAGTAACTCATTGAAGTTTCAATGTCAAATGAAAGCCAAACGACTTTGGATACAGTTTCCTGTATATTGTATAGTATGTGGACTATGTATAGTAATTTAATGGTCAAGTGGGTAACGTCCAGCACACATATGCGACACCTCGTCTTCATGGTTATGGTACTAAATTTTCTGTAAAGCTATAGCCAGCAGGGTTTACCAATAAGCCGAAAGAAAGTAGTCGAGCTATTTACAGCACACATGTTTCCGAATTTGAAGAACACGTGTTGGTTGCAGACGAAATGGAACGCGTTAGACGGGATGTGGCATAATATACACTGTCCTGTTCAAACGGGTTCTTGTATGTCTTCGATAAAAGGCCTGTTGTTTTATCTTTCATTCACACACTTTAACTAAAGAACTGAGCTGATTTCTGCTGAGTGCTGTATTGTGAGCCTGTCAAGAGATCAAGTGTGAAAATTCCCATTTTCAGCAGCCATTTTTACGTGACGGACGGTTAGTAATATAAATTAACAAAGACTTAACAACACTTATATTCGATTTTATTACCCATACTGCTTCTTGAACAAGTGCAGGACAGAACACAACAAGCCATTAGCAGTTTTTATTCATTTCGACAGAACGGGAATGAGATTTACCAGCACTAGAAGAACAACCCATATATCCACATCTGTTGTTACATTTTTCAGTGCATTATGGTCGTCGATTTTATGTTCGAAAGAAATTGCCGTTGAGGAAGAACTATTGGCGATAAAGCTAGCGAAATCTTGACACCTGTTTCGATGAATTCACGCCTAAAAGGCAAAACCCCATCTGTGCCAACTTAGTACACGCCGTCTCCTTCACACCTAGAAGGCTACACACCTCTTCACCTTAATTACACGCCAGCTTTTTCACAGCTAGAAGGATATACACTACCTCCCCCGTAACCATACACCGTCTTTTTCACGCATAGTAGGTTATGTACACATCACCTCTTTCGGGTGAATTACACGCCGTCTCTTTCACACCTAGTGGGTTAAACGCACCACGCCGTCTCTTTCACACCTAGTAGGATAAATACACGACCTCTTTCACCTGAACTACACGCCGTCTCTTTCACGCACAGTAGGTTAAACACACCACCTCTTTCTCATGTATCTTTCACGCCTAGTAGGTTAAACACACCACCTCTTTCTCACGTCTCTTTCACGCACAGTAGGTGAAGCACATCACCTCATTCGCACGAACTATACACTGTTTGAACACTACCTCTTTCGCCTGAACTGCGCGCCGTCCTTTTCACACATAGCAGGCTACAAACTACCTCTTTCGCCTGAACTACACGTCGTCTTTTTTACACCTAGCGGGCTACACGCCTGTAAACCATAACTATACACTATAACCTTTTCAGGTTTGGTAGCATACACGCCACATTGTTCGCCTTGGCTATATACCGACTCTTTCACATGCACTGAGTAGGATTTTCCCACCACCTCTTTCGCCTTAACCGTACATCGTCTGTTTTACACCTAGCAGGCTACACACCACCTTTTCACTTGAACTACACGCCGTCTCTTTCGCGCCTAGTAGGTAAACACAATTTCTTTCACCATAACTCTACCGTCTCCTTCACACCTACTAGGCTGAATACCTCTTTTACTTAATTATATTCCATCTTTTTCACAGCTAGTATTCTACACAGTATCTCTTAAGTTTCCATGGATCTAGACGCAGTGTTGTTTTAACACCCAGCTGGCTTTACACCATACTTTACACGCCAGCTAAGGTATGGAACTTAGTACACATCATCAGTCAGACCTTAGCCGCACACAAATATCTTTCACATTAACTGTACACAACCACAATCTCTTGCACTCTAAAGGCGCACCACGTTTTCATACCACGCCCACACACCATGTTTTCATACCACGCTCACACCACCGATATACTGCTACTACATCTTTTTTATTCGCACATTCGTACACCATTAGAGTTGAGGACTTGCAGCCAACCAGCTAAGAGACCCTTTGTTGGGTACCTCTCACTGGTTTGCACAGCCGCTGACACACTGACTTTGTCCACGACAGAATACAGCGGAGTATCAACAACAGCCACCACCATCACCACAGAGAAGCCATCTGCAGCCACAACCACTATGACGATAGAAACACTGACATCAGAGACACTGGATGTGACAACTACGGAAACTCCAACAACAGCAACACAGGATGCTCTAACACCAAAAACACCAACAACAGAACCAGCGGCATTAACAGATACACAAAAAACAACGACAGAAACGCCGGCAGCTACAACCATAGATACACGAAAAGCATCAACTTCTACAGAGACGCCAACTACAGAGACACGAACACCAGCTACAGCCTCAGAATCATCAACATTAACTGCAGTCACAGAGGCGTCAACAAGTACGGACTCAACAGCTTCGACACCAATTACAGAGATTCCACCCGTAACTACAGAGACAGGAACGACGGAGACATCAGCAACTACCAAACCACCACCAAGCACAACCGAGACACCGACAGGAATGACTGAGACACCAGCAACAGCTACAGAGATGCAAACAGCTACTAAGACACCAGCAACAAGTATGGACACACAAGTTACAACTACCGAGACATCAACAGTCGCAGAGACTCAAGCAAGTACTAAAAACCCAACAACTACTAAAACACCTTCAGCATTTAGTGAGACACTAACAACTGCTAAGACGCTAACAGCAGCTGCCGAAACACCAACGGCAACTACAGAGATAAAAGCAAGTACTACAGCACTAGCAGGAACAGCTGTCACACCAACAACAGTTACAGAAACACCAACACAAACTGCTGAGACATTAACAGCAAATACTGAGAAAGAACCAAGTACTTCTGAAACGCCAAATTCAATCTATGAGACACCGACAATAACTGCTGAGAGACCCACAACAAATGCTGAGACACGACCAGCAACAGCTGAGACACCAACAACAACTGCTGCGACAACAACAATAACTGCTGAGACACCAACAACAACTGCTGAGACACCAACACATGCTGAGATACTAACAACAGATGCTGAAACACCAACAACTGCCGAGGCACCACCAACAACTGCTGAGACATCAACAACAATTGCCGAGGCACTTCCAGCAACTGCCGAGACACCATCAACAACTGCTGAGACACCAACAACAACTGCCGAGGCACCAACAACTGCCGAGGCACCAACAACAACTGCTGAGACACCACCAACAACTGCCGAGGCACCAACAACAACTGCGGAGAGACCAGAAACGACTGCTGAGAGACCAACAACAACTGCTGAGACACCAACAACAACTGCTGAGACACCAACAACAACTGCTGAGACACCAACAACAACTGCTGAGAGACCAGCAATAACTGCTGAGACACCAACAATTGTTGACACACCAGCAACTGCCGAGGCACCATCAACAACTACCGAGGCACCAACAACTGCCGAGGCACCAACAACAACTGCTGAAACACAAACAACTGCAGAGGGACCAACAACAACTGCCGAGGCACCAACAACAACTGCCGAGGCACCAACAACGACAGCCGAGGCACCATCAACAGCTGCTGAAACACGAACAACAACTGCTGAGGGACAAACAACAACTTCTGAGACACCAACAACAACTGCTGAGACACCAACAACAATTGCTGAGACACAAACAACAACTGCTGAGAGACCAGCAACAACTGCTGGGTTACCAACAACGACCGTTGAGACTCCGACAACAACCGCTGAGACACCAGCAATAACAGCGGAGACATCAACAACAACCTCTGAGACAATAACAACTGCTGAGGCAACAACAACTGAAGAGACAGAAACAACTGCTGAGACAAATGCTGAGACACCAACATCAGCTGAAGGACCAACAACAACTGCTGAAACACCAACAACTGCCGAGGCACCAACAACTGTTGAGACACCAACAACAATTGCCGAGACAGCAACAACTGCTGAGACACCAACAACAACTGTCGAGGCACCAACAACAACTGCCGAGGCACCAACAACAACTGCTGACAGACTAGAAACAACTGCTGAGACACCAGCAACAACGGCTGAGAGACCAGCAACAACTGCTGAGACACCACCAACAACAGCTGAGACACCAACGACAACTGCTGAGACAGGAACAAAAACTGCCAAAGGACCAACAACAACTCCCGAGGCACCAACAACTGCTGAGACACCAACAACAACTGCCGAGACAGCAACAACTGCTGAGACACCAACAACAACCGCCGAGGCACCAACAACAACTGCTGAGACAGGAACAACAACTGCCGAAGAACCAACAACAACTCCCGAGGCACCAATAACTCCTGAGACACCAACATCAACTGCCGAGGCACCAACAACAACTGCTGAGGGACCAACAACAACTGCTGAGACACCAACAACAACTGCCGAGGCAACAACAACAGCTGCTGAGAGACCAGCAACAACTGCTGAGAGACTAGAAACAACTGCTGAGACACCAACAACTGCTGAGAGACCAGCAACAACTGCTGAGACGCCAACATTAACTGCCGAGGCACCAGCAACAACTGCTGCGACACCAGCAACAGATGAGACACCAACAACAACTGCTGCGACAACAACAACAACTGCTGAAACACCAACAACAACTGCTGAGACACCAACACGTGCTGAGATACCAACAGATGTTGAAACACCAACAACTGCCGAGGCACTACCAACAACAGCTGAGACATCAACAACAATTGTCGAGGCACTTCCAGCAACTGCTGAGACACCACCAACAACTGCTGAGACACCAACAGCAACTGCCGAGTCACCAACAACAACTGCCGAGGCACCAACAACAACTGCCGAGGCACCAGCATCAACTACTAATACACTATCAATAACTGCCAAGGCACCAACAACACCAACAACAACTGTCGAGGCACCAACAACAACTGCTGAGAAACCAGCAACAACTGCCGAGGCACCAACAACAACTGCCGAGGCACCAGCAACAACTGCTGAGACACCATCAACAACTGCTGAGACACCAACAACACCAACAACAACTGCCGAGACACCGACAACAACTGCCGAGGCACCAGCAACAACTGCTGAGACACCAACAACTGCTGAGATACCAACATCAACTGCAACAACACCAACAAGAACTGTCGAGGCACCAACAACTGCCGAAAGACCAACAACAACTGCTGAGACACCAACAACAACTGCTGAGACACCAACAACAACGGCAGAGAGACCAACCACAACTGCTCAGAGACTGACAACAACTGCTGAGACACCAACAACAACGGCTGAGACACCAACAACTACGGCAGAGAGACCAACAACAACTGCTCAGAGACAGACAACAACTGCTGAGTCACAAACAACAACTGCAGAGAAACCAGCAGCAACTGCTGAGACACCAACAGCAACTGCCGAAAGACCAACAACTGCCGAGGCACCAACAACAATGGAGGAAACTGAAACATCAACTGAGACACCCACTACAATGACTGAGACACAACCGTTAACTACTGAGATACGAACAAGTAACACACCAACAACTGTTGTGACATCAACAACTGCTGAGACATCCAGAACTACTGTTGAAGCTCACACTGCTACTGAGACAACACAAGCAACTTCTCAAACACCAACAACAACACCTGAAACATCAACAGCAATTACGGAGACACTACCGATAACTACTGCGATACCAAGAACTGTTGAGACTTCCCAAACAACTGCTGGGGTACCAAGAACAACTGCTCATACACTGACAACTACTACTGAGACACCACAAACAACTGCTCAGACTCCACCACCAACTGCTGAGACACCAGAAACAACTTCTGAGACTTCAACAACTGCTGATACACCAAAGTTTGCTGAGACATCAAGAACAACGGGTGAAACATCAACAACTACTGAGACACCACAGACAACCGGCAAGACACCAACCAGAACTGAGACATCAGCAACAGTTACTGAAAGCTTGCCTATAACAACTGGCACAGCAACAACCGCTGAGACACGAACAACGTCTGCTGAGTTACCGACAACGTCTACTGAGATTACACAAGCAACTACTGATAAACCAATTATTGCTGCGACACCACCAATAAGGGCTGATACACCAACTACTGAGACACCACAAACAACCGTTCTAGATCCTACAACTACTACTGATACTAGAGAAACAACAGCGGAGACTCCAGCAACATCTTCAGAGACACCAACCAAACTGCCTGAAACATCAGCAACTTCTGAGACAGAAGCAGCTCCTGAAACAGCGCAAACAACTGCTGAGATTCAAGTAACACCAGATGAAACATCAACAGTTGTACCACCACCAACCATTGCGACATTAACTACTACTGCGGTGACACAAACAACTGCAACATCAACAACAGTTACAGAAACAACACCAATAATAACTGATATGCTAACAACAAGAAGTAAGAGACCAACAACGGCTGAAACATCAGTAAGAACTGCGGAGTTACCAACAACAACTGCTGAGTTACCAACAACAAAGGTTGAGTTACCAACAACAAATGCTGAGAAACCAACAGCAAATGCAGAAACACCAACAACTGCAAAGACACGAACAGCAACTGCTGAGTTACCAACAACTGCTGAGACACCAACAAAAACTACTGGGTTACCAACAGCAACCGCTGAGACACCAGCAACAACCGCTGAGACATCAACAATAACTGAGGAGACATCAACAACAAATGTTGAGACAATAACAACTGCTGAGACAAGAACAACAGATGAGACACGAACGACTGCTGAGACACCAACAATAACTGCAGAGACGCCGACAAGAACTACTAAGATAGCAGCAACAATTGCTGAGGCAACAACAACTGCTGAGAGAACAACAACAAATGTCGAGACACCAACAACTGCTGAGACACCAACAATTACCGAGACACGGCAAACAACTGCACAGGCTCAGACAACTACTACTGAAGCAACAGGAACAACTGCTGAGATTCCAGCCCCAACTACTGAGACACCAACAACTATTACGCAGACAGCAACAACGTCTGACACACCAACGACAACTACTGAAAAACTAAAAACAACTGTTGAGACTCTATCAACGAGTGATCAAACATTAACAACTACTGCTGCTAACATACGAATAACAACTATCGAACCGCCAGAAAGAACTGCCGGGACTCCAGCAAAAACAGCTGAAACACCAACAACAATTACTCAGGCCCAAACAACAACCAGAACTGAGACAATAACATCGATTGCTGATAAATCAACAGCTGCTAGTGAGACAGCAAAAACAACTACTGAGACACCAACAACAACGGCTGAAACACAAACAACACCTGCTGAAAAACCGACAACTATTTCTGAGACACCACCAACAACAACATCAGCAACAACAGCGGAGACACCAACAACTACTGTTGATAAATCAACGGCAGCTAGTGAGACAGCAAGAACAACTACTGAGACACCAGCAACAACTGCTGAAACACCAACAACACCTGTTGAAAAACCAGCAACTATTTCAGTTACAGCGCCAACAACAACACAAGCAACGACAGCGGAGACACCAACAACTACTGTTGATAAATCAACGGCTGCTAGTGAGACAGCAAGAACAGCTACTGAGACACCAACAACAACTACCGAAAAACCAACAACTATTTCTGTGACACCGCCAACAATAACACCAGCAACAACAGCGGAGACACCAACAACTACTGTTGATAAATCAATGGCAGGTAGTGAGACAGCAAGAACAACTACTGAGACACCAACAACAACTGCTGAAACATCAACAACACTTGCTGAAATACCAACAACTATTTCTGTGACATCGCTAACAACAGCGGAGACACTAACAACTACTGCTGATAAACCAACAGCTGTTAGTGAGACAGCAAGAACAACTACTGAGACACCAACAACAACTGCTGAAAAACCAACAACTACTTCTACGACACCGCCAACAACAACACCAGCAACAACAGCGAAGACACCAACAACTACTGCTGATAAATCAACAGCTGCTAGTCAGACAGCCAGAACAACTACCGAGACACCAACAACACCTGCTGAAAAACCATCAACTATTTCTGTGACAACGCCAACAACAACAACGGAAACAGCAACAGATACTGCTGATAAATCAACGGCTGCTAGTGAGACAGCAAGAACAATTACTGACACACTACCAACAACGGCTGAAACACCAACAACACTGGCTGATAAACCAACAACTATTTCTGTGGCACCGCCAACAACAACTGGGACACCAACTACCACTACTGCTACGACCACACGAACGACAACTACTGAAACAACTGCCGACACTCCAACTGAAACAAATGAGACACCAGCAACAGTTACTGAGACCCAAGCAACAACCAGACCTGAGAAAGTAACAACGGTTGCTGAGACTTCACCAATAACAACTTGGATACGAACAACAAGAAATGAGACGCCAGCAACTGCTGAGACAACAGTAACAACCGCTGAGCCACCACCACCAACGCTAACAACAACTGCTGAAAGACCAACGATTGCTGAAACAACCACAACAATTGCAGAAACAACATCAACAGCTGGGACACCAACAGTTACTACCGAGGCACAACAAATAACTGCTCAGGCACCAACAACCACCGAAACATCGACAACAGCTACAACGACACCAACAAAAGCTGCAGAGACATCAACAATAACTTTAGAAACAACACCTACACCCGCTGGGACACCTGCTGATACATCAACTACTGCAGAGACAAGAACAATAGCAGAAACGACATCAACTACTGTGACACCAACAATAACTACGGAGGCACCAACGGAGATTGCGACACCATCACTAACAGGTGAGATTACAGCAACTATAACTACTGTGACACGAACAGCTACTGAACAACGAGACAGAACTGCCGAGACATCAACAACAATTACCGAGACACAAACAACGGTAACTCAGACACTAACCACTGTTACTGAGGCATCACATATAACCACGGAGGTACCAACAGCAATAGGTAAGACAACAGTTAGTGCTGGGGTACCAATAGAAACTGGTGAGACACCAACAATAATTACTGAGACACAAACAACACCCACAACTGAGATACTAACAATTGCTGAGACACCACCAATAACTACTGAAACACCAACAACAAGAACTAAGACACCGATAACTGCTGAGGTAGTAATAACAACAGCTGAGACACCACCAACAATTGCACCAATAACGAATAATATACCAACAGCAGCTACTGAGACACCAACAACAACTGCTGAGACACCAACAACAACTGCCGAAAGACCAACAACTGCCAAGGCGCCAACAACAACTGCTGAGAGACCAACAACAACTGCTGAGACACCAACAACAACTGCTGAGACACCAACAACAACTGCTGAGAGACTAACAACAACTGCGGATACACCAACAACAACTGCTGAGAGACCAACAATAACTGCCGAAAGACCAGTAACAACTGCCAAGGCACCAACAACAAGTCCTGAGAGACGAACAAAAACTACTGAAACACCGACAACAACGGCTGAGAGTCTAGCAACGACTGCTGAGACACTAACAACTGAGAGACCAACAACAACTGCTGAGACACCAAAAACAACTGCTGAGACACCAAAAACAACTGCTGAGAGACCAACAACAACTGCTGAGACAACAACAACTGCTGAGACACCAGTAACAACTGCTGAGACACCAACAACTCCTAAGAGACCAACAACAACTGCCGAGGCACCATCAGCAAGACCAACAACAACTGCCGAGGCACCAACAACAACTGCCGAAAGACCAACAACAACTGCCGAGGCACAAACAGCAATAGAGGAAACTGAAACATCAACTGAGACACCCACTACAACGACTGAGACACAACCGTTAACTACTGAGATACGAACAACAAGTAACACACCAACAACTGCTGAGATACAAGTAACGACTTCCGAGACATCAACAACCGCTGTTGCATCAACGACTGCTGAGACATCAAGAACTACTGTTGAATCTCACACTACTACAGAGACACCACAAGCAACTTCTCAAACTCCACCAACAACACCTGAGACACCAACAGCAATTACGGAGACAGTACCAATAACGACTGCGATACCAAGAATTGCTGAGACCTCCCAAACAGCTGCTGAGTTACCAATAACAACTGCTCAGACACTGACAACTACTACGGTGACACCACAAACAACTGCTCAAACGGCATCACCAACTGCTCAGACACCAATAACTACTTCTGAGACTGCAACAACTGCTGATACACCAAAGTTTGCTGAAACATCAAGAACAACGCGTGAAACACCAACAACTATTGAAACACCACAGACAACTGGCAAGACACCAACCAGAACTGAGACATCAGTAATAGTTACTGAAACATTGCCTGTAACAATTGGCATAGCAACAACACCTTTAACAAATGCTGAGACACGCACAACATCTGCTGAGTTACCGACAATGTCTGCTGAGATTCCACAAGCAACTACTGTTAAACCAACAACTGCTACGACACCATCAACAAGGGCTGATACACCAACAACAGCTACCGAGACACCACAAACAACCGCTCTAGATCCTACAACTACGACTGACACAAGTGAAACAACTGTGGAGACCCAAGCAACAACTTCAGAGACACCAACCAAACTGCCTGAAACATCAACAACTTCTGAGACAGAAGCAGCTCCTGAAACAGCGCAAACAACTGCTGAGATTCAAGTATCACCTGATGAAACATCAACAATTGTACCACCACCAACCATTGCGACATTACCTACTACTGCGGTGACACAAACAACTGCAACATCAACAATAGTTACTGAAACAGCACCAATAATAACTGATATGCTAACAACAAGAAGTAGGACACCAACAACGGCTGAAACATCAGTAAGAACTGCTGAGTTACCAACAACAACTGCTGACCTACCAACAACAACTGCTGAGTTATCAAAAACAAATGCTGAGACACCAACAGCAAATGCAGAAACACCAGCAACAACTGCAGAGACACTAACAACAACTGCTGAGTTACTGACAACTGCTGAGACACCAGCAACAACTGCTGAGACACCAACAACAACTGGTGGGTTACCATCAACGACTACTGAGACACCGACAACAACTGCTGAGACACCAACAACAACTGCTGGGTTACCAACAACGACCGCTGAGACACCAACAACAACTGCTGAGACACCAACAATAACTGCGGAGACACCAACAACAACTGCTGAGATAGCAACAACAACTGCTGAGGCAACAACAACTGCTGAGACAACAATAACAACTGACGAGACACCAACAACTGCTGAGACACCAACAATTACCGAGACACGGCAAACAACTGCACAGGCTCAGATAACTATTACTGAAGCAATAGGAACAACCGCTGAGACAATAACAACTGCTGAGACAACAACAACTGACGAGACACCAACAACTGCTGAGACACCAACAATAACTGCAGAGACACCAACAACAACTGCTGAGATAGCAACAACAACTGCTGAGGCAACAACAACTGCTGAGACAACAATAACAACTGACGAGACACCAACAACTGCTGAGACACCAACAATTACCGAGACACGGCAAACAACTGCACAGGCTCAGATAACTATTACTGAAGTAATAGGAACAACTGCTGAAATTCCAGCTCCAACTACAGAGACACCAAAAACAATTACGGAGACAGGAACAACGTCTGACACACCAACGACAACTACTGAAAAGCAACAAACAACTGTTGAGACTCTATCAACAAGTGATGAAACATTAACAACTGTTATAACACCACCAAGGAGTATTGTGACGTCGACAACTACTACGGAGACACAAACAACTACACAGCGGTCAACAAAACTAAGTACCGAAACACAGACGACAGCTTCTAAGTCACCAACAACAGCTGCAGAGTCGCCAATAGCTCCTGAGGCACCAATAACAACTACCGAAACACCACAAACAACTCTAGCAACAGCTGCTGAAATAAATACTAAGACACCACCAGCATCAAATACGACACCAAGCGACGCTGTTGAGACAACTACAACTACAAGGCAATCAATAATGCTAACCACTGAAATACAGGCAACAGCCCCCGAGTCACCAACAGCTGTGGAAACAACAAAGTCTGTGGAGACACTAATAGGAACTACCGAGAAACCAACACGTACTCCTGAGACACCAACACCTTTGGATACATCAACACAAACTGCTGAGACACTAACAACGTTTGAGTCATCACTAACTACCGAGACACCACAACCAACTGCTCAGGCACCACAGACTACTACCAAAACAACAGACGCTATAGCCGCAACATCAGCACAAACTGAGAAGACACCACCAACAATTACTGAGACTGCAGCAACTTCCGAAACACCACAAGCAACAGTAACAACCTATAAGTTACCAACAATAACTGCAGAGACACCAGCAAATACAGAAACACCACCAACAACTACCGAAATACCATCATCAACCGCAGAAACACCAACAGCTACAGAGGTACAACCAAGTACTACAACACCACCAAGAACTACTGACACACCAACAGCAGCTATCGAAACATCAACAACGTCTGAGACACTACCAACAACTACTGAGACACCAACGACAGCAATGACAGCAACACCTGTTGCAGAAACAGTAACTGCAGAAACACAAATAACGACAAGGGAGACACCATCGACTACTGCGTCACCACCACCAGGTGAGACACCAACAGTAACTACTGTGACTTTATTAACAACTGCTGACACAGCAGCAACTGCTAAGATACCAGCAACAACTACTGGAACACTGACAATAACTACTGAGACACCAACGACAGCTGCCTGGACACAGTCAACCACTACTGTGACACCAACAACAGGTACAGACCCATTGCTCACATCTGCTGAGGCACTACTAATAAGTAAAGAGACATCAACTACGAAGGCATCAGCAACAACTAGCGAGACGCCAACATCACCTGCTGAGAAACCAACAACTACTTCTGTGACACCAACAACAACAGCTGGAACACCAACTACTACTGCTAACACACGAATAACAACTACCGAACCGCCAGAAAGAACTGCCGAGGCTCCAGCTCAAACAGCTGAGACACCAACAGCAATTACTCAGGCCCAAACAACAACCAGAACAGAAACATTAACATCGATTGCTGAAAAATCAACAGCTGCTAGTGATACAGCAAGAACAACTACTGAGACACCAGCAACAACGTCTGAAACACAAACAACCCCTGCTGAAAAACCGACAACTATTTCGGAGACACCGCCAACAACAACATCAGCAACAACAGCAGAGACAACAACAACTACTGCTAATAAATCAACGACTGCTAGTGATACAGCAAGGACAGCTACTGAGACGCCAACAACAACTGCTGAAACACCAGCAACACCTGTTGAAAAACCAGCAACTATGTCTGTGACAGCGCCAACAACAACACCAGCAACAACAGTGCAGACACCAACAACTACTGTTGATAAATCAACGGCAACTAGTGAGACAGCAAGAACAACTACTGAGACACCACCAACAACTGCTGAAACACCAACAACACTTGCTGAACAACCAACAACTATTTCTGTGACACCGCTAACAACAACACCAGCAACAACAGCGGAGACACCAACAATTACTGTTGATAAATCAACGGCTCCTAGTGAGACAGCAAGAACAACTGCTGAGACACCAACAACAACTGCTGAAAAACCAACAACTATTTCTACGGCACCGCCAACAACAACACCAGCAACAACAACGGACACACCAACAACTACTGTTGATAAATCAACGGTTGCTAGTGAGACACCAACAACAACCGCCGAAACACCAACAACACCTGTTGAGAAACCAACAACTATTTCAGTGACACCGCCAACAACAACACCAGCAACAACAGCGGAGACACCAACAACTACTGCTGAAACACCAACTACACCTGCTGAAAAACCAACAACTATTTCTGCGACATCGCCAACAACAACACCATCTACAACAGCGGAGACACCAACAACTACTGCTGAAACACCAACAACACCTGCTGAAAAACCAACTATTTCTAGGACACAGCCAACAACAACACCTGCAACAACAGCGGAGACACCAACAATTACTGCTGATAAATTAACAGCTGCTAGTGAGACAGCAAGAACAACTACTGAGACACCAACAACAACTGCTGAAAAGCCATCAACATCTGCTGAAAAACCAATAACTATTTCTGTGACACCGCTAATAACAACACCAGCAATAACAGCGGAGACACCAACAACTACTGCTGATGAATCAACAGCTGCTAGTGAGACAGCAAGAACAACTACTGAGACACCAACAACAACACCAGCAACAACAGCGGAGACACCAACTACTGCTGAAACACCAAAAACACCTGCTGAAAAACCAAATGTTTCTGCGACAGAATCAACAACAACACCAGCAACAACAACGGAGACACCAGCAACTACAGATGATAAATCAACGGCCGCTAGTGAGACACCAACAACAACTGGCGAAACACCAACAACACCTGCTGAAAAACCAACTATTTCTGTGACACCGCCAACAACAGCACCAGCAACGACAGCGGAGACACCAACAAGTATTGCTGATACATCAACAGCTGCTAGTGAGATAGCAAGAACAACTACCGAGACACAAACAACAACTGCGGAAACACCAACAACACCTGCTGAAAAACCAACAACGATTTCTGTGACAGCGCAAACGACAACGCCAGCATCAACAGCGGAAACACCGACAATTACTGCTGGTAAGTCAACGGCTGCTAGTGAGACAGCAAGGACAACTACTGAGACACCAGCAACAACTGCTGAAACAACAACAACACCTGCTGAAAAACCAACAACTATTTCTACGACACCGCCATCAACAACACCAGCAACAACAGCGGAGACACCAACAACTACTGCTGATGAATCAACAGCTGCTAGTGAGACAGCAAGAACAACTACTGAGACACCACAACCAACTACTGAAACACCAACAACACCTGCTGAACAACCAGCAACTATTTCTGTGACACCGCTAACAACAACACCAGCAACAACAGCGGAGACACCAATAACTACTGCTGCTGAATCAACAGCTGCTAGTGGGATAGCAAGAACAACTACTGACGCACTAACAACAACTGCTGAAACACCAACAACTATTTCTACGGCACCGCCAACAACAACACCAGCAACAACAACGGACACACCAACAACTACTGTTGATAAATCAACTGCTGCTAGTGAGACACCAACAACAACTGCCGAAACACCAACAATACCTGTTGAGAATCCAACAATTATTTCTGTGACACCGCCAGCAACAACAGCGGAGACACCAACAACTACTGCTGAAACACCAACTGCACCTGCTGAAAAACCAACAACTATTTCTGCGACATCGCCAACAACAACACCATCTACAACAGCGGGGACACCAACAACTACTGCTGAAACACCAACAACACCTGTTGAAAAACCAACTATTTCTGGGACACCGCCAACAACACCTGCAACAACAGCGGGGACACCAACAATTACTGCTGATAAATTAACAGCTGCTAGTGAGATAGCAAGAACAACTACTGAGACACCAAGAACTGCGGAAACGCCATCAACATCTGCTGAAAAACCAACAACTATTTCTGTGACACCGCTAACAACAACACCAGCAATATCTGCTGAAACACCAACAACACATGCTGAAAAATCAACTGTTTCTGCGACAGAGCCAACAACAACACCAGCAACAACAACGGAGACACCAGCAACTACAGTTGATAAATCAACGGCCGCTAGTGAGACACCAACAACAACTGGCGAAACACCAACAACACCTGCTGAAAAACCAACTATTTCTGTGACACCGCCAACAACAGCACCAGCAACGACAGCGGAGACACCAACAAGTATTGCTGATACATCAACAGCTGCTAGTGAGATAGCAAGAACAACTACCGAGACACAAACAACAACTGCGGAAACACCAACAACACCTGCTGAAAAACCAACAACGATTTCTGTGACAGCGCAAACGACAACGCCAGCATCAACAGCGGAAACACCGACAATTACTGCTGATAAATCAACGGCTTCTAGTGAGACAGCAAGGACAACTACTGAGACACCAGCAACAACTGCTGAAACAACAACAACACTTGCTGAAAAACCAACAACTATTTCTACGACACCGCCAACAACAACACCAACAACAATGGAGACGCCAACAACGACTGCTGATAAATCAATGGCTGCTAGTGAGACAGCAAGAACAACTACTGAGACACCAGCAACAACCGCTGAAACACCAACAACACCTCAAAAACTAACAACTATTTATGTGGCACCACCAACAACAGCTGGGGCACCAACTACTGCAACTACTACTACCACACGAACAGCTACTGAAACAACTGCCGAGACTCTGGCTGAAACAGTTGAGACACCAAGAACAACTACTGAGACCCAAGCAACAACCAAACCTGAGACAGTAAGAACGGTTGCTGAGACATCACCAATAACAACTCAGATACCAACAACAGGACGTAAGACGCCAACAACTGCTGAGATGACGATAACAACTGCTGAGCCACTAACTATTTCTGTGACACCGCCAATAACAAAACCAGCAACAACAGCGGAAACACCAACAACTTCTGCTGATAAATCAACAGCTGCTAGTGAGACAGCAAGAACAACTACTGAGACACCAACAACAACTGCTGAAATACCAACAACTATTTTTGTGACACCGCCAGCAACAAAACCAGCAACAACAGCGGAGACACCAACAACTACTGCTGAAACACCAACTACACCTGCTGAAAAACCAACAACTATTTCTGTGACACCGCCAACAACAGCACCAGCAACAATAGCGGAGACACCAACATCTACTGCTGAAACACCAACAACGCCTGCTGAAAAACCAACAACTGTTTCTGCTGCATCGCCAACAACAACACCATCTACAACAACGGAGACACCAACAACTACTGCTGATAAATCAACGGTTGCTAGTGAGACAGCAAGGACAACTACTGAGACACCAACAACGACTGTTGAAACACCAACAACACCTGCTGAAAAACCAACAACTACTTCTGTAACACCATCAACAACAGCTGCGACACCAGCTGCTACTACTACTAACATACGAACAACAGCTACTGAAACAACTGCCGAGACTTTAGATGAAAGAGCTGAGACACCAACAACAATTCCTGAGACCCAAGCAACAACCAGACCTGAGACACTACCAACAGTTGCCGAGACATCCCCAACAACGACTGAGATACCAACAACAAGTAATAAGACGCCGACAACTGCCGAGATGACAATAACAACCACTGAGCCACCATCACCAACTGCTGAGACATCAGGAACAACGACTGAGATGTCAACAATAACTACTCAGGCAACACAAACAACTACTCAGGCACCAACAACAATTACCGAAACATCGACAACAGCTACCACGACACCAACAAAAGCTGCTGAGACACCAGAGACAACTGCACAAACACTAACAACAACTGTTGAAACACCGACAATTGCAGAGACAACAACAACAGTAGCAGAAACAACAACTGCTGGGACACCAACAATAACTACCAAAGCACCACAAACAACTGCTCAGGCACCAGCAACTACCGAAACATCGACAACAGCTACAACGACACCAACAAAAGCTGCTGAGACATCAACAATAACTTCAGAAACAGCACCAACAACCGCTGGGACACTAAATACTGCTGAGACACCAACAGTTGCAGAGACAACAACAACAGCAGAAACGACATCAACTGCTTGGACACCAGCAATAATTACGGAGGTACCAACGGATACTGCGACACCATCACTAACAGGTGAGATTACGACAACAATAGATGTGACTCCAACTATAACTACTGTGACACGAACAACTACTGAACCACCAGACAGAACTGCTGAGACAGCAACAACAATTACCGAGACACAAACAACCACTACTGAGACACTAAGAACGATTACCGAGACCTTACCAATAACCACGGCGATACCAACAACAAGAAGTAAGACAACAACTAGTGCTGGGGTACCAACAGCAATTGCTGAGACAGCAACAACAATCACTGAGACACAAACAACACCCACAACCGAAACACTAACACCAGTTGCTGAGATAATATCAAGCGCTACTGAAATCCCAACAAGAAGTATGACACCAATAACTGCTGAGGTACTAATAACAACTGCTGTGACACCAGCACCAACTGCACCAACAACGACAACAGCAACTACTGAGACAACACAAACAATTGCTCAGGCACAATCAGCAGCTACTGAAATACCAGAAACAACTGCTCAGACTCCAGTAATAGGTAACGAGACACAAACAACACTTAATGGGACAACAACTTCCGAGACACCAAGAACAACTACTGAAATACCACAGACATCTGCTGAGACTAATGAAACACCAGCAACTACTAATACACCAGCAACAACGACTGAGATGCCAACAATACCTACTGAGGGACACCAAACAACTTCTCAGGCACCAAGAACAACTACTGAAACACCAGCAACAACTGCTGTGATACCAACAAAAGCTGCTGATACACCAACAATTGCTGAGACAACAAGAAGTGCAGAAACAACATCAACTGCTGGGAAACCAACCATAACTACCGAGGCACCAACGGAGACTGCGACAACACCGCTAACAGCTGAGACTGCAGCAACAGTGGGTGAGACTGCAGCAACAGTGGGTGAGACACCAACTATAAGGACTGTAACTCGACGAACTACTGATTCACAAGAACGAACTGCTGAGTCATCAACAACAATTACCGAAGCACCAACAACAGCTACCACGACACCAAAAGCTGCTGAGGCAGCAACAACAGCTGCAGAAGCAACAACCACTGAGACACTAACAGCTGCTCAAACACCAACAATTACAGAGACAACAATTGCAGCAACAACAGCGGATGCTGGGACACCAGCAGTAACTGCTGAGGCACCAGCGGGGACTGCGACACCACCACTAACAGGTGAGTTTTCAACAACAGTGGGTGAGACACCAACTATAACTACTGTGACACAAACAACTACTGAACCACCAGAAAGAACTGCTGAGACATCAGCAGCATTTACCGAGACACAAACAACCACACCTGGGACACTAACCACGTTTACTGAGGCATCACATATAACCACTGAAGTACCAACGGCAATAGGTAAGACAACAGCTACTGCTGAGGTACCAGTAGAAACTGCTGAGACATCAACAATTACCGAGACCCAAACAACCACAACTGAGACACTAACAACGATTACTGAGGCATCACATATAACCACTGCGGTACCAACAGCAAGAGGTGAGACAGCTACTGCTGGGGTACCAGTAGCAACTACTGAGATACCAACAACAATTACTGAGACACAAACAACACCCACAACTGAGACACTAAAAACGATTACTGAGATGGCACCAGTAACTACTGAGATACCAGCAACAAGAAGTAAGACACCAACAGCTGCTGAAGTACTAATAACAACTGCTGAAATATCAACAACAACGGCACCAACAGCAACTCACATACCGACAACTACTGAGACAATACAACCAACAGCTATTGAAACACTAGAAACAACTCCCAAGACTCCTGCAATAGGTGATGAGACACAAACAACGGTTACTGAGACAACAACAGTTTCCGAGACACCAAGAACAATTATTGAAACACCACAAACGACTGCTGAGACTTTAGGAACAACTAATGAAACACCAGCAACTACTAAGACACCAACAACAACTATTGCGGCATCATTCAGCACTGCCGAGACAGTAGCAGCTACAAACCAGTCAGTAACACGAACCACTGAAACACAGAGTCCCGTGTCATCGGCAACGACAGCTGAGACACCACCTACAACAGCTGCAGAGACATCAACGAAATCTGCAGAGACATCAACGAAATCTGCAGAGACACCAACAGGAAATACAGAGGTGGAAAAAGTTACCACCGAGAGGCCGGTGTCAACTTTTAAGACACCAACATCAATTACCGAGAGACCCATAACAACGGCCGAGACACCAACAACTGAGGAAGCAGAAACAACAACTGAGACGCCAGCTGCAATGACTGAGACACAACCGGTAACTACTGAGATGCGAACGACAACAAGTAACACACCAGCAACTGTTGAGACACTAATAACAACTTCCGAGACATCAACAACCGCTGTCACGCCAACAACTGCTGAGACATCCAGAACTACTGTTGGAATTCACACAAGTACTACTGAGACACCACAAGCAACTTCTCAAACACCACCTGTAGCAACTGGAACATCCAAAACAATCAATGAGACACCACCAATACCAACTGAGCCACCAACAACAACTGCTCAAACACCAACAATATCTGCCGAGAAAGCAACAACTACCTCTGTGACACCAACAACAATAGCTGGGACACCAACTACTACTCCCAAGACAGGAACAGTTACTACTGAACCACATGAAACAACTGCCGAGACTTCAGTTGAAGTAGCTGAGACACCAACTACAATTACCAAGACCTTAACAACAATCAGAACTGAGACACTAACAACAATTGCTGAAACACAGCCAATAACAACTCAGATACCAACAACAAGAGGTAAGGCGCCAACACCTGCTGAGACACCAACGACAACTGCTGAGACACCACCAACAACGACTGCATTGCCAGCAGTAGCTACTGAGGCACACCAAACAACTGCTCAGGCACCACCAACAACTACCGAAACACCACCACCAGCTATTACGACACCAATAAAATCTGCTGAGACACCAACAAAAGCAGCAGAAACACCAACAACAACCGTTGGGACACTAACAATAAGTGCTGAGAAACCAACAATTGCAGAGACAACAACGACAATAGCTGAAACAACATCAACTGCTGTGACACCAACAATAACTGCTGTAACAGTTACTGAGACATTAACAACAATTGCTGAGACGCCCCCAATAACTACTGAAATACCATCAGCAGGAAGTAAGATATCAATAACTGTTGATTTATTACGAACAACTGCTGAGACACTAACAACAACTGCACCAACAGTGACAGATATACCAACAACCTCTGAGACACCAACAACTACTGAAACATCACAGACATCTGCAAATACAGAATCAACTACAAGACAATCAATAAAACCAGCTACTGGAACACAGATAGCAGCTTCGGTGTCACCACAAACAGCCCCTGAATCAGCACTAACTACTTCTGAAACACACAGAACTACAACTGAAGCATTACAAACAACTGCGGTGTCTCCAACAACTGATGAAACATCAGCAACAACTAAGATACCACCAACAGCTGTTGCGACAGCAGCGACTGGAAATGAATCTTCAGTACCGACTACTGAGCCACAGACAACTGCTCCGGAGTCACCATCAACAACTATTGAGACAGCAACAACTGTTACTGAGACAACACTAATAACTACTGAGATACCAACAACAATAAGTAAGAAACCAACAACTGCTGAGACACAAGCAACAAACGCTGACTTTTCAACAGCACGAACAACTGCTCAGACTCAAACAACTACTTCTGAAACAACAGAAACAATTGCCGAAACTCCACCAACAACTTCTGAGACACCACTAACTACTCATGAAACACCACAGACGACTACCGGGACTCCAACAACAACCGATGAAACCGTAACTATTGAGACACTATCAACAACTAATGCGGTGACACAAACAGCTGCAACACCAAATACAGTTACTGATATACCAACAATAACTACTCACATACCAACAGCACGAAGTGTGAAACCAACAACTTCTGAGTCAACCTTAACTTCAGAGTTACCAACAATAATTACAGAAACATCAACTACCGCTGAGACTCCACAAACAACTGCTGATGCATCAACAATGACACCAAGAACAACTGCTGATGCACCAACAATGACACCAAGAACAACTGCTGAGACAGCACAAACAACTGCTGATGCACCAACAATGACGCCAAGAACAACTGCCAAGACACCAAGAACAACTGCTGAGACACCAACAGCTACGCAGCAATCAGAAACTCCAACTACTAAAACACCACCAACAACTACCGAGATATCACCAACTACTGGGTCGCAAACAAGAACTATTGAGACGTCAAGAACAAGTGCGCAAATTCTACAAACAACTGCTGATGCACAAACAATGACGACAAGAACAACTGCTGAGACACCACAAACAACTGCTGATGCACCAACAATGTCACAAAGAACAGATGCGGAGACACTAAGAACAACTGCTGAGACACCAACAGCTACGCAGCAATCAAAAACTCAATCTACTGAAACGCCATCGACAACTACCGAGACACCACCAACAGCTGAGTCGCAAACAAGAACTACAGAGACGTCAAGAACAAATGTGCAAACACCGCCAGAAGTGTCTGAGACACCAACAACGTCTAAGACACCAGTAACTACAGATAAACCAACAAATGCACCTGAGGCACCAACTACAGCTGTAAAGACACATACAACTACTAAGACACGATCAGTCACTACAGAGACGGCACCAACTACAGAGACAGGAACAATTGCTGACATACACACAACTGTTAAGACAGTAACAATAATTGCGGAGACATCAGCAACTATTAAGACAGCTCTAGTAACTGTTGAAACACTACCAACGGCTAAGACACCGACAGCAGATACGGAGACACCAACAGCTACAGGTGAGACATCAACGACTACAATGAATTCAGTAACGCCAACAACTGAAGCACCAACGACAGCTGGCGAGACGCCAGCTACCACTATCGGGACTCAAACAACGACCGTGGACACACCAGCAACGCCTAACAGGACACCGACAACACCAACAGTTACTGAAACACATTTAGGAACGACTGAGTCACCAACAACAACTGCTGAGACATTAACAGCAACTGGTAAAACACAAACAAGAACTACTGAGACGTCACCAACCACTGGTAAAACACCAGCAATTGCTGAGACACCAACAACCACTGTTGAGACACCCGTACTAACTACGGAGACACCAGCAACAACTAGCGAGTCACCAAAAATATCTGGTAAGACACCAGCAAGAACCTCTGAGACACCAACAACGTTTGAGACATCAACAATTACTGGTAAGACACCAGCAACTGCCGAGGCACCAAGAATTGGTGAGACGCCAAAACCAACTGCTGTGACACCAACGACAACTGTTGAGACTCTATCAGCAACTACTGAAACACCAACAACTACTGGTAAGACGACAACGACAACTGCCGAGACAACAACAACTGATGCGACACCAATACCAACTGCTGAAATACCTATAACAACTCCTGAGACACCAGCAAGAACTGCTGAAAAACCGACAACAACTACTGAGACACCAGCAGCTGCTGAGACACCAGCAACTGATGCGACACCGGTAACAACCGCTGAGATACCTGTAACAACTCCTGAAACACCAACAACAACTGATAAGCCACCAATACGAACTACTGAGCTACCAACAACTGATGAGATATCAACAATTACTGGTAAGACACCAACAACTGCCGAGACACCAACAAATGCTGAGGCACCAACGACAACTGCTGAGACACCAACAACAAGTGCTGAGACACCAACGACAGCTGCTGAAACTCTGTTAACAATTGCTGAGACACCAACAACCACTGGTAAGACAACAATGACAACTGCCGAGACACCAACAATTGATTCGACACCAATACCAACTGCTGAGATACCCATAACAACTCCTGAGATGCCAACAACAACTGGTAAGCCACCAACAAGAACTGCTGAAACACCAACAGTTCCTGGTAAGACACCAACAACTGCCGAGACACCAACAACTGCTGAGACACCAACAACAACTGCTGAGACGCCGAGAACAACTGCTGAGACACCAACGACAACTGCTGAGACTCCAACGACAACTGCTGAGACTCTATCAACAATTACTGAGACACCAACAACTGCTGAGGCACCAATAACTACCGGTAAGACAACAACGACAACTGCCGAGACAACAACAACTGACGCGACACCGGTAACAACTGCAGAGATACCTATAACAACTGCAGAGATACCTATAACAACTCCAGAGACACAAACAAATGGTAAGCCACCAACAAGAACTACTGAGATACCAGCAACTGCTGAGATATCAACAATTACTGGTAAGACACCAACAACTACCGAGACACCAACAACAACTGCTGAGACACCAACGACAACTGCTGAGACACCATCAACAACTGCTGAGACACCAAAAACAACAACTGAGACGCCAACGACTGCTGAGATATCAACAATTACTGGTAAGACACCAACAACTGCCGAGACACCAACAACAACTGCTGAGACACCAACGACAACTGCTGAGACTCTATCAACAACTGCTGAGACTCTATCAACAACTGCTGAGACTCTATCAACTACTGCTGAGACACCAACAACCACTGGTAAGACAACAATGACAACTGCCGAGACACCAACAATTGATTCGACGCCAATACCAACCTCTGAGATACCCACAACAACTGGTAAGCCATCAAGAACTGCTGAAACAACAGTTCCTGGTAAGACACCAACAACAGCCGAGACACCAACAACTGCTGAGACACCAGTAACTGCTGAGAAATCAACAACTACTGAGACACCAGCAACGACACCAACAACTACTGGTAAGACACCAACGACATCTGCCGAGACACCAACTGCTGAGACACCAGTAACAACGGCTGAGTCACTAACAACAACTGCCGAACCATTTAAAAAACCTACCGACACATCGATAACGACTATTGGCACACCAGGACTATCTGCTGAGCCACTGATTGCAACGACCGAGACGCTATCAGTCAGCACAAAGACACCAACAACTACTGAGACACCAACAACTATTGAAACAATAACTGCAGAGTCACCAGCAGCAACGTCAGAGAGACCAACAACTTCTGAGAAACCAGTGATAACCGATACCCCACCAACTGCTACTGAGATACATACAACTGCTGAGAAACCAAAAGCAACTTCTGAGGCACCAAAAGCAGCCTCTGAGATTCCAACAACAAACAGTGAGACACTAACAAGCATTACCGAAGCACCACTAACAACAACTGAAACACTAACAACAAGTACTGAAAAACAAACAACAACCTCACTGACACCAAGAACTACCCAAAAACCAACTACTGAGACAGCGACAACTACTGTGACACAATCAACTACTGGCAACACACCAGCTGACGAGACACCAACAGCAGTTGCGATACCAACGACAACCGCTGAGACGCCACCAACAGCTGGTAAGACACCAACAAGAACTACTGAGACATCAACAACTGTTGAAACACCAGCTACTGGCAAGACACCACCAACACCACCAACTACTACTGAGACACCAACAAATGAGGAGACACAAACAGCAACTACTAAGAAACCAGCAACAACTGTTCAGGCATCAAGTATTACAGAGATACCAATAATAACTGCTGAGATTCGAACAACTGTTCAAACACCAACAGGAAATGCTGAAACACCGACAGAAGTTTCGGACAAACCAACAACTACTGAGACAGCAAAAACGGTCACAGAGACGCCAACAGCTTCAAGACCATCAACAGCAACAGCTACTGTAGAAACACCAACAGCAGCTGCACTTACACGAATAGCCACTAAGACACCTGCAGGTACTGAAACACCAGCTACAACTATGGAGACACCAGCAACAGTGACAAAGATCACCACAAAGACACCAATAGCAAGTACTGAGACACCAGCAACAGGCACAGAGGCACCAACAACTACTGAGACAAGAGCAAGTACTGAGATGTCAACATCAACTACAGAAAAACCAGCAGCCAGAACAGAAACACAGACAACTATTGAGACACCAACATCAAGTACTGAAACACCAACAGCTACCGAGACAATAAGTACTATGAACCCGACAGGAATTACTGAGACACAAACATTAGCTGCGGAAACACCACAACTAAGCACAGAAACGCACATTACTCCTAAGTCATCAACAAGTACTGAGACACCAACAACTACCGAGACGCCAACAACTACTAAGACAATAACAACTGCTAAGACACCAACAAGTACCCAGGCGCCAACATCAACTATAGAGACACCAGCAATAAGCACAGAATCCCAGATCACTGCTAAGACACAAATACAAACTGAGACACTAACAACTACCGAGATACCAACAAGTACTGAGACACCAGCTAAAAGCACAGAAACGGAGGTCACTGCTAAGTCACCATCAATAACTGAAACACCAAAAACCACCGAGACTGCAGCAAGTACTGACACACCAACAACTACCGAAACACCAACAACTACTGAAACAGTAACAAGTAAAACATCAACAGTTACTGAGGCCCCAACATCAACTGTGGAGACACCAGCAATACGCACAGAAACGCAGATCTCTACAAAGTCACCAGCAAGAACTGAGACACCAACAACTACCGACACACTAAGTACGGAGGCACCAACAACTACCGAGACACCAACTACTACTGAGAAAATAACAACTGCTAAGACATCATCAAGTACTGATATGCCAACATCAACTGCGGAGACACAAGCAATAAGCACAGAAACACCGATAACTATAAAGACAGCAGCAACTAACGAGACATCATCAATTACTGAAACAATAACAACTACTATGACACCAACAAAAGTTACTGAGACGCCAGCATCAACTAAAGAGACATTAGCAATAAGCACAGAAGCGCAGATCACTGCCAAGACACCAACAAGTTCTGAGACACCAGTAACTACCATTGAGAAAATAACAACTGCTCTGCCCCCAACGACCACTGAGACACCAGCAGCTACCGAAGCACCAACGACTACTGAGACAATAACAACTGCTTATACACAAACAAGTACTGGGACCCTAACATCAACCATAGAGACTCCAGCTATAAACACAAAAACGCAGATCACTACTAAGACACCACCAAATACTGAGACACCAACAACTACTAAGACACCAACAACTACTGAGACACCAACAACTGAGACACCAACGACTACCGAGACTCCAGCAACTACTGAGACAATAACAACTACCAAGACACCAACACGTACCGAGACACCAACGACTACTGAGACAATAACAACTACCACGACACCAACACGTACCGAGACACCAACAACTACCGAGACACCAACAACTACTGAGACAATTACAACTACTAGGACACCAACAAGTACTGAGACGCCAGCATTAACTGCGGAGACACCAGCTATAAGCACACAAACGCAGATTACTACTAAGACACCAACAAGTACCGAGACACCAACAGCTATTGAGACAATAACAACTACCAAGACACCAACACGTACCGAGACACCGACAACTACCGAGACACCAACAACTACTGAGACAATAACAACTACCAAGACACTAACACGTACCGAGACACCAACAGCTACCGAGGCACCAACAACTACTGAGACAATAGCAACTACCAAGACACCAACACGTACTGATACGCCAACATTAACTGCGGAGACACCAGCAATAAGCACAGAAACGCAGATCACTACTAAGTCACCAACAACAAATACCGAGACAGCAACAACTACTACGTTCACTGAGTCAACTAAAACTGCTTCTGCAACAGCAGCCAGTGCAAGCACAAGTGCTCCTGGAACAACAGCAACAGCATCAACTACAGCTACTTCGGAAACATCAACCACAAAGGCTTTCAAAGGTAAGGCTTCTTCTTACATTTATAGAAATATTACACACAGAATATCTGTTGTAGGCGATACAAGGGACTGGAATACTTGACAAAGTAAGCAAAAGCAATTTTTGTATTTGCAGTGTATCTACTTATATCGTACATGTGTGCTAAAATCAGAGTTTGGTCATGTTTGGTAACTGACAACTTTGGTTTATTTACTGAAATTGCTGTATGTAAATTCTTGCGTGGTTGGCGGTTGTATGGCCCGAAACCTTTTTATTTTGTCCATTGTATGTGTTTATACATTTTTCTGCAGCTTTTTGTACGGCGCATTGTGCCCTAGATCTTGCTAGGAATCATGTGCCATAGAAATGTCCATTATTATTATTAATTAAGGCGCTCGAGAAACATAAGAGCAGTTCTCCGTTTAGGTATTCATCCTGAGATGACCCTGGATGATCAACAAGACGTGAAAATCCTAGAACTCCGGTTCAGTATATAATGAAGGACTTCGCTAACTGGAGCATTGCACTGCCCAAATAATTATGGCTAGCGCGCAACTTGTAGGGAGATAATTTGTCAACTGACGAGCTAGCTGAGTTAGAGCCCCAAATGTGGCCCAGCGCCACCAAGCGAAGCAATCTGTAGCTAAGTCGCCCATTCAGTCTCGGGCACTAACTATAGCGGGTATTTTCATGTCCATCGTAGGGCGGATCCTCTCAAGCTGGGTCTTCAATGAAATAGTTCAGTTCAAGATGGTATCTAAGCGCTCGGAAGAGCCCATATGCGCTCCACCTCGTCTCTCAGAACTTTCCCCAACGGTGTCTTTGAAACAATTCCAATGTTTGTTTGATTGGCGATTGCCCACTCTCGTCCTTTCAAGAAAGACCGTCTAGTTGAAATGGATGCATTGCACTTTTAAAAGCAACGTGATACACAAGGACAGCACGATGGTGACATACGTCACAGGTGGTGAAACTAAAATAGGAATGATCCGCACGCAAACCGCCAGATGGATTCTTCGATACTGGATCTGTATTTTGTTTCTAATTGTTAGCTAAATGTTTTGCTGTAATCCGCGCACTCGCGCATGTGTGTGTGTGTGTGTGTGTGTGTGTGTGTGTGTGTGTGTGTGTGTGTGTGTGTGTGTGTGTGTGTGTGTGTATGTGTGTGTGTGTGTGCGTGTGTGAGTGCTCTCGTGGTTCTGTGTTGTGTGTGTGAGTGCTCTCGTGGTTGTGTGTATCTCTGTTATATAATGTTGCAAACGGTTTGGATGTAGTCTCTGTCTGTGTCTGTGCTTTTCGAAGATGTCGCGCCTTTTACAATGTATATGAACAGAATCTTAATCACGAACAGACGTGAATAGTGAAATGAATAAAATCAGACATGCGTGCGCTTTCTTGCTTCTTTTCAGTTGCAAAAAGCAAGGCTCAAACAGAACGACGCCGAGCATCTTATAAATTATGCATACTTGAGCACAATGCACTTACACATTCTAAAGGAAAAACAAAACACCCTTCCCCCTACCCCCCCTGCCCCCTCACCCGCAACGCACCCTCCCCCCCCCTCCCTTCGCCTCCTTCTAAAAAGGCATACCCATAAATTCAGCCAGGACTTTACATTGTTTAATCTTCGACACCAAGCCGTGCTTCGATAACAAACGTGACAATTTTCGTTGTGACAGAGGCTGCCACCGATCCAGCTACTACCACATCTACAACAGCTGACCTTGAAATAGTCACAGCTGGCCTCGGAACAACAACAACCACAGATGCCGTCGGAACAATGCCCGCAGCAGATTTTGAAATAACAACAACAACATCTGACTCCGAAACTACATCCACAGTTGGCCTCGGAACAACAGAAACCACATCTGACCTCGGAACAACAACCACAGCTGACCTCGGAACAACAACCACAGCTGACCTCGGAACAACAAGTACAGCTGACTCTGAAACAACGGCAAACACAGCTGACCTCGGAACAACAACCACAGCTGACCTCGGAACAACAAGTACAGCTGCATCTGAAACAACAGCAAACGCGGCTGACCTCGGAACAACAAGCACAGCTGACTCTGAAACAACAGCAAACACAGCTGACCTTGGAACAACGAGCACAGCTGACGCTGAAACAACAGCAAACACAGTTGACCTTGGAACAACGAGCACAGCTGACTCTGAGTCAACAACCACAGCTGACATGGGAACAACAAGCACAGCTGACTCTGAAACAACAGCAAACACAGTTGACCTTGGAACAACGAGCACAGCTGACTCTGAGTCAACAACCACAGCTGACATTGGGACAACAAGCACAGCTGATTCTGAATCAACAGCTACAGCTGACATGGGAACAACAAGCATAGCTGACTCCGAAACAACAGCCAGCACAGCTGACCTTGGAACAACAACCACAGCGGACTCTGAAACGACAACCACAGCTGACCTCGGAACAACAACCACAACTGGCCTCGGAACAACAAGTACAGCTGCCTCTGAAACAACAGCAAACGCGGCTGACCTCGGGACTATAACCACAACTGACCCTGAAGCAACAGCGACCGTAACTGATACCGCCACTGCTACCACAGCTAGCATCGGAACAAAAGTAACCATAGCCGACCTCGACACAGCCGCAACTGACCTCGATACAACAGCCGCAACCGACCTCGGAACACCCACCAAAACTGACCTAGGAACAACCACGACAAGAGCTGACACCGAAACTACAAACACAGCTAACCTGGAAACAATAGAAACTACAGCTAATCCAGAAACAACCATCAGAACTGACATAAAAACACCAACCACAGATGGCCTTGGAACAACAGCAACCGCCACTGCCGTTGACCATGAAATTACAGCTGGTCGAACGGCAGCCCCACTTGACCTTGAAACAATGACAACTACAGCTGTCCATGAAGCTACAAGCACAGCTAACCCTGATTCAAAACCAACCACAACCAACCCGGAACCCACAGCAAACAGAGCTGACCCTGGTGGAACAACAGAGCACACCGCTATATATGAAACAACCAGAGCTGCTTCTGAAACAACAAGAGCGGTATTATCTACAAACACACTTGTTCGTGAAACATCAGTCATACCTGCTTCTGAAGTTTCATCTGTTGCTGCTTCTGAAACATCAACAGTTGCTTCTGAAACGACATCTACTGTTGTTCCTGTTCCTGATACAACAGTTACCACTACCTATGAGATTATGTCACCTGCTGCTTCTGAAACATCAGTTACATCTGCCCCTTCACAGGCATCTAGTTCTGCTTCTGAAATAGCAACGTTTGCTTCTGAAACAACATCTACTGTTGTTCCTGAAACAAAAGTTACACCTACTCCTGAAACTGTGCACATTGCTGCTTCTGAAACATCAGTTACATCTGCCTTTGTGACTTCTGCAGCTATTGCTAAAACGACGACTGCACCTCAGACTACATCTACACGTTTTCTTGAAACAACAGCTAGAACTATTTCTGAAGCAGCATCTACCCATGCTGTTGAAACAACCAAACCATTTTCTGAAACGGCACCAGCAGCTGCTTCTGAAACAACAATGACTGTATCGCACACATCGTCTGCGGTTACTCTTAAAACAACTAATACAACTGCCTCTGACACAACATCTACGGGGACCTCTGAAGTAACTTCTGTGTCAGTCCGGGAAACAAGTGCATCTGCTTCTGAGACAGTAAGCATATTTACTTCAGAATCGACACCCACACTTGTATCAGAAAGCACATCCACGGCTCCTCCTGAAACAAGAACTACACCCGCCATTGAGACAACACCTGCTGAAACACCTTCTGAAACAAGAACTACACACGCCATTGAGACAACACCTACTGAATCACCTCCTGAAACAAAAACTACACCCGCCATTGAGACAACACCTACTGAAACACCACCTGAAACAAAAACTACACCCGGCATTGAGACAACACCAACTGAAACACCTCCTGAAAGACGAACTACACACGCCATTGAAACAACACCTACGGCTGGTTCTGAAACAGCTGGTACATCATCTCATGAAATTTCACCTTCCGTCGCGCCTCAGACAAGTACGCTCACGTCTGAACCAACACCTGCAGGTGCTTCTGAAACAACAGATGCACTTGTTCCTAAAACCACATCTGCAAACGCCCATGAAACAACAACTGGGCCGTATACTGAAACTACATCTACAGCAGCTGTCGAGAAAACAACTATACCTATACCTACCACTGAAACATATACAGATGTTCCTAAAGCAGCAAATACACCTGCTCCTGACACTACATCGACAACCATTACCGACACTGCACCTAAAGCTGCTTCGGAAACAACAGTTACAGCTGAACCAGAAACAATAACTACAGCTCCTTCTGAATCTGCTCTTAGAACAGCAGCTACTACTGTTTCTGTGGCATCTACAGCTGCTCATGAAACAACTGCACCTGCCTTTGAGACAACATCTGCAGCTAATCAAGAAACAAGAACTACACCTGTTGTCAAAACAGCAACTTTTTCAGTCTCTGACATGGCTGTTTCAGTTTCTCCAGAAACAACAGCTGCACCTGTTTCTGAACGAATATCTATAGCTGCCCCCGAGGCAGCAATTACAACTGATTTTCAAGCAACACCGACAGCTGCTCCTGCAACAACTGCACCCGTTCATCAGGCAACATCTACAGCTAAACCCGAAGTAACATCTGCCGTTGATACCAAACCAATAACCACACCTGCCTCTGAGGCAACGTCCACGGCTGAAGTAGCGCCTGCAACAACTGCTTCCGAAACAACAACTACACCTGTCCCTGAGACATCTACGTCTGCCTATAAAATGTTATTTACAGTTATCCCTGAAACTTCAAGCAGACCTGTTTCTGACACACCATCTTCGTCTGCTTCTGAAACACCTACTCCTGGTTCTGACATAACAGTTACACCTAAAACAATATCTACAGCTAATCCTGAAACAATAACTGGGCCTTCCGAAGAAACAACATCTAATGCTGTTTCTAAAACAACAGTTACATCTGCTGCTGTAATTTCATCTACTGGTGCTCCTGGAATAACTAGATCTACTTTTGAAACGACATTTGCTGGAGGTAATGAAACAACGACTATACCTGTTTCTGAGACGGCAACTACATCTCTTCCTGAAACAACCGCACCTGTTTCTCAAACAGCTACAACAGGTCTTGAAGCAAAAACTACAACTGCTCTTGAAGCTACTTCTACAACTTTTTCTGGGATGACATCCGCAGCTACCCATAAAATAACTTCTGTCTATGAGAGAACAACTATAGCTGCTGCTGAAACAACATATACAGCTGCCTCTACAACAACAATAACACTTGCCTCCGAAACAACATATACAGCTGCTCCCACAACAGCAGTAACACCAGCCTCCGAGACAACATCTACAGCTACTTCTACAACACCAGCACCTGCCTCCGAGACAACATCTGCAGCGGCTCCCAGAACAACAATAACACCTGCCTCCGAGACAACATATACAGCTGCTCCCAGAACAACAATAACACCTGCCTCCGAGACAACATATACAGCTGCTCCCAGAACAACGGTAACACCTACCTCCGAGACATCTACAGCTGCTTCTGCAGCAACAACACCTGCCCCCGAGACAACATCTGCAGCTGATCCCAGAACAACAATAACACCTACCTCCGAGACAGCTTATACAGCTGCTCCCAGAACAACGGTAACACCTACCTCCGAGACATCTACAGCTGCTTCTGCAACAACAACACCTGCCTCCAAGACAACAACTGCAGCTGCTCACAGAACAACTATAACACCTGCCTCCGAGGCAACATCTACGTCTGCTCCCAGAACAACAATTACACCTGGCTCTGAGACATCCGCAGATGCTATAGCTGCTCTAGAAACAGCAATTACACCCACTACCGAAATATCGACAGCTGCCCCTAAATTACCCAGCTCAGCTGCTTCTGAAACAACATCTTCAACCGCTTTTGAGACAGTAACTTCAACTGCTTTTGATACATCTACCGTTGCCTCTGAAAAAGGATCTACAGCTTCTCACGTAACAACAGCTACATTTTTCTCTGAGACAGCATCTGAAGCTGCTGCTGAAACCACGACTATATTTGTCTCAGAGACGACACTTACATCTGCCCCTAAAACACCATCTACCGCTACTCCTGAAGGAACAACTAGACCTGCTTCTGAGGCAGCATCTACAGATGATCCTGAAGCAACAGCTGCAGTTGTGACTGCAGCAGTAGGTACACGTGCTTCTGAGGCAACAACTACTACTTCCTACAAAACACATACCGCAGCTTCTGAAGTGAAAACTATAGGTGTCTCTGAAACAACGGCTAAATATGCCTCTGAGACACCATCTACTATTGCCCCCAAGGCTGCTTCTGAAACAACATCGGCAGTTGTTTCTGCCTTGACAGTTACATCCTCTCCAGACCCAACAGCAGCATTTGAATCTGTCACAGGTAAGGTTTATCCGTATGCAATAGAGTAAATAACGTGAAACACGAGAATGTAGAGAAGAAAAAAAAGAAGAAGTTTGATTCATAGAAGCACATTCATATTACGCTATAACCACGCAAAAGTAGATATAAAACATTCTGGTCCCTTTAGGCTCGTGGCGCTTATAAGAATTTTATGATAGGCCCCCAGGACGAAACGAAAAAAACAAAATCGATAAAATAAACCCAACACAAATAAATCGAACACTGACCTAAATCAGTAAGTACTTAATGCAAACGTCCAGTGCATGGTTTGATGGATCGTGTTGAGAATACAAAATCATTAAGTGAAAATATTTTCTCGTCACTCGATCGCCTCTATTAAAGTCTGCACTTGCCCCTGCCCTTTCTCAATACCGGAAACACCCCCGTGCGCCTGCGATCCAAGGGATGCACTTGAGACGTTTACTTTTTAAGTGTTGATTCGAAAGAACTGAAAATTCCCTGCCCTACACGCCGAAGGCACTAACGCTTCGAAAATGTGTGTGTGTGTGAGTGTGTGTGTGTGTGTGTGTGTGTGTGTGTGTGTGTGTGTGTGTGTGTGTGTGTGTGTGTGTGTGTGTGTGTGTGTGTGTGTTGTGTTTGTACTGATTTGACTTCAGTGATTTTTTGATTTTTTTTGGTATAACAAATTTCGATCGTCCTGAGGTGACCCTACGGGGACAACAGGACATTCGAATTCAAATTACACTGGCAACTGGCCATACAATGCAGCACGTTTGCCAGCAAGCTAAGCACTCCAGACATATGACCATGATAATAATTTTCATATGAATATTTATTATGATGACGGTGACGATGATAATAATGATGAAATCATCATTGGTGTTATCGTTATCTGCGGGATATTAATCTTAATAATAATAATAACAACTAATCTTACTTTGTATCTGTGACAGGAGCGACTGCCGAAGCCACATCTACAGTTGCTGAAGAAACAACGGCTGCAGCTCCTGTGCAAACACCTACACCCACCATCACAGATACTGTAGACACAACTACAGCAACCGCTACATCTACTGTGCACACATCGTCATCTACAGCTTCTGAAGCAACCACGACTGTACCTATTATTGCCGCAGCCATTACTTCACCGACCACTATGGCATCTGAAACCCCTGAAACAGCGACCGCCATACCTGTTGTGGACACGACCACTAACTCGGGGGCCACTGTGCCATATACAGTCCTTGAAACAACCACAGCCATACCTGTTGTCGACACAGTTACTAACTCGGACACTACTGTTCCATCTACAGCCTCTAAAACAACCATCACTGCACCTGTTGTGACCACGATCGCTGCCTCTGAGGCTAGTATATCAACTACATCCACAGTCCCTGAAGCTACCACCACCATAACTATTATGGACAAGACCACTACATCTGCAGACACTGTGCCATCTACAGTCCCAGAAACAATCAGCACCATACCTGTTATGGACACGACCACTACCGCTGAGGCCACAGTTCCATCTACAGCCTCTACGACGACCACCACCACCACACCCGCTGTCGACACCACCACTCCCATTGAGGCCACTGGGCCACCCTCAGTCCCTGAACCCAGCACCACCATATACGCTGTGGAAACAATCTCGAACTCTGAGGCCGGTGTTCCGTCAACAGCCTCTACAACCACCACCACTATACCATTAGTGGACACGATCACTACCTCTAAGGCTACTATGTCATCTATAATCTCATTGCCATCCTCAGTCCCTGAAACCACCACCACCATATCTGTTGAGGACACGACCACTAACTCTGAGGTTACTGTTCCATCTACAACCTCTACATCCACCACCACTACACCCGCTGTCGACACCACCACTACCACTGAGGTCACTGGGCCATCCACAGTCCGTGAAACAACCACCACCATACCTGTCGTGGACTCGACCACTAACTCGGAGGCCACTGTTCCATCTACAGCCTCTGAAACAACTACCACTATACCGGTGGCGGACACGACCCCTAATTCTGAGGGTAATATGTCACCTACAGTCTCTATTTCATCAACGGTCCCTGATACAACCACCACCATACCTATTGTGGCCATGACCACTACCTCTGAGGCCACTGTTCCAACTACAGACTTTACAACCACATCCACCAGATCTGTTGTGGACACGACCACTAGTTCGGAAGCCACTGTTCCATCTACAGCCTCTAAAACAACCACCACAATACCGGTGGTGGACACGAACACGATCCCTGAAGCTACCATGTCATCTACAGTCTTTGTGCCACCCACAGATCCTGAAACTACAACCGCCATACCTGTTGTGGACACGGCCACTACCTCTGAGGCCGCCGTTCCACCTACAGCCTCTACAACAGTCACCACCATATCTGTTGTGGACACGATCACTACCTTCGAGGCTACTGTTCCATCTACAGCCTCTCCAACCACCACCACCACACCTGATCTAGACACCACTACTACCTCTGAGGTCACTGTGCAACCCTCAGTTTCTGAAACCACCACGACCGGTATTCCATCTACAACCTCTAAAACAACCACCACTATACGATTAGTCGACACGACCACCACCCCTAAGGCTACTATGTCATCTACAATCTCTGTGCCATCCACAGTCCCTGAAACAACCACCACCAGATCTGCTGAGGACACGACCACCGCCTTTGAGGCCATTGTTCCATCTAAAGCCTCTACATCCACCACCACCACACCCGCTGTCGACACCACCACTACCACTGACGTCACTGGGCCATCCACAGTACTTGAAACCACCACCACCATACCTGCCGTGGACACGACCACTAACCTGGAGGCCACTGTTCTACCAACAGCCTCTAAAACAACTATCACTATACCGGTGGCGGACACGACCACTGACTCTGAGGCTAATATGTCATCTACAGTCTCTGTTCCATCCACGGTCCCTGACACCACCACCACCATAGCTGTTGTGGCCATGACCACTACCTCTGAGGGCACTGTTCCAACTACAGACTTTACAACTGCATCCACCAGATCTGTTGTGGACACGACCACTAGTTCGGAAGCCACTGTTCCATCTACAGCCTCTAAAACAACCACCACAATACCGGTAGTGGACACGAGCACTACCTCTGAAGCTACCATGTCATCTACAGTCTTTGTGCCATCCGCAGACCCTGAAACTACCACCGCCATACCTGTTGTGGACACGGCCGCTACTCCTGAAGCCGCCGTTCTACCTACAGTCTCTACAACAATCACCACCATATCTGTTGTGGACACTACCACTGCCTTCGAGGCCACTGTTCCATCTACATCCTCTACAACCACCACCACCACACCTGGTCTAGACACCACCACAACCTCCGAGGTCACTGTGCCACCCTCAATCCATGAAACCACCACCACCATCTCCTCAGTAGATACAATCTCTAACTCTGAGGCCGGTGTTTCATCTACATCCGCTAAAACAACCACCACTACACCGGTAGTGGACACGACCACTACCTCTAAGGCTAGTTTGTCATCAACGATCTCTGTGCCATCCACAGTCTCTGAAACAATCACCACCAGATCTGTTGAGGACACGACCACTGCCTTTGAGGCCATTGTTCCGTCTACAGACTCTACAACCACCACCACCACACCCGCTGTCGACACCACCACTGCCATTGAGGTCACTGGGCCGCCCACCGTCCGTGAAACCACGACCACTACTATCCCATCTACAGCATCTACAAGAATCACCACCACATCTGCTGTTGACACGGCCACTACCTTTGAGGTCACTGTTCCATCTACAGCCTCTACAACAACTACTACCACACCAGCTCCAGACCTCACCTCTACCTCTGATGTCACTGTACCATCTCCAGCCCATGAAACCACCACCATGATATCTTCTGTGGATACAACTTCTAACTCTGAGGCCACTGTTCTACCTACACCCTCCAAAACCACCACCATACTTGCTGTGGACAAGAACTCGGAGGCCACTGGTCCATCGAGAACCTCTAAATCAGACACCACAGTGCCGGTGGTGTACACAACAACTACCTCAGATGCTATCGTTCGATCTTCAACCTCTAAAGCCATCACCACCACACCGGTTGCAATCACGACCATTACCTCTGAGGCTACTGTGCCGTCTACAGATTTTAAAACTCCTACCAATTTACCTGTTGTGGACTCAGCCATAACATCTGAAGCCACTGCCTCCCCTGAAACAATCACCACTATATATATAGTGGACACAACCACTAACTCCGAGGCTACTACCTCTAAAACAATCACCACCACACCGTCTCTCGACATTACCACTACATCTGAGGTAACTGTACAACCCACAGTCCCTGAAGCAACCACAACCATTGAGGCCACTATGCTATATACAGCCCCCGGAACAACCACTACCACACATGTTGTGGATAAGACCACTACCTCTGAGGTCACTACGCCATATACAGTCCCTGAGCCATCCTCAATCCCTGAAACATCCACTGGCATACCTGTTGTGGACACGACCACTACCTCTGATGCTACTGTTCCATCTACAGCCTCTACTGTAATTACGACTACTATATCTGAGGCCACTGTGCCATTTACAGATTCTGAAACAACCACCTTACCTGCTGTGGATATGGCAACCACCTCTGAGGCCACTTTGTTGTCTACCGCCCCTGAAACCACCACCACCATAACAGTTGTGGACACGGCCGCATTCTCTAAGAGCACTGTATCGTCTACAGTCCCCGAAACCACCACCAATATACCTGGTATGGATACAACCACTATGTCTGAGGCCACTGTGCCATCTAGAGTCTCCGAGACAACCAGAACTAAAGCTGCTGGGGACACGACCACTAATTCGGAGGTCTCTGTGCAATCCACAGTCCCTGACACAACCACAACTATGCCTTATGTGGATACCACTACCTCCGAGGCCACTGTTCCATCTACAGTCTCTACAACAACTGCCAACATACCCGCTGGGATCACGACCACTACCTCTGAGACCACTGTGCTACATACAAATTCGGAAATAACCACCTCATTACATGCTGTGGGTACTGCCACCATCTCTGATGCCACTTTGTTCTCTACCGCCCCTGAAACAACCATCACCATACCAGTTGAGGACAGGACCAGTAGCTCTGTGACCACTGTGGCATCTACAGTCCCCGAAACGACCACCACCGTACCTGTTGTGGACATGACCACTACCTCGGAGGCCATTGTTCCATCTACAGCTACTAAAGCAACCACCACCGTACCGCTGGTGGCCACGACCACTGACTCTGAGAAAACTATGTCATCTACAGTTTCCGTGGCATATACCTTCCATGAAACCGCCACCACCACCACTACCTCTGAGGTCACCGTTCCAACTACAGCTTCTACGACAACAATCACCATACCTTTTGTGGACACGAGCACCGAGGCCCCTACTCCATCTACAGCCTCTAGAACAACCACCACCACACATATTGTCAACACATCAACTACCTCTGATGTCACTGCGCCATCCACAGTCCATGAAACAACCAACACCATATCTGCTGTGGATACAACCTCTTACTCTGAGGCCACTGTTCCTTCAACAGCCACTAAATCAACCACCACTACACGTGTTGTCGACACGACCACTACCTCAGATGCCGCCGTTCCATCCACAGCCTCTAAGACCATCACCACCACTCCGGTTCTGATGACGACCACTACCTCTGAGGCCACTGCGCCATCGACAGATTCTAAAACCACCACAACTTTACCTGCTGTGGACCACACCTCCTTACCTTCTGTGGACACGGCCACCACCTATGAGGTCACTTTGCTGTCTACCAGCACTGACACAACCAGCATCACACCTGTTGTGGATATGACCACTACGTCTGAGACCACTGTGTTATTTACAGTCCCCGAAACAACCAGCACAATAGCTGCGGTGGACACGACCACTAATTCTGAGGTCACTGTTGCAGAAACAGTTCCTGACTCAACCAAAACTATGCCTGTTGCAGACACGACCACTACCTCGAAGGCCACTGTTTCACCTACGGCCTCTAAAACAGCCACCACGACAACGATGGTGGACAGGACCACTACCTCTGAGGCTACTATTTCAACTACAGTCTCTGTGCCATCCACAGCCCCTGAAACAAGTACCACCATACCTATTGCGGACACGTCTACTTCTGATGCCACTGTTTCAACTACAGCTTCTACAACAACAACCATAGCTGCTGTGGACAAGACCACTACCTCAGAGGTGACTGTGCGATCTACCGTCCCTGTGCCTTTCACAGTTCCCGAAACAACCACCACCATACCAGTTGTGATCACAACCAGTACCTCTGAAGCCGCTATGCCATCTACAGATTCTGAAGCAACCACCTCTTTACCTTCCGTGGACACGGTCAACACCTCTGAGGTGTTACCTACCGTCCCAGAAACATCCTCCACCATACCTGTTGTGGATACGACAGCTACCTCCGATACCACTGTTACATCTACAATCCACGTAACAAACAGCACTACACATGCTGTAGACACGGCCACTAACTCTGAGGCTACTGTGCCATCTACTGTTCCCGACACAACCACTGCCATACCTGTTGTGGACACGACCAGTAATTCTGAGATCACTTTGCCATCCACAATTACTGACACATCCAAAACTATGCCTGTTGTGGATACGACCACTACCTTGAAGGCCACTGCTCCACATACAGCCTCTACAGAAACAACCACCATACCGGTTATAATCACGACCACTACCTCTGAGGCCAGTGTGTTATCTACAGATTCTGAAACATCCAGCTCCCTATCTGCTATAGACACGGTCACCGCCTCTGAGGCTACCTTGTTATCTACCGCCCTCGAAACAACCACCACCATACCTGTTGCGGACACGACCACTAGCTCTGAGATCAGTGAGCCAACTACAGTCCCCGAAACAACCAGCACTATACCTGCTGTGGACACGACCACAAACTCCGAGACCACTGTGCCACTTAAAGTCTCCGAAACAACCACCACTATACCTGCTGTGGACACGACCATTACCTCGGAGGCCACTGTTCGATCTACTGCCTCTAACACCACCACCACCATCTCTCTGGTGGACAGGACCACGAACTCTGAGACCACTGTGCCACCGAAAATCTCCGAAACCACCACCACCACACCTGCTGTGGACACAGCCACTTTCTCTGAGACCAATGCGCCATCTACATTGCCCAAAGCAATCAACACTATACCCATTGAGGACTCGACCACAGCCTCTGAGATCACTGTGCCATCAACTACCACCACTCCTGCTACGGACACGACCACTAACTCTGAGGTCACTGTGCCATCCACAGTTCCTGAAACAACAACCACCATACCTGTTGTGGACACGACCACCCACTCTGTAGCCAGTGTTTCAACTACAGCTTCTACGACAACAACCGCCATACCAGTCGTCGACACGACCACTAGCTCAGAGGCCACTGTTCCATCTACAGCCTCTAAAGTAAGCACAACCATACCCTTTGTGGACACAGCCACTAGCTCTGATGCCACTGTTCCATCTAAAGCCTCGTCAACATCCACCACCATGCCGGTTGTGACCACGACCACTAACTCTGAGTCCACTGTACCATCTACAGATTCTGAAGCAACCACCTCCTTACCTTCTGTGTACACGGCCACCACCTCTGAGGTCACGTTCATATCTACTGCCCCCGAATCCATCACCACCAAACCTGTTGTGGATACGAGCGCTACCCCTGAGACCACCCCTGTGCCATCTACAGTCCCCGAAACGACCAGCACTATACCTGATGTGGATACGACCACTAACTCTGAGGCCACTGTGCCATCCACTGTCCCTGAAACAACCACCACCATACCTAATATGGGGACGTCCACTACCTCTGAAACACCCACCACCATACCGCTGTTGAATCGGATCACTAACACCGAGGCTACTATGTCAACTACAGTCCCTGTGCCTTCCACAGTCCCTGAAACAACCGCCATTATGCCAATTGTGATCACGATCACTACCGCCGAGGCCTCTGTGCCATCCACATCTGAGTTCACTATCTTATCTATCGCCCCTGAATCAACTACCATTACACCTGTTGTGGACACGACCACTGAATCTGGTCCATCTACAGCCTATAAACCAGAAACCACTATACCAGTAGTGGAGACGACCACTACCTCAGATGCCACCGTTCCATCGACAGCAGCTAAAGCCATCACCGCCACATCGGTTGTGATCTCGACGACTACCTCACAAACCACCACCACTTTAGCTGCTGTGGATACAACCACCACACCTGAGACTACGATGTTATCTACCGCGCCTGATACAACTACTACCATACCTATTGTGGACACGACCACTACCTCTGATGCCACCGTTGAATCTGCATCCTCAAAAACAATCACCACCGTAGCTGTTGCGGACCTGACCAGTACAACTGAGGTATCTGTGCCATCCAGATTCCCTGAAGCAACCGCCTCCATATCCACTGTGGATGCAGCTTCTGACTCTGAAACCACTGTGCCATCTACAGCCTCTGAAACAACAACAATACCTAATGTGGATACAACCACTACCGTTGTGGCCACTGTGGACACGACCACTACCTCTGAGGCCACTGCGCCATCGACAGATTCTGAAGCAACCAGCACCTTGCCTGCTGAGGCCACGGCCACCACCTCTGAGGCCACTCTGTTATCTACCACCCCTGAAACAACCACAACCATACCTGTTGTGGACACGACAACTACCCCTCAGACCTCTGTGCCATCTACAGTCCCCGAAACTACCAGCACTATACCTCCTGTGGACACAACCAGTACCTTTGAGGCCACTGTGCAATCTATGGTCCCCGAAACAACCACCATCTCACATGTTTCGGACACGACCACTAATTCTGAGGTCACTGTGCCATCCACAGTTCCTGACACAACCAAAATCATACCCTTTCTTGACTCGACCACAACCCCGGAGGCCACTGTTCCATCTACAGACTCTAAAGTAAGCACAATCTCACCGGTTGTGGACACAGCCACTAGCACCGATGCCACTGTTCCATCTACAGCCTCGACAACAACACCAACCATACCCGTTGTGGACACGACCACTACCTCTCAGGCCACTGTGCTATCTACAGATATCACCACCTCTGAGGCCACCCTGTTATCTACCGCCACGCAGACCACTGTGACATCTAAAGTCCCCGAAACAACCACCACCATACCTGTGGACACGACCACTACCTCCAAGACCTCTGTGCCATTTACAATCCCCGAAAGTACGAGCAATATACCTCCTGTGGACACGACCGGTACCTCCGAGGCCATTGTGCCATCCACAGTTCCCGACACAACCACCACCACACCTGTTGTGGACATGACCACTAATTTTGAGGTCGCTGTGCCGTCCATAGTCCCCGAACAAACCACCATACCTGTTGTGGACAAGACCACGAAAAGAGAGGCCACTGGTCCATATACAGCCTCTCAACCAGACACCACCATACCGGTGGTGGACACGACCACGACCTCAGATACCATCGTTCCATCAACAGTATCTAAAGCCATCACCACCACACCGGTTGTGATCACGACCACTACCTCTGAAGACACTGTGCCATATACAAATTCTGAAACAACCACCACCGTGTCTGCTGTGGACACAGCCAGCACATCCGATGTCACTATGTTATCTGTCGCCCCGGAACCATCAACTACCATACCTGCTGTTGACATGACCACTGCCTCTGAGGCCACTGTGCCCTCGACAGTCCCTGAAACCACCACCACACTTGTGGACACGACCACTAACTTTGAAACGACCGCACCTGTTGTCGACACTATCATTAGCTCTGAAGTCACTGTGCCATCCACAGTCTCTGAAACATCCACCACAATATCCGCTCTGGATACAACCTCGAACTCTGACGCCACTGTTCCATCTACTGCTGGATCAACGACCAACATACCTGTTGTGGACACGACCGCTAGCTCGGACGCCACAGACTCATCTATAGCGTCTACAATAACCACCACCATACCGGTGGTGGAAACGACCACATACTCTGAGGGTACTATGCCACCTACAGTACCTGTGCTATCCACTCTCCCTGGATCAACAACTACGATATCTGTTGTGGACACGACCACTACCTCTGATGTCACTGCTCCAACTACAGCCTCTACATCCATCGGCACCACACCTGTTGTGGGCACAGCCACTAGATCTGATGCCACTGTTCCGTCTACTGCCTCTAAAATATCCACCACCACACATGGTGTCGACATCACCACTACCTCCGAGGTTACTGTGACATCTACTGTACCTGAGACAATCTCCATCATACCTGTTGTGGATACGACCACTAACTCGAAGGCCAATATTCCGTCTACAACCTCTGAAACAACCACCACAATACGGGTGGTGGAGACGACCACTAACTCTGTGGCTGCTTTGTCATCTACAGTCCGTCTGCCATCCACAGTCCCTGAAACAGCCTCCACCATAGCTGGTGTGCATACAGGATCTAACTCTGATGCCACAACCGTGTCCCCTGTGGATACAACATCAAACTCTGATGCCACAACCGTATCCCCTGTGGATACAACATCTAACTCTGATGCCACAACCGTGTCCCCTGTGGATACAACATCTAACTCTGATGCCACAACCGTGTCCCCTGTGGATACAACATCTAACTCTGAGGCCACAACCGTGTCCCCTCTGGATACAACATCTAACTCTGATGCCACAACCGTGTCCCCTGTGGATACAACATCTAACTCTGATGCCACAACCGTATCCCCTGTGGATACAACATCTAACTCTGAGGCCACAACCGTATCCCCTGTGGATACAACATCTAACTCTGAGGCCACTGTTCCATCTACAGCCTTTGAAACAACCACCTTTGAAACAACCACCACCATACCAGTGGTGGGCACGATCGCTGTTTCTGAGCCTACCTTGTCGTCTACAGTCCATGTGCCATCCACAATCCCGGAAACAACCACGACCATACCTGATGTGGACAGAATCACTGTCTCTGATGTCACTATGCCATCTACAGTCCCTGAAACAACCACCACCATACCTGGTGTGGACACAACCACTACCTCTGAGGCCACTGTTCCATCTACAGTTCCTGAAACACCCACCGCCATACCTGGTGTGTACACAACCACTAACTCTGAGGCCACTATTCCATCTACCGTTCCTGAAACACCCACCACCACATCTCTTGTGGATACGATCACCAGCTCGGGGGCCACTGTGCCTTCTACATCCTCTGAAACAACTATTACCATACCTGGTGTCGATACAACTACTACCTCTGAAGTAACTGTGCTATCTGCAACTACCGAAATGACTGCTTTACCAACAATGGCTCAAACGACCGCATTACCAACAACGGTAGAAACGACCACATTATCAACCATTGCAGAAACTACCGTAACAGCATCGGCAGAAACCACCGGATTACGAAGAACGGCAGAAACGACCGCATTACCAACAACGGCAGCAGAAACAAACGCATTACCAGCAACTTCAGGAACCATCGCATTACCAACAACGGCAGGAACGACTGCATTACCAACATCGCCAGAAACGGCTACGTTACCATCAACGGCACAACTGACTGCATTACCAACAATGGCACAAACAACGACATTAACAAAGGCAGAAACGACCACATTGCCAGAAGCGGCAGAATCGACCGCATTAGCAGCCCAAGCAGAAACCGACGGATTACCAACAATGACTGAATCGGTCAGATTGCCAACAACAGCAGAAGGGGCTACATCACCTGCAACTGCAGAAACTACTACACTCCCAACAACGGCAGAAACGACTGCTGCACCAACAAAGACAGAAACCACCGATTTACCTAAGATGACAGAAATGACTGCTTCACCAACAACGATAGAAAGTACCGCATTACCAACAACGGCAAAAACAACCACGTTACCAGCAACTTCAGGAACGACCATAGTACCAGGAACGACAGAAACGACTGCATTACCAGCATCGACAGAAACGACCGCGTTACCAACAACTGCAGACACGACAGAATTACCAGCAACGGCAGAAACCATCGCATTACCAAAAACGACAGAAACGGCCACGTTGCCATCAACGGCACAACCGACCGCATTACCAACAGTGGCACAAACAACGACATTATCAACAAAAGCAGAAACGGCAGAATCGATCTCATCAGCAACCCAAACAGCAACCACCGCATTACCAATTACAGAAACGGTCAGACCGCCACCAACAGCAGAAGCGACTACATCATCGGCAACAACAGAAACACTTGAAGTACGAACAATGGCAGAAACGACCGCATTACCAACAACAGCAGAAACCTCATTACCAACAACGGCAGAAACGGCGACATTACCTGCGACTACAGAAGCCACTAGATTACCAACAACGGCAGAAATGACCACGTCAACCGCGACCGCTCTACCAACAAAGACAATAACGACCGCTTTACCTACAACGACAAAAAATACTGCTTTCCCAACAACGGCTCAAACGGCCACTCTACCAACAACGGTAAAGACGACCGCGTTACCAACAACGGCAGAAACAACCGCATTACCAGCAGCTTCAGAGACGACCACAATACCCGGAACAGCAGAAACGGTTACATTACCAACAGCAACAGAAACGAACGGAGTACCAACAAAGTCAGAGATGGCCACTTTGCCAACATCCACAGAAACAACTGTATTACAGACGACGACCGAAGCGTCTATTTTGCCAACAACGGCAGGAACCACAGCACTACCAACAACGGCAGAAACGACCAAATTATCAACCATGAAAGAAACGACCACCTTAACAGCATCGGCAGAAACCACCGGATTACCTCCAACGGCAGAAAGGAGCACATTATCAACAACGGCAGAAATGGCCGCATTACCAACAACGGCAGAAACGAGCGCATTACCAACAACGGCAGAAACGACCACAATCCCAGGAACGGCAGAAACCATCGCATTACCAACCACGATAGAAACGACTGGAGTACCAACAAAATCAGAGACGGCCACATTGTCAACAACGGCAGAAACAACGATATTATCAACAGAGGCAGAAACGACCACATTACCAGCAAGGGCAGAATACACGGCATTGCCAACAACGATAGAAACGACTACATTACCAACAAAGCCAGAATCAACCTCATTACCAACAACAGCAGAAACAACCACATTATATGTAACGGCAGAAACGACCTCAATACCAACAACGGCAGAAACAACTACATTAAGAACAACTGCTGAAACGACCACATTATTGACAACCCCAGAAACCATCATAATAGTAGGAACGACAGAAACCACCGCTTTACCAACATCGGCAGAAACGATCACGTTACCAACAACTGTAGAAACGACCACCTTACCAACAACGGCAGAAACGACTGAACTGCCATCAACGACAGAAACGACCAGCTTACCATCGACGGCAGAAACGACCAAATTACCAGTAACTGCAGAAAAGATCACATTACCAACAACGGCCGAAACGGTCGAAATGCAAACAACGGCAGAAACAACCCCATTACCAACAACGACAGAAACGACCCCATTACCAACAACGGCAGAAACGACTGAATTACCATCAACGACAAAAACGACCACCTTACCAACGGCGGCAGAAACGACCAAATTACCAACAACGGCAGAAACGACCACCTTACCAACAACGGCAGAAACGATCACATTACCAACAACGGCCGAAACGGTCGAAATGCAAACAACGGCAGAAACAACCACATTACCAATAGCGGCAGAAACTACCACATTACCAAAAACGGCAGAAATAACTACATTAAGAACAACTGCTGAAACGACCACATTATTGACAACCCCAGAAACCACCACAGTATCAGGAAGGGCTGAAACCACCGCTTTACCAACACCGGCAGAAAAGAGCACGTTACCAACAACTGCAGAAACGACCACCTTACCAACAACAGCAGAAACGACTGAATTGCCATCAGCGACAGAAACGATCACCTTACCAACGACGGCAGAAACGACCAACTTACCAACAATCGCAGAAACGACCACCTTACCAACAACTGCCGAAACGGTCGAAATACGAACAACGGCAGAAGCAACCGTATTACCAACGACGGGAGAAATGACCACGTTACCAACAACTGCAGAAACGACCACCTTACCAGCAATGGCAGAAACGACTGGATCACCAACAGCGTCAGAAACTACCACATTACCAACTGCGGCAGAAACTACCACATTACCAACAACGGCAGAAATAAGTACATTAAGAACAACTGCTGAAACGACCATGTCACCAACAACGGCAGAATCGGCCGAAATACCAACAACGGCAGAAACGACCACATTACCAACAACGGCAGAAACGACCACATTATCAGCAATGGCTGAAATGACTGAATTGCCATCGACGACCACCTTACCAACGGCGGCAGAAACGACCAAATTACCAACAACAGCAGAAACGACCACTTTACCAACAACGGCAGAATCGGTCGAAATATCAACAACGGCAGAAACAACCGCATTACCAACAGCGGCAGAATCTACCACGTCATCAACAGCGGCAGAAACTACCACATTACCAATAGCGGCAGAAACTACCACATTACCAACAGCGGCAGAAACTACCACATTACCAACAACGGCAGAAATAACTACATTAAGAACAATTGGTGAAACGACCACAACATCAGGAAGGGCTGAAACCACCGCTGTACAAACACCGGCAGAAACAACGACGTTACCAACAACGGCAGAAACGACCACATTATCAGCAGTGGCAGAAACGACTGAATTGCCATCAGCGACAGAAATGACCACCTTACCATCGACGGCAGAAACGACCAAATTACCAACAATTGCAGAAACGACCACGTTACCAACAACGGCAGAAACGGCCGAAATAACAACAACGGCACAAACAACTGCATTACCAACGACGGGAGAAACGACCACGTCACCAACAACTGCAGAAACGACCACCTTACCAGCAATGGCAGAAACGACGGAACTGCCATCAACGACAGAAACAACCGCATTACCAACAACGGCAGAAACTACCACATTACCAACAACGGCAGAAATAACTACATTAAGAACAACTGCGGAAACGACTCCATTACCAACTACAGCTGAAGCGATCCAGTCAGCAACCTATCTACCCACCGAAACCCCTATTTTAGAACCATCAGCTACAACTTCCTTCACAACGGCAACAACTGCCAGTACAAAAACGACGATGTCAAATATTATTCGTAGGGAGTACACGGGTAATATCAGAGTGATTAAAGGAGCCGACTACACTGACGCTCTGAATGACACCAGCTCCAACGAGTTCAAGACTCTCAGCGAGCAGATTTCAAGCATAGTAAGTATATAATTATAGCATAGTAAGTATATGTTTAAGCGAGCCGTGGCAACAGAAGCTGTAACCTGCTGCACTGCACACCTCAAAAGACACAGACACACCGCTGCCTCCCAGCGGTACTCATGCACAGACCTTCCAGCTATAGTAGACCGCAACGAAATTTGCCAAGAGAACACAGAATATATCTGAAGTGTAATGCATGTGTTGTTGGGGAGAAATTTCATTTTATTTTCTGTTGGCCTGATTATAATTACTGATTGCCGTTTTTGTTTGTTTGTTTTGTTGTTGTTGTTTACAAGAATTTTGTTCAGCCGCCTTCAAAGTATAATTTTTGTAGCTTTATGTCTTCCACAAAGAAAAAATAAATAAATGTTTTAGTCTTAGAAATTCTCTTTGAAATGTGCACTGTTGTTGCTCAGCTACAATTATTTCACTGCCGTAACTGTAGCTCAGATAGTCCAGGGGCAAAAATCCCCCTCCCCCTCCAAAAAAAACAACAAAAACAAAAACCAAACAAACAACAACAACAACAAAATGGGGGGCGGGGTGTGTGTGTGTGTAGGGGGTGGGGGGGGGGGGGGTAGAAAAACAAAAATACCAAAGTCAAGAGAACGTGAAATTAGGTCAAGTATGAATTAAATGAAACGCGGTGATTTTGAAATATAGACTATTATTATGTTGCATTTCAGCTCTGGGACATCATCAGAGAAGCTGGACTGTCTCCTTATGTGGTCACTATTAACATCACTAAAATAAGGTAACAATCTGAAGACATCTGAATTACTGAGACTTAGGGACTCAGAGGAAATCGTCCCTAAATCTCTTTCTGTGCTGCGCGCACGTATGAGAGAGAGAGAGAGAGAGAGAGAGAGAGAGAGAGAGAGAGAGAGAGAGAGAGAGAGAGAGAGAGAGAGAGAGAGAGAAAACTTTTTACTCTATGTAAAAGTAAAACGCAGTTTCAGCCCCTTGCGTGAAACATGTAAGAGCTCAACAAACTGATCTGTAGCTGCGGCTGATAACTGATTGACGCATTTCTTTCAGTGATAAATATTGGTACTGTACAGGTTCATGCTCTCGGTGAGTGATCCCCGACTGTGTGCGAGCTAGCTATAATTATTATGTTGACGTTTTCAGCAAAGGTAGCGTGGTGATTACCTTCAACATGGGAGTCATCGTTTCTCCAGAGACCTATGACATCTTCGGTGACAACATCAGCTTGACCTTCAACCTCGGCTACTCAAATTTGCAGTCAACGGTCTATTCTCTGGATACCAGCTTCACGGGTAACCCATACACAAGCAGTCAACCATGAAAGCAAAAACCGCATGCAGAAGTATATTATAATATCACTACGAATGTTTGAGAAATTAGGCAAACAGAGGGCAATGCTTTTGTTAGTCTGCATGGTTTTTGCCAGGGTCAATCAATTCGGGAGCATCTTGCGAAACAGCAACAACAACAACAAAAAAGCAGGCGGGCATGTTATACCCCACCTGATTGTTCTTTTTATCCTGTACAGCCGGCACACTCTGAGGTTTGGTACAGTCTGTGTGTGTGTGTGTGTGTGTGTGTGTGTGTGTGTGTGTGTGTGTGTGTGTGTGTGTGTGTGTGTGTGTGTGTGTGTGTGTGTGTAGAGTACTTACCAATTTTAAGGCGAGATGCTACATTGTTTATCCTCTACAAATGAAAAAACTCTCAGGCATCGCTACATTGTACCAGTACAAGCCCTTTAAAATATTTTTGGACAGGCTACTTATTATTTCTTCTTGTAATCGGGGAAATTGTTTAAGTGGCGATCTTTGAAAGGCCATTGCAGTACATTTCTTTCCGTTTCTTCCAGTAATCGAAGAAGTTGTCATTGGCGACCCTTACGAACCGCAAGCAGGTGGTGTTGTGCAAACTACGTCTTCTCCAACCTCGCCTCAGCCTCCAGGTAAGTCACTTCACTCCCCCTTTTCATTTTCAGATATATTTTCTTGTTCTTCTTCCGTAAAGTGCCCAACACTCTGAAGACTGGCGATTTTAGTAGACTGTATGCTGGGCGATTTTAATGTTTTCATAGTCCACCGAACTCTGAAGTGGACTAAAGGATCTTCATGGTGCGTATGCAATCTTTTTGCGTGCGTATACACACGGGAGCCCCTGCTTATAGTCTCATCCGAAGGACTTTTGTAGAGCCTGCACATAATTTGACTTCGGAGAAATCTCAGGGCGGGCGCAAAGCCTAGCACATAACGGTCATCCATCTGTTTGGTGACCTCGCTCGATCGCGCTTAACTTTGGCTTCCTAGGGTGAGTGCTCTTGCTCTGCGCCGCCAGACATCGACTCTCCTGAGTAGATATAAGGAATGTCCAGCTGTTTGTCGCTTGTTAAAGGTCGATTTTTTGAAAACCTCTCGACCAGCAACAAGCTATGTAGATCAGATTTCATACGTACCATCCTTTGCTAGCGTATTATGCACCAGTTGCACCAAACATTTCGTGAATCTTTTGTATTGTCTAATAAAATAAGCATTCTTTTTAACCTATTTCGTATTTTGATCTTGTTTCAGAGCCCTAACAGGCAACCTAGTTACACTTACAGATTTTCTTTTCAAAAAAGTGCTTTGCTGTATCTTGTTTTAACAAAAAGCGTTTAGTTTTAATCTGGAGTATGTTTTGGTCTTGAGTCACAACCTGGCCTTTTGATATACTATTTATTTGTTTAAATTCCAGTCCTACCAATAGGGCCTGTGATGCCTCTTCGCTTGAGGTTACAATTTTAATGTACTGACAGTTAAAGCCAACTGTTTTGTTGTCAGTGACCCCTGAGGACCCCTGCCTGTACGACCCCTGCCCATCCCACTCGAAGTGTCAGTCTGATGACAGTGGCAACTACAACTGCACGTGCGACACGGGTTTTATCAGTCAGGACCAACGATGTCTTGGTATGTCTGCGTTAAAAATTAATGCTGCTGTATAAGTTGTGAAGAGCACAATTCTCGACGAAAGACGCTGTTGTAGGTCTCTTGCTCTGCCTGTGCTCCTCCTTCCCTTTTCCCTCACCCTCTCTACGTTCTCCCTCTGTCTCTGTCCATCTCTCTGTCTCCTTCAGCCTTCTCTCTCTATGTCTTTCTGGCTTTCTCTGCCTGCCTGGCGTGCTGCTTGCTTGTCTGTTTATTTGTCTGTCTCTGCCTGCCTGTCTGTCTGCCCCCCCCCCGCCTCCCCCCGCCCCCCCTCTCTCTCCTTGTCTACTTGGCTATATGTAACGTACAACTCAAACCATTGCTTTCTTTCTCTCGGTTTATATGACTCGCTTTACTTCTCGACAGCTTGAATGATCTTTAGCGTTATTGTGTCAATTAGTGAAAGAGGTGTTATCAATACTATAAGGGTACATAGGACCGTTGTGTCCCACGGATTCTTTACACCAAATTTCACCTCAGTAGGTTCAGCGGGTCATGGCGTTGACACAGACAGACAGACAGACAGATAGGGACTCTTCTTTATTTATCAAATATACATTTTATTTGTTAATTTTCAGATGTGGACGAATGCCTGTCGGATCCCTGCTCGGCCAATGCCATGTGCACCAACACACTTGGGGGGTTCTTGTGTTCATGCCTGTCTGGATTTGATCGCGTTGGAGAACTTTGCGAAGGTTGGACTAACACTTTCGGTGACGTTTACTTTGTGTTGTGTACATGTCATTGTCCCGCTCAGTCAGCAACGAGTAGCCTGTGTAACTAACAACACGACGAGAGAGAGAGAGAACTCGAACTCGAAAACTTTATTTTACAAGGAGAGAAAAGGGAGAGAGAGAGAGAGAGAGAGAGAGAGAGAGAGAGAGAGAGAGAGAGAGAGAGAGAGAGAGAGAGAGAGAGAGAGAGAAGATAGCATAAAACAGAGAGAGAGAGCGAGAGAGCTGCAGGATGTGGGTTTGGATCGAAGTGTTTCTGCTTATAATTCTGTTTCCTTTTGAATACATTTTATTTTTATTGACAAGACCAAGAGCAAAATACCCCGTCTCCCCCCCCCCCCCCCACCCCCATTCTTTTTTTTAAAAGCTAATATTCTCACGTTAACTGGAGTACGGGAGCAGATACCATTGTGTTCTATTTCTGGCAGATATGGACGAGTGCTTGTCGGAGTTATGCCCACCACGTTCTGACTGTGTCAATTTCCCGGGGTCCTACAACTGTACCTGCCACCTGGGTTTCGAACCTAATCAGGGTCTATGCCAAAGTGAGTTTCACAGTCAACTTCTAAATGGTGTCTGTGTTCTGTTCTGTGAGATAATACATGTCTGTTGGTGTTCCATTGTAGGAGTCATACACACACACACACACACGTACAGACACAAACAACACACACACACACACACACACACACACACACACACACACACACACACACACACACACACACACGCACACACACACACACACACACACACACACACACGCACGCATCCACACGCACGCACACACACACACACACACACACACACACACACACACACACACACACACAGGCGCGCGCGCGCGCACGCACACATGAGTAAAGGCGCTAATACTCGAGCCATTTCAGTCGTATGACTGAGGAGGACCTTCAGAACCTCATGCGGTCGTACCCGTCATCTTAAATGTACTGGCTGCCACGCGATACTGTCGAACAGACGGGTCACAGAAAAGAGAAGGTCGATATATTCAACCTAGCTACTCGAGAGATACCATTCCTTATAACCGCACGTGCGTACTGGCTGGCGGATGCTGTTCAATCGTATGGAATATAGAAGGTTGTATTTAGAGCTGATTTGTCAGGTTGAAACTGACGCGCTGAGCCGTTTTAAACGTACGGTTGTGCTGACACACGATCCGTCTGAGATCGGGTTTGGACGGTCCTGTTGACCCATACAACCAAAACCGCACGTGTATCAGTGCCTGTTGTTAGTCTCACGTCACAAGTCACGCGAATGTGACTGCTGACGTCATTCCTTTGGGCATATATACATATAATCCACAAATGTCGAATGCCCATCTGCATCACCATCGAACTACATATGTTTAATATTTGGCTTTACTCTTAACTATAATGCTTCAGTTAAGTCATTTTGCATTTGTTTACATCACCTTATGATTATTATATTACATTTTATGTGACAGTATTCAATTGTATTACACTAGAAATACTATAATTATAATAATATGCGCTGCATATTATGAAGCGGATTTGTGTTATATGCATGAATTGCTTCACATTGCGTTGCATTATATCATATTACGTGACATTATTATATTATACCAGCATCTTGCTGCTCGGGTTTCTTTTCGTTTATCAACATTTAGACGCGTAAATAAGAGCAAAATCCACACACACACACACACACACACACACACACACACACACACACACACACACACACACACACACACACACACACACACACACACACACACTACAGAGGTCAACTAGAACATGGAGAAACTCTAGCGGAAGAGAGTTTGCTTCTGTGTCAGATATCGACGAGTGTACGTCAAGTCCATGCCCTGCACGTGCAACATGCGTGGACACAACGGAAGTTTCACGTGCAGCTGTGATGAGGGGTTCATCCTTGTCAATGACTCGTGTGTGGGTAAGTCTTTTACTTTGTGTCTTGCATGCCATGGAAATCGCGAATTGAATGTACCTCTGAGCAAACCGCCTAGATTACTCCAAGAATCACACAACAGTTCGCGTAGTGCGCCTGGCTACGTACACCTAGGTATACATATTAACTCGACAGCATC
>OY757541.1:18499831-18505965 GCA_963584105.1 Alviniconcha strummeri | reverse complement strand
CAGCAACGATGAGGTGAGATGACATACACATGTTAAAGATAATCCGTAATCCATGTTGCAGTTCGCTGGATTATGGAAATAACAAAATAACCCGGCATGCACAAAATGTTTTAGAGCCTTGAAAATGTTGAAGTTAGACACTATACGGAAAGAAGAATTTGAGCCATGTAACACGTTACAGATGATCATAATAGTAATGAGTGCTTAGAGCGCCTAAGCCGTGCTGGCCCTACGCTCTTACACATTCTTTAAACACACACACACACACACACACACACACACACACACACACACACACACACACACACACACACACACACACACACACACACACACACACACACATACACACACACACACACACACACACACACACACACACACACACACACACACACACACACACACACACACACACACACACACACACACACACTTACGCACGCACACACACAAATACACATACACACAAACGCACACGCGCACACGCACGCACGCACGCATGCACGCATCCGTGTCTCAGGGCAATGGGACTAAAGAAAACGTTTATAAAAAGACAAACGTTTTCATGGAAGATTTGAAAGGGCTGACAGAGGTAGCATGACGGACAGAAACAGGGAGTTGGTCCCAGCTAGCTGAAGCCTGGTAAGAGAAAGCGCTGACGAGCGCCCTCAGTGCAGAAGGATGCATGGTATTCTGAACACTCGGGTGTCTGCAGAAGAGCATAATTAAGGATGATTATGCTTGTGTGTTTCTTCAGACGTAGACGAATGTACCGAGTCGGGCAACACCAGCTTGTGTGCAGAGCACGCCTACTGTGTCAACACGGTGGGCAGCTACCAGTGCCTCTGCCAGGAAGGATTTCAACGGCAGGCGTCCACGTGCCAAGGTAATGCTTCAAACCACCGCAATTACTTAGTTCTTGGATGTTAACGTCCCGCCCACCGCACAGAGACACCTCAGGACGAATCACTCTTCGTCAGACACACGAATGCTAAAACTCCAACGCTTGAACCGCAAAACCCATGGCTTTCGGACTTTCTCACACTTTGGTACCGGGTATGCAAAAACTCCAGGTCCTCTCTGTTGAGACTCCGGAGCTGTCGAAGATTCCATCTGTTAAGTGTTGAGTTCTGGATTGTACTGCATGAAATCAAAGGTGCCATGAGCCGGAAACTTGAACTGTTTTAATATTGGTAGTGTGTACAATAATTATATGGTGGCGATGAGAACAGCAGTACAACTGTCCGGTTGTTACTTCGGCCTTTCTTTTTCCACGACATGAATGCGACTTTAGCCAGAAGCTGTCTAGACATAAACTTCATCTTCATCCATGATGTGGCCGCAATCACGTCGTCGAAAAAGACGCCCGTTGGTTACACTTCACTCTGATGGTCTGACACAAAAAAGGAAAACTACTGCAGAGTATACTGCGTTCTGCGATTTTAAAATCAACACAGGTGTTTTCAGGTCTGTGACTACAGTGCTCCCTGGTTTGCGGGGTGCTTTTGAGAGGCAAGCCCTTTCCGGTACAGTCCTAGTCCACACAAACTCTAAAATAATAACAACAACAGTAGTTATAGTAGTAATAATAATAATAATAACGATAATAAACAGATAACACTTATCAAGTGCGTCCTCTCAGTGGTCTACCTAAAACAACAACACTAACACGAAGCTTCAAAAGCATCGCCTACGGACAGGCCTACACGCATGCACAAAGTGACATAAAGGCTTTTATTTGTAATATATTTTATACGCTGTACAGAGGATGTACACTGTATTTACTCGCAAGCCAGGTGAGAGTTACCGTAGGCGACTCGGGTCTTTGTTGTTGTGTTTTTGTGACGTCTTTCGAGCGTTGATTAACTCCCTAGTGTGTTGATTCTTGTTCTGTATGAGTTCTATATGAGTTCAGACATACCTTTTGCAATGCAACCCTGTATACAACTCTGTGGAAAATTGCTTCCTCCGATTATCTTTGCGTTGAATATTAGCCCTCGAAATGCGTAACACAAGTACAACAACAAAGACCTGAGTCGCCTACGGTAACTCTCATCAGGCATGCGTGTAAATACAAGGTACATAAACTCCATCAGAGGTACATACTTATAGTAGGCATAACTTTATCCCTGCTTTCCAGATTTTGACCAATATTCTTCGTCACCGCATAAACGTGTTTCCGAGGAAAATCATTGACATCCTTGTTTTTCATCCAGATGTTGACGAGTGTGTCTCGTCACCGTGTCCACAGTTCTCGACATGCCTGAACACCATGGGGAACTACTCTTGTGTCTGTCAGATGGACTTCTTTCAGGCGGACGCCTTCACTTGCATGGGTACGTCTGCAGTCAACGCATTAAAATTATTGCTTACACTCGGAGCATGGGGAAGATTCTTGCCGTGCTCAGTCTGTGCAATGTTTTGCGCGCAGGTACTCGACATTAGTTAACGACTTCCTTTAGGTCATAATTGTATACTCACTTCAGTCTTTTGTGAAATATGAACAGACACAATATAATAAATATATTATATTCCTCGAACATCGCAAACACACACACACACACACACACACACACACACACACACACACACACACACACACACACACACACACACAAACACACACACACACACATACACACACACACACACACACACACACACACACACACACACACAACCACACACACACACACACACACACACACACACACACACACACACACACACACACACACACACACACACACACACACACACACACACACACAACACACACACACACACACACACAACACCCACCCACACAAACACACAACAAACACACACAGTGTGGTTAAAAAAAAGCAGAAAGACAAAACTGAAATCACTTGTGGCATTCTTTGTATTTTCACGTGGAACGAGTTTGTGAATGTTTCTAGTTACCTTGATCGTTCTTGGAGACTATTTTTGAAAAGAAAATGTACCCTATAAACATACAATCGCTTCCAGGGCAAGTGGTAAATCTCGATTCGTGCGTGTTTAATGGATTTTCGATTGTGTTTGTTTATTTGTTTGTTCTACCCAGCCACACAGTCGTTCGAAGTAATGTTTCCTTCGGGGACTTCAGCAAGTGAAGCGCAACTGCTGGTACGTCTTTACAGAAGCGCAGGCATCTGATCTTCCTTAATTTTGTCTGCAAATGGTGTGTGTGTATGTGTGTGTGTGTGTGTGTATGTGTGTGTGTGTGTGTGTGTGTGTGTGTGTGTGTGTGTGTGCGTGTGTGTGTGTCTTTGTGTGTGTGTGTGTGTGTGTGTGTGTGTGTGTAGCGGTTGTGTGTGTGTGTGTGTGTGTGTGTGTGTGTGTGTGTGCGTGTGTGTGTGTGTGTGTGTATGGTGGAGGGGGGGGGGCGGTTGAGTGTGTTGGGTGGAGGGGGGGAGGGATGGGGGTAGTGGGATTGTGAATCGCATGCCTGCGCTACACGTTCATGTTCTTTTCTTCTCATCCAGGCTGACGGTCTCCTGAACGCTAACCTGAGCAACACCTACCTCGGCAGCTCGCTGTGGTCCGCCCCGGGGTCGGCCCCAGAACGACTGTTCTTACGCTTGGCTCCTGACTTCGCTGACGGCACCACTGGTCTGCAGGTCCTTCTCAACAGCGTTATGCTGGACGTGCAAGGTTCGTATTCCTTTGCATAATATACAGACATGCCAAGTGGACATGCAGAGGATAGCAGTGTGTATATGCCTGTTCGGTTTTGTGTGTAAATTTTCAAGCTTTGAACTGATCTGTTAACAGCCTTTCAGGATGAATGAGTACACGTGAATCTTTGATCCAGGACAAATGTATTCTTTGTCAACTGTGCGTGCTTGTGTGTGTGTGTGTGTGTGGGGGGGGGGAATGGGTGGTTGTGGGTGCGTGCGTGGAGACCTGTTCAAGCGTGACACCTAGTTTCAGATAACTAGACGTTTCCGAATGACAGCGTGAAATGTGTTGCACGTGCACACGCGTTATTGCATATCATTGTCGTGTATCCACAGACGTAGACGAATGCTCCGAGCCCGGCTGGTCAGACTGCTCTGTGAGTGGATCGTCATGCCTGAACACCGAGGGCAGCTATTCGTGTGAATGCAGCCAAACGTTCGTTGACTACTCCCCCTTGCTCAGCAGACCTGGAAGACTTTGTTTCGGTATGGACGTGTTCAGAATCGTGGTTGTTCTCAGAAGTATGTCTCCAACATGTGACATGGAGCTCCCAAATTAAATTTCCTCCAGCCAAGCCGGAATGGACTAGATTATAAGCCTAGACTATGTCACAGCATATCCTCTCCCGCAAAAGACAGCTTGTAAACCTGTTTGTTTTCATGGTAGGGTCAGTTAGGTAACCAGAACGGATGTACAGTTGTGACATGGAAACCAGATCGTGCACCAAACAGTACCAGCAATACAATTTGAATTATGGCATGATTTAAATTTAAAAGTACTGTAAAACAAGTGCTGATTATGAAGAGTCATTGTGGCTTTCCTTTTCGGTGCTCAAAATAAATTTTTATGATGTTCTGGTAGGCGAGAAAGTGAAAATTTACATTTTAGTTGCATGTCTCAGCAGGCAGCTTATACTTTTATTACTGTATTAAGGTCAGCTCTGTGATATATCACTTATAGGTTGATTGTGCCTTTCTTTCCTAACATTATGTTCCAAGTGCTTGTGCTCAATTAAAGTGACTTTATTTTACAGTTGTGACACGGAAACCGAACAGTTGTGACATGAAAAATAAAACAAAATATGCTTCTTCCGTTTGTAAATACTTGAAAGCAATAATTGCTTGAAACGCCTTGCAAATCAAACCATAAGAGACTCATTCAGGCTACATATCGAAATCGCACACAAAATAATGTATGTAACGTATGATGTTTGGTTTTTCAAAATCTTACACAAAATAATGTATAATTCAATGTGTGTAATGTATAAAAGTTTGTTTCCCAAGATTTCTAAAAAATGTGAGTAATTTAATGTGCGTAATGTCTTTTTGTTGTTGTTCCCAAAATCTCACACAAAATGTAATAACATCTGGTTGCTATTTTCCCATAGCGATTGACGACTCCCACGAGCAGCCAATCACAAACCTGACAATCAGCACCGCGCTGGCCGTCTACGAAGTCGGAAGTGACGTCACATTTTCTATTACCGTCAGCGAGGGCTCTCACGTGACCTACAACATCCAGTACGGTGACGGGGCTTCCGAAGTGATCGTCCACCCAAATGTGCTGTCCTTCCAGACAGCCGTCTATCCATCGCACGCCTACTCGCTGGCCCAAATATGGACAGTCACAGTCACAGCTAGCAACGCTGAAGGCTCCGTCGAAAACCAAATGAAAGTGAGAGTCATCGAACCGGTGCGAAGCCTTCGCTTGCAAACTGCTGAGCTAACACAGTTCCCGAATTCGACGTTCCGATACAGCGTGGTCCTTGCTGAGCCGGGACTGGTCCTTGAAGACATAACGTGCTCGTTCGATTTTGGCGACGGCGCTTCGGAATCCCTCAGCCTGGACAGCATGACGGATGTGGACTCGATAACGACCGACCATTCGTACTACCTTGGCGTGTACGATGTTTCCGTCACCTGCACGAACGGCATCAGCAGTCTTGGCATGAACTGGACAGTGACTGCGGAGGAAATCATCACAGGACTTTCCATCGAATCGGACAAGGCGGTGGGCAAAGCTGGAGAGACCTTCTACCTCACAGTTTCCACAGCCTCTGGATCGAACGTAGCGGTGACGCTTGACCTGGGAAACGGCCAGACAGAAAGCCGCCTGGTCGGGAGCAACAGAAGGGGAGGCTCATTGCTTTCCTTCGCCGTAAATTACGCCGATGTCGGAAGGTACACCGTCTCGGTTTCTGCGGAGAATCTGCTGAACGGCGCGACCGCTGTGTTGCCCCACACGCTGCACGTGCTTAACCTGGTCAAGGACCTGGTTCTGACCGCGCCAGACATCATCAGCCTCCCTCCAGGGGTCGCCGACGTTCGGATCGAGTACAGACAGTTGCTGCTGCCCCCGACTAACGTACTGTGCGAGTTTTCGTCTCCGCATCTCACCGGTTTCGCCCAGTTCTCTGACCAGATCAGCGCAGTCAGCAGCTTGAACGC
>OY757541.1:18421436-18481436 GCA_963584105.1 Alviniconcha strummeri | reverse complement strand
GCAATGGTCCCAACACTGATCCCTGAGGGACCCCAAAGTCCAGGCGCTGTGGGGTGGATGGGATGCTGTTTACAACAACGACCTGAAATCTGTCCAGGATGTATGAACGAAGCCACTGAAGGGCTGAACCTGAGATTCCAAAAGTCGTATGCAGTCTCTCTAGAAGAATGTTATGGTCAATTGTGTCGAAGGCAGCAGATAAGTCCAACAGGGAGAGAATGGAGACACGTCCCTGATCAGTGCTCTCAAGCAGGCAGTTAGTGATGTGAAGAAGTGCAGTTTCAGTACTGTGATTCTGGCGGTAGGCAGACTGATTCCTCTCGAGGAGGTCGTTCCTCGAGACATGATCAGTTAACTGTAAGAGCACAACTCTTTCCAGAAGCTTTGACAGAAACGAAAGATTGGACACTGGTCTGTAGTTCTTTAACATATTCTGGTCAAGACTGGGCTTCTTCAAAAGAGGTCTTACCAATGCCTGCTTGAAGCACTGGGGGACGGAGCCTGACAGCAGGGAGTGGTTTACAATTTTGGTGATGACGGGAACGAGGTTCTCATAGCATGTTTTGAGCAATGCAGTAGGTATGGGATCAAGGGCACAACATTTTGGTGGTGCATCATTGATGAGTTTTCTTATCAAATCCTCAGAAACAGGTGCGAAAGTACACAACCCGGTGCCCGCAAATGGTTCAAAAGATGCTGGAACAGGACATGAGTCCAGCACTCGGCGAATGTTTGCAATCTTTTCATGCATGAAATCGGAAAACGTGTTGGGTAGGTCCCAGAGAGGAATGTTGGTGGGCAGCTTCGGCTCCGTCGTTCTTCCCATGAGCTCATCGGTGACGCTGTACAGGAGCCTAATGGACGAGCAGTGACGTATCTTGTCGCACAGATAGTCACGTTTGGCGGCTCGGTGAAGCGCCTTCAAGGCGTTGCGCTGCTTCACAAAAATCTCCCTGTGAACAGTGAATCTGGTGCGATGCGCAGTTCTCTCAGCACGTCGCAGTTCCCTTTTGGCTGCACGGATGTTGTCGTTGATCCATGGAGCAGAGCGGCGCTCAGTGACACACCTGGTCTTGAGTGGGGCATGACGGTCGAGGAGCTGCTGCATAGAATCGTTGTACTTCTCAGCCAGTTCTTCCTCCGGGCAGTCACCCAGTACCGTGCTGCACATGGCCTTCACCTCAGACTGGAACTTCTCAAGGTTGATACGCCGGATGTTCCGGGAGGTCACAGAGCGCTTCTTCCTCAGAGGTCTCGACAGGCTCAGCGAGAAAAAGAGCGACTTGTGGTCAGACAGAAGGTTCTCTGATACGGACACGTCGTGGATGAGTGTAGAGTCTTCAGCGGTGACAAGCCAGTCAAGAATATGACCGCGCTTGTGAGTTGGCTCGTCGACGATCTGGGTAAAGCTCTGATCAGAGAGCAGGGAGCAGAGTTTCTGGACATCAGGGTTGGTTTGTACATCAAAGTGGAGGTTGAAATCCCCAATGACAACAGTCTTGTCCCTCTCTGTGAGTCGTTCGTCTAGAAACAACTCGAAGTCCTGTAGAAACATTTTTGTCGTGAGCTTATTTTGTTTACTAGGGGGTGGCCGGTAGACAACAGTCAGATTGACTAATTTCTCTGCAGACAAACACATCGTGACGGCTTCAAATGAGGCGTAAGACAGGCACCGAAAGGTAACCTTGGGTGCCAGGGACTTGCTCATAAGGACAGCAATACCACCACCCCTACGTCCAACACGGGGGAAGGAGTGGAAAACGTAATCCGGGGGAGTCATCTCCTTAACATAGGGTTCATCTCCTACTTCCTGGAGCCATGTCTCAGTCAGGATCAGCGCATCGAGTGTATTGTCGGCAATGAAGTCATGAATCTCACCTGCTATTTGACGAACTGATTGAGCGTTAAAATACGCCATGGTCAGTCGAGAGTTGTGACCAGTTTCCGTGGAAGCATGATCCGCACGACTGTCACCGGAAGAGACCACAGTAATCAAGTTACTCACTGATCTCCTGGCGGAGGAGGGGCACTGCAGGAGGTCGTTCGGTGGTTGTGTGGTTAACCTAGCAGCTCCATCGCAGACAACAGCAATCTTTCTCTGTTTCCTCCTTCCACCTCTCGAAGACGGCTTCCGCGGAAGGCAGCCAATTCTCAGGTCTCTGAGGCGATGATGTCAGTGAGGAGTCCGGTGTCGCTGCTTGTATTGCCAGTATCTGGTCAGGTGAGTAACGTCTGGGAGGGTGTGGGAGGGCAGTGCACGACAGGTCTTCCTGTAGCGGACCACTGTAGCTGTCACGTAGTGACTGACCGTGAGCACAGCTCAGCACGGACGGCTCTTGCAACCTTTGGTCAGCGACCGAAAATGGCGGACACTGGTATATCAGGCTAACAGTCAAATGTAGAAACAAACACACGCATATTACTCTGGATTCCGGTGGCATCGATGCACAAAAGGCACACCAAAATGTCGTCCATTCCATGGCGCACACAACAGTAAGGGATACATCCCTTTTTACTTTGTAGCTTTACGTTTTGATCTCTTTATCTATTCCCATACATATAATTATGATGGGAGGTAATGATAATATTCATAATGAAACAACATATATTAAAACATTACCGTTCACAAAAATTGACAATGGTAATTAATGCTAATGATTATGGTTCCAGATCTTGTGTCTATGGCAAGTCAACATACTAATTATATGCACCAGAACACTCCTTCGTTGTGTCCAGTTTCTTTTCTATCTTTTTCCAGCTGAGAACGACGGTAGTCAAGGCCCTGTCGAAAACAGAAGCCTTGAACCTGGACTCCCTGCAGCAGACGGCACGAGCGGTCAAGGTCATAACCGATCAGACGGACGAAATTTCCGAAGAGTGCCAGGTGACTAAAGCATGTGAGGTGCCCGAAGCTTGCTAGGTTACAGCTAGATGAGCGTTTTGGGTGACTGCACAGTGTCAGGTTGACTACAGTGGCTTCTAGGTCAATGACGCCTCAGGTAACAAAAGGGTGTCCTGTGATTGGACCGACGTCCTGATAGATGTCAGGCAGCTGAAGAACTTCGTGTGTCGTGTTTGGTGACTGACGAGTGCCAGGTGTTTGAAGAGTGTTAGGTGACTGCAGAATGTCAGGTGACTGAAGTGTCAGGAGACTGCAGAGTGTTAGGTGACTGCAGAGTGTCAGGTGACTGAAGAGTGTCAGGTGACTGTGAAGAGTGTCAGGTGACTGAAGTGACAGGTGACTGCCGAGTGTCAGGTGACTGTAGAATGTCAGGTGACTGCAGAGTTTCAGGTGTTTGAAGAGTGTGCAGAGTGTCAGGTGATTGCAGGGTGTCAGGTGACTGGAGAGTGTAAGTTAGCTGCAGAGTGTCAGGTGATAGAAGAGTGTCTGAAGAGTGTTAGGTGGCTGAGAAATGTTGTTGTTGGACTCACTGCGCTTGCATGTGATTCTACGTGAGTGACTAGCTTTTTATAACGCGTTTTTGAATATCCGCCGAAGTGGAATGTCGGGTTATTGTGAGTATTGAGAGACCGTGTTAGTGGTGTAAGGTGACTGGAGAGTGTCAGATGACTGGAGAGTGTCAGGTGACTGGAGAGTGTCAGATGACTGCAGAGTGTCAGGTGACTGCAGAGTGTCAGGTGACTGCTGAGTGTAAGGTGGCTGCAGAGTGTCAGGTGACAGCAGAGTGTCAGGTGACTGCAGAGTGTAACGTGACTGCACAGTGTAAGGTGACTGTAGAGTGTCAGGTGACTGCATAGTGTCAGGTGATTGCAGAGTGTCAGGTGTCTGCAGAGTGTAAGGTGACTGTAGAGTGTCAGGTGACTGAAGGTCAGGTGTCTGCAGAGTGTAAGGTGACTGCATAGTGTCAGGTGTCTGCAGAGTGTAAGGCGACTGCATAGTGTCAGGTGTCTGCAGAGTGTAAGGTGACTGTAGAGTGTCAGGTGACTGAAGGGTGTCAGATGACTGAAGGGTGTCAGGTGACTGCAGCGTGTCAGGTGACAGAAGAGTGTCTCTGGAGTGTTAGATGGCTGAGAAATGTCAGGTTATTGTTAGTATTGAGAGACCGTATTAGTGGTGTAAGGTGACTGCAGAGTACCAGGTGACTGCAGAGTGTAAAGTGACTGGAGAGTGTCAGGTGACTGCAGAGTGTAAAGTGACTGGAGAGTGTCAGGTGACTGCAGAGTGTAAAGTGACTGGAGAGTATCAGGTGTCTGTAGAGTGTCAGGTGACTGCAGAGCGTAAGGCGACTGCAGAGTGGTGACTACAGTGTGTAAAGCCCGTTCTTAACTGGGCGAATGTTTGTTCGCCGAACATACTTCGGACACTTCGACGAACTATGATTCGTTTCTTAACTGAACTTTTAGTTCGGCGAATATGGTTCGGACAGTCCAAACTTTACTTCATTCTCAACTGGCTTGTAATGAGATGCAAGCTTCGGCCTGAACTTGCGGCAGACGCGCAGCGGACAGCATGATCGAAAATGTAGGCTAAAGTCAAGTCAATATACTTTCATCACCCCTCACAGGGTAATACAACTAACTACTATCTCATTCTGGGTCTTCGGGAAAAGGCTGCGCCTCCCACAAGTCAACAAATAAACAAATTCCCTCCGAAGCGAGTGAAGAACCTAGCGACACCGTTATCCATTTTTATTTTTTCTTCATCCACAGGAGAGCTCTGCTCTCAGCCAATCAGAGGCAATGGTCGTCGAATAGGGCGAATGTTCCCAGAACATGTTGAGGGAATCTTTTTGGACCCGAATATAGCTTCGACGAATACTTCCAAATAGGTTCGCGAAGAAAAGTTGGCCCAGTTAAGAACCAACTAGCTTCGCCGAATACTTCCAACTAGGTTCGCGAACAAAAATTCGCCCAATTAAGAACGGGCTTAAGGCAGGCCGGCAGAGTGTAAGGTGATTGCAGAGTGTAAGGCGCCTGCAGAGTGTCAGGTGACTGAAGAGTGTTAAGTGATTGCAGAGTGTAAGTCAGATGCAGAGTGTAAGGCGACTGCAGAGTGTCAGGTGACTGAAGAGTGTCAGGTGACGAGTGTAAAGTGACTGCAGAATGTCAGGTAACTGCAGAGTGTCAGGTGACTGAAGAGGGTTAGGTGGCTGAGAAATGTCAGGCTGTTGTGAATACTGAGAGAACGTATATATATAATCTATATGTGGGTGTGTGTTGTATTTTTTGTGATCCATTCTAACGCACCCTCCCAAGTCCTCAGCTTCACACCACCCACCTTGTTTTCAGACCATTGCTGTGGTGACTATGGCGGACATGACGGAGACGCTGAAGGTTATGGTGGAAGAGAACCGACAGCAGTCTGTTGAGCAGGAGATGACAACTGCAGAAGGTATGGAAAGTACATAGAGATTATAGATTATATTGCCTAACATTTCTTCATATAATTAAATAGTAACTATACATATTACATAGCGACTTGTGACACACACAGTGAACTGGACATTCTGGTGATTGTGACACACACGGTGAACTGAACTTACTTGTGACTTGTGACACGCACAGTGAACTGAACTTTCTTGTGACTTGTGACACGCACGGTGAACTGGACATTCTGGTGATTGTGACACGCACGGTGAACTGAACTTTCTTGTGACTTGTGACACGCACGGTGAACTGAACTTTCTTGTGACTTGTGGCATGCACAGTGAACTGGACTTTCTAGTGACACGCATAGTGAACTGAACTTTCTTGTATCTTGTGACACAATGAACTGAACTTTATTGTGACTTGTGATACGCACAGTGAATGGACTTTGTTGTCACTTGTGACACGCGCAATGAACGGAACGTTCTTATGACATGTGACACGTACAGTGAACTGATCTTCCTTGTGATTTGTGGCACGCACAGTGAACTGAGTTTTATTGTGACATGTGACATGCACTATGAACTGGAATGTCTTGTGACACACACAGTGAACGTGACTTACTTATGACACGCACAGTGAACAGGACTTTTTTGTGACTGTTATACACACAGTGAACTGGATTTTCTTGTGACATGTGACACGCACAGTGAACTGGACTTTCTTGTGACACACAGTGAAATGAACTTACTTGTGACACGCACAGTGAACAAGACTTTCTTGTGAAGTGTTATACACACAGTGAACTGGACTTTCCAGCGATACACAGAGTGAACAGGACTTTCCTGTGAGCGGTACTGTGCCCTGGACTTGTGACACGCACAGTGAACATGAATTTCTTGTGACGTGTGACACGCACAGTGCACATGAATTTCTTGTGACTTGTGACACGCGCAGTGAACAGGACTTTCTTATGACACCACAGTAAACTGGACTTTCTTGAGACCTGATGACACGTATCAAATCAAGTCTCACCTTGTGTTGGGCTGTGTCGCAACACGTTGACACCAGCCGGAACACCAAGGCTACATTAAACTGTTATTCGCTGCATATAGTTATGTGGGGACTCGACTGTCTTCAGCCATGATAACTCAGCTCCTTGCATAACTGCACCAACCCTCAAAAAATGGGTATACATCCTCCGAAGACGGCGTGTGGCTGCCCATGTGCAGGGGTAATATTTGCATAACTTCACCCACCCTCAAGAAATGGGTATAAATCCTCTGAAGACTGTGTATGGCTGCGCATGTGCCGGGGTGAAAAGGCCAAACGGTCACACACGCAAACCTCTCACCCTGTGGACTGCATTTGTCAGTGGACTGCATTTGACCCCAGAGTGTTCAGCTGGGGAACGCTACAACAACGACAACATAGTTATACATATCCATTTTTCCAACCGCTTCCTCCGCGCAGACATCGTGGCCGGCCTGGGCAACATCCTGATGGCCGCCACTGACGGCGTGGACATCAGCGACCTCGTCGATCTGGGCACGGAGGCGGCAGTCGCAGAGACCCCCGGTGTCAGTTTGACCACCGCCACCGCCACCGCCACCACCACCACCACCACTATAGGCTCCACCTCCGCCACAGTCTCCAAGACCACCACCACACCGGCCTCCACCAGCAGAACCACAGCTACTTCTGTACTCAGCAAACGGGAACAGGTTGGTTTTAATATATATTCAGTGGAACCCCCGATGATAGCTAGGCCAGCCCCACAATCAGGTAAAAGAAGTATTAAAAAATGCGTGTGCTGGGGGATTTGTTTACATAGAAACAGGAGACATAGCGTTGCGTACTAGCCCATATAACAAGACCATGCAGGAAGTGTCTAGAGTTTTGATTACACCACTACAGCAATCAGTGTGTTGCTACGTCATCTTCTACAATGTTTGTTTTTGCTCTGTGTTGTACGGTGACCAATCAGTGTGTTGTATCAGCGCAATGGATTAGTAAGGTTATCTCGTATCTTGTACCGTCTTTGACGGGTTTGGCTCGCTGTGTGTTGGCCAGGATCGTACGCTGACCAATCAGTGTGTTGTAACGTCGTCTTCAACGGGTTTTGCTTGCTGCGTGTTGGCCAAGTCCGCATTTGCTTGTTGTCCCGTGTTGCCCAGGATCGTATGCTGACCAATCAGTGTGTTGCTACGTCGTCTTTTACGGGGTTTGCTTGCTGTGTGTTGGCCAGGATCGTACGCTGACCAATCAGTGTGTTGTAACGTTGTCTTCAACGGGTTTTGCTTGCTGTGTGTTGGCCAGGATCGTACGCTGACCAATGAATACGTGTGTTGTTACGTCTTCTACGTAGTCTGGCTTGCTCTCTGTCGCCCAGGTCCGCAGGCTGACCAAGCAGACGATAGAGCTGGCCGACACCGTAGTCAAGACGATCCTCCAGCGACGCGTCCCCGGCGCTCCGCCTGTCGTAATGGTCAGTCGCCTCTTCACCATTCAGGCCGCGCGCAACGACCTGGCCGGCTTCAACAACAGCGTCCACGTGGCCTCGGAAGGATCCTTTGCCTTCCCGTCCACCGACAACTTCTACATGGACAACAGCACCAACTTCGTCGACACGCAGGTGGGCTGGGAAGGTGGATGATGAATAAAATAAGGAGGAAATGCGTCCTGTTTTCTATGTGTCTCTGTTTTGCCCGGCTGTAGTTGTGTCTCGATCACCCTGCTTCTCTGTGTCTGCCTATTTATGTCTTTCTGTCTCTGTCTTTTCCTGTCTGTCACCGTCCCTGAGTCTGTCTGTCTCTGTCTGTCTGTCACTCCATGTGTGATTGTGTGTGTGTGTGTGTGTCTCTCTCTCTCTCTCTCTCTGTCTTTGCTTGTCTGTCTGACGCTTCTGTCTCCCTTCTCTCCCCTTTCTCTACGTCACGCCTTTCTCCTGCCCCCCCTCCCCCCCCCTCCCCACATACACATGTCAATAACTCTCAAAAAGATTTATTTCTCCTCTTTGAGGCTTCATCAGGAAATGAATTCATGTAAAAACTCTCTCTCTCTTTCTCTCTGTTTTCATCATCCCCCCCCCCTCTCTATCCATCACCCGTCCCTCTCTCTCTCTCTCTTTGTATTGTCCATGGGACTAGACCAGACTGACACCATTTCCATGACCCTAAGGGAAAGGCGGAGAGCGTTCATTTCCGCCTGACCTGGAACGGGAAGGGGCGGTGGCAGGTAAGGTGTCTGTAGTGACGGAAGTTGCCTTCATTTGGATTGTAGGCTTCGTGTGCGTGGCAAGGAAAAAGAATGAGGAAACTGTGAATAGTGAAATGGAAGATAGCACAGGTTTACATATGATGATTCTGATACTTGATGATCTCCCCCCCCCCCCAAACTTCCTTGTCAGTCAATTTTATATTTGATGTGACTGCAACACTATTCAGATTATTTCTTTTTTTCGACCAGTTTCGAACGTACGTAACGAACCCGTTTATATGGGACGTCAGCGCCACGCTGTTGTCGCCGTCGTCTCCAGTGCTCAGCATGAACATCTACGACAGCAAAGGGCAAGATATCATCGTCAGCGACCTCACGGAACCAATCCGCCTCCAGATCGCTACAGGAGCAGCCAATGAAAACGCAGTTCGCGTGACGCCGTACCTGACCGCAGTGCTTTTTTACCACGCCATCGAGCCTGACTGGAATTCCACGCAAGCTCTGAGCATCGTCCTGACCCCGGACGGAACGAACGAGACGTTTGAGCTGTTTCTCAAGCACGGATCTCTGCCTACACCGACGGACTACGACCTGTATTACAGGTTTCCCGAGGACGGCTATGCAGGAAGTGCGGAGACACAGTACCCTGAGTATAAAATCTTCATCCGGAACGAAAGTGTCACAGCCAACGACACAGAAGTTCTGTACCTGGGCCTTCGCCTGTACGGTAAGAAAACACGACTACGGTTAAACAAACAAACAAACTAGCAAGTAGGCATCCGCTGCAAGCAAGCTAGCCGACAGTACATGACATGGTTTTTGTGTGTGTTTTATTTGATGATCCGAACAGAACCTTTAAAATACCGTGTGTGCTTTTGTTTAATTTCCTTTGTGTTTGATTTAAAACGGATATGTTTTGCTGTAGTGTTTCCAAAACGTCACACTCCTTTTGGGGCCTTGTCTGGATATTTTCCACACAACAGGGTTCTAAACCCTACGCTTCCTAGTTTTATGTCAGTGGAACCCCTCTCCAGAGTCCAACCGTCTTTAAGATCACTAGACGCTGAGTCCGTCGCTGTCACGTGTTGTGCTGCTGACGACACCTCTCTCCGCGTACGCATTTCATGCTCCCCGGTACTTGCATCCCACCTACTCATACACGGATGCCTGCATTCCACGCATACCTGAATGTAGACACTGTGGGTACTTTATAGTACTGATCTTAGTTGCTGATTTTTGGGGGTGATTTTAGGATTGGGTTAGCTACAGTAAGAGTATTTCTATTTTCAGTGAACGAAAGCGCCTTGGAGCCAGATTACAGCGACTACTACCAAGATCCGGACACCGTTACCGTTAAAAATGAGTCTTTACCGCCATACAGCATCACCTTCTACGGCAGTTCGTGTCGCTTCTGGGACGAAATCAGGGAAATGTGGGCAACTGATGGATGTGAGGTATGTGACGCCACATGCACTTTTTTTTTTTTTCCTGCTGAAGGAATCAGCCACTTTGTCGCCTAGTCAGTCGGCCAGTCATAGGCGCTGTTGGGGAGCCAGTCAGCTAATCATAGAGCCAGTCAGCCAGTCACGGAGCCAGATGGTCATGGGCTGTGAAGTCTGCCAGTATGAGTAAGAGAAGGGCCAGTTGGTTAGTCAGTCAGAACGTCAGAGAACCAGTCACAGACGTTGGTCAGTCTGTCTGCGAGTACGTCAGACAGAGAATATATTCACAGAGCCTGTTGGTCAGTAAGTCACTACATCAATCAGACAGCATTCACAGAGCCAGTTTTCCAGTCAGTCTGTCAGCACTGAACATTTATTTAACATGAATTAAGCTATTACAAAAATAAGAAGAGAGAAATGATTTATGTGTGTGTGCTGTGTGTGTTTGGCGAAGAAAGGGCAATATATGATTATGTGAGTGTGGAGGTGGGCTGCCTGTGTGCCTGCGTGCCTACGTACCTCTGTGTGTGTGTGTGTGTGTGTGTGTGTGTGTGTGTGTGTGTGTGTGTGTGTGTGTGTGTGTGTGTGTGTGCTATTTACATTTAAAGAGCATTTTACTGACCTTCAAAGGATATATACACGCGCGTGCGCGTGTGTTGCTACTTTGTGTTATTCGTAATGTCCTAAACAGTGTAACCAATGGGATACGTTCTTTTTCCTTGTAGTTTATTGCTGCCAAACGAACGTCCCCGAGGAGACAATAACACCGTACTGTGCAACAGGCGCAGGTAACACAGTTGATTACTTTATCATTTTCTCTCTTTACACCCACTCAGGTATCGGAAGAATCAACGGCTGCCACCACCCACTGCCTGTGTACCCACCTGACTTCGTTCGGGACGGGGGTGTTCGTGGCTCCCAACCAGATTCATTTCGACACCGTCTTCGACAACCTCGATGCCAAGATCGCCGACAACTACGCCGTCGTCATCGCTCTCAGCGTCGTCTACTTCCTCTACTTCGTGGGGCTGGTGTGGGCGAGGCGCATGGACAGGAAAGACGTGGAGAAGGTTCGCTGTGGGAACATATATGATATTTATTTATGCAGGCGGGCGTTGAGGTAGAGGTTTGGGGCTGTTTCTGTCAGGTTTGGTTCCAGGTGTGTGTGTGTGTGTGTGTGTGTGTGTGTGTGTGTGTGTGTGTGTGTGTGTGTGTGTGTGTGTGTGTGTGTGTGTGTGTGTGTGTGTGTGCGTGCGTTCGTGAGTGTGTGTTTGCTTGCGCGCGTGCGTACAAATGTGTCTGTTTGTAGTACTGTCCTGGCGTGACCCTGTGCAATTGACAGGAGGACCGCAAAAAACCCAAGTTACTAAATAACTTGTTTACAGTACTAGTGTTTAGTGGGTGAGGTGGGAAGTGGCGGATATAAACTTAGAGGGGGGATTCCTTTTTCAACACACTAGTATTGAACAAAACCATGCCCCCCCCCCCCCTCGCGACACACATGCCCTCATACAGGCACACACTAAAGACAGCGAACCATGAACCAACATAAACAAAAGGTCAACAAAAGCACTACAGTGTCAAACAATAAAAGACTATACTCAGACCCACTTCCTATTCCCTGCAGTGGGGAGCTACACCTCTCGCGGACAACGTGATGTCCGACAAGTATTTCTACCGGATGACCGTGTTCACGGGGCTCCGCAAGGGGGCAGGGACGAGGTCCAAGGTCAGCTTCGTCCTCTCCGGAGACAACGGGGACACTGGAGTGAGGCAACTTGCCGACGAGAAAGGGAAGAAGGTAATGAAGTCGTCCCTGTAAATTTACAGTTTAAGGGCAACCGAATCGAAAAAGCATAATGGGCCTTTTTGTCGTCGTCATCATCATCATAGCGTTCTCCAGCTGAGCACGGTGTGTGTGTGTGTGTGTGTGTGGGGGGGGGGGGGGGGGGGTATGGGAGGGTAGGGGATCACACGGTATATGCAGATGGCTTGACGTGTAGGGAGTTCTGGGCTCCCTGGGTCTCTGACTGTATTGTATTGTATCGTATCGTATTGTATTGTAATGCATTGTATCGCATTGTACTGTATTGCATGGTATTGCACTATATTGTATTTTAATGCTTTGCATTGTATTTGTGCTTGGCTTGTCTTGCAGACACTGAGTCGCGGCACCATCAGCCAGCTCGTGCTGGGAGTTCCGGGATTCCTGGGTCTCTGACTGTATTGTACTGTACTGTATTTTATTCCTGGTCTCCTGACATGTAGACACTGGGACGAGGCACCATCAGCTAGTTCGTACTGGGAGTTCCAGAGTCCTTGGGGCGTCTGCTTGTATCGTGTCACACACAGTGAACTGGACTAACTTACTTGTGACACGCACAGTGAACAGGACTTTCTTATGACGCGCACAGTGAACGGGACTTTCTTGTGACACGCGCAGTGAACAGGACGTTTTTTTTTTTTTGTTTTTTTTTGACACGCTCAGTGGACATGACGTTTTTTAAGACACACACAATGAACTTGACTTTCTTATGACACGCACAGTAAACTGGACTTTCTTGAGACTTGATGACTTGTGTCAAATCAGTAATAGTATAATAATAAGTCCCACCTTTTTGGGGGGATGTTTCACAAGACGTTTACACCAGCCGGATCAGCAGGGTTTCATTAAAAGGCTATTCGCTGTATAATTATTACTGTTTTGCATTGCACTGCAATGTGTTCCTGGCTTGTCCTACAGACAATGAGTCGCGGCACCATCAACCAGTTCGTGCTGGGAGTTCCAGAATGCCTGGGGCCTCTGTCTTACTTGAGAATTTGGCACGACAACTCCGGCAAAGGCGCGCACCAGAGCTGGTACCTCGGCAAGGTCATCATCACAGACCTTCAGCAAGGCTCCAGGTAGGTCCTGGATCGGTTGGCGATGCTGGGTCTCACACTCCGAGCATCACCTTCCGGCACCTTCCTCCAAAGTCTGCCAAAATTTGGTTACTCCACTGAGAGGGCACTCTTTGTCTCCGCGTAACTGTCTGCCGACGCTGTCAGCGCCCTCTGAATGTTTTGGTTACTATACTAAGACTGTGGAAGCAACACAGCGTCGAAACACACACGTGAACATGAGGCGCGCGGGCCCGGGTTAAAAAAGAAAATAATTTCCTGTCGAGTTAGACGATTCTGGTTATATTTGTGCTGGCGTGATTAACGTGGGCAGCAATGAAAGCAACACGTGATATAATCTGAGTTGTCTGTTACAAACTTAATTACTACCCTCTGAGCTCCAACGAAAAACTGGCCGTTAGCTGACAGTTCTTCGAGACTTATGGCGTAATCAGTTAAGGCTGCGGCTGGAGGAAGGATGTCGTAAATCAGTGCCATGGAGATTGCGCTGGTCTTTATGTGAGCGGCAGAGTCTCGGGCATGCGGCTTTTAGAAGCAGTTTTTGTTTGTTTTTGCTTATTTCTTTCAATTTTCTGTCTATCGTTTTACGTCTTTTGAAGTCCAGTTATTAACTTATTCATTCATTATTATTCTTTTTTGGGGGGTGGGGTGGGGGGATTCGTTCTCTGTGTCTCTGTCTCTTTCTGTGTCTGTCTCTCCTTCTGTCGTTCTGGAAGAGTTTTGAAATGTGCATTTGTTTATGATGTATTTTAATTGTCCTGAGGTGACCCTGTGCGGTTAACAGGACATTAAAATCCAATTACTGACTAACAAACTAACTGATGTTAAAATCCAAGAACTAACCAACCAACCAACCAACCAATCAATCAATCAGTCAATCAGTCCTCCCCCCCCCCCAACCCACCCTGTCTCTCTCTCTCTCTATCGCGCGCGCGCTCGCTGTCCCCTCGCTCTCGTTCTTTGTTGTTTGTGTTCACATAATTATTCACATTTGATCATGGACATTTTTTTTACTTCGTTTATTTCGTGATAGGCCAGCATCCAAGTTCATGTCTCACGATTCAAACAGTCAAGATTTCTTCCTCTTATTCTTCTTGGGTTGCATGAAGGTTTAAACGTAAGGTTGGCTTCACTTTCAGACAGAGTTATGCAGCGCGAGTTTAGCGAGCTGACTGGAGTTACCAAATGTTTCCTCGCTTTTGTTCTGCTGCAAATCGAGGAGCAATTCGAGATCAGATCGTTGGTGATATCAAAATATTCACGCTCTAAAATTAGGTATACAGCTGCTTCGTCCGATGCTTAGCTCTTCCTTTCTACATTCTTACTTTCTGTTCACGTGTTTTGTTAAGTTTTTATTATAATTGAGTGAAACTGTATACATACTTGCTTACTTTTTATCTACATATTTTAAGTCTTTTTCAAAAGCAGACACGCGAATTTCCTTTTTAAGGATTAATAAAGTATTAATGTATTGTGTTCCTCTGACCCCCAACGATATGCTTTCGTTAAAATTCAGTTGTCTCCCCCACCCCCTACCCCCACTCTCCACACACACACACCCTCTCCCCCCTCCCGTCTCCCAAAGACCAATTGCCGTAAGTGATGGATCAGTGGTCTAAACGAATAAAGCAGTTGCATTCCGTCTGTGCGCCGACGGACCGTATTCCTTCGGGCCGCATTTCTCTTTATTGGCTGTGATTTATGGCCAATGTTCTTTGGCTCTAAACGTTTCCCTTCACACTGGCAAATTGGCCCGCGTTGCTGCCCGTTTCAAGGAAGAAATATTCTGGCGAGGGCAGTGCCACTTAGGAATACGTTCCGTTGCCCATATTCCCGCTGCTGCAATCGCAAGCAGTATATCTCTCTTCTGGGACAGGTCGGCGTAAACGGGTGAAACAAGCGATACTGATTCCCAGCTATGCTGCATTTTTTGTGTTGCACGCGCCGCTATCGCCTTTTCGTGATTGAACAATGGTGCGAGCGAATGAGCTAGCTGTGGGTGTTATAGAACTGTTGGTGTTACGAAAAATCAAAAACAAGAATGACTGCTAGTGTTCTGAAACAACATCGAAACACATAAAAGGCTAAAAAGAACGCTAATTATTTTGTGTTTTGTCATATAAAAAAAAGAGAGTTCTTTTCAATCTTTTATGTGTTTGGGTTTTGTTTGTTTTGCACTTTCTTTCCTGTCCGGAAAGACACATCTGTAATTTCATCTGCCATTCTTATATTTTCCATTGCCCTTTATTCATTCATCAGTTTGATTATTGCTCCATTTGTCACCTGTCTTCCCATAATAGATCGGTCGTCTTGCTTGTCTGGCTCTTTAGCCCTTCCCTCTCTGACTCTGTCTGCATGACAAAGAAACGATGCTTGCTTCTGTTGTCTTACTAGATTAACCTTCATTCCGACTGATTTTGCCATGTGTTTTCTTTTTAGATTTTTGCCATTTGGGTTGTACAAACTTCAAAAGCTATTTCTTTAGCTTTGGGTGATTTTGCTTAGATTTTATTTAATTATATATATATATATATATAGAGAGAGAGAGAGAGAGAGAGAGAGAGAGAGAGAGAGAGAGAGAGAGAGAGAGAGAGAGAGACGGGGGGTGGGGGGTGGGGGTGGGGTAAGAAAACAAACGATTAATTGGCAGAGAGAGAGAGAGAAAAACAAACGATTAATTGAGAGAGAGAGAGAGAGAGAGAGAGAGAGAGAGAGAGAGAGAGAGAGAGAGAGAGAGAGAGAGAGAGAGAGAGAGCCATCAAAACAGCTAGACAGACTAATCGACTGATTATAACCAACGGACTGACCGGTGCTCGACAGCTACATCTTCCTGTGCAACCGGTGGCTGGCGGTGGAGGAGGACGACGGCAGCGTGGATCGGATCCTGCCGGTGGCGGGCCGCGAGGACCTGGTGGACTTCCAGCACCTCTTCTTCACGGAGACCCAGCGCTCCCTGCGGGACTCGCACCTCTGGATCTCCGTCTTCTCCAGGCCCAACAGGTCCAACTTCTCGCGCGTCCAACGCCTGTCCTGCATCACGTGCCTCCTGCTCGCCACCATGATGGCCGACGCCATGTTTTACCAGACGGGCGGTGGGGCAGGTGCGGTTGATCTGTTTCCGTGGGGCGGTTGGGGGTGGGGGTGGGGGGCAGAGGAGGGTTTTGGGGAGAGTGTGTGTATCTTTGTATCTATGCAATGTGGGATGGGGGGGGGGGGGGGGGGCAAGGAGGGTTGGGAGGAGTGTGTGTGTTTATCTCTTTGTATCAATGTGTGTGTGTGCGTGTGTGCGTGCGTGCGTGTCTGTGTGTGTGTGTGTGTGTATACATGTGTGTGTGTGTGTGTGTGTGTGTGTGTGTGTGTGTATGCGTGCGTGCGCGCGCGCGCGTGTGTGTATTCAAAAATACAAAAATTCGAGTATGCATTTCAGCCGTGCGTTTTTGCTCTCTGCTGCTGCCTCTGCTCACTGGGGCAGCAGGTTTAGCAGCAGTTAAGCATTCTCTAAACATCTGTTCTACTAGTACAAGCACACGCCACGCGATCAGTTTGTTACGCCTGCAGCTTCAATTTTCAGCTGCACAATCCGGTGCCCTTGCGATCGGCCCCGTCAAAGTGACGATGCAGGAGATCTACGTCAGCATCGTCAGCAGCCTCATCATCCTGCCTCTCAACCTCATCGTCGACCAGATCTTCAGGCGCAGCAAGTCCAAGTCCCGCAAGACCGACACGGCCTTCATGGACCCCGTAGGAACGCAGACCACGTCAGGACCTGGCAGCAGCCAGCAGCAAGACGAAAACATTCAGGCCATCCGCAGCCGAATATTCCAAGTCACGGACTGCCCCGACGTATCCAGGTGTTTCGAGGACGAAGACCTGAAAAAATCGGACAGTCAGAGCAATCCAGCTGTACTCGGAATAGAAGGACAAGAGCCTGACTCCGGCACAGTGACGAAAGCGGGCAAGAAGAGAGGCAAAGATTCGTCTTCAAACAAAACCGAGAATAAGGCGGCAGTGTCTAGAGTACCAGGAAACAGATCGTCAGCCAAGAGGAAGCGGGGCAGGAAGGTGCTGCTGCCTCACTGGTGTGTCTACATCGGCTGGGTGCTGGTGGTGACGATGTCCGGCGTCTCCACCTTCATCACCTTCTCCTACAGCATGGAGTGGGGCAGGGAGAAGTCCATCGCCTGGCTGACCGCCATGCTCATGTCTGTCTTCCAGTCCATCATGCTGGTGCAGCCTTTCAAGGTGAGCTGAAGTTTGTCATGATGCGAATGAATGTGTGTGGATGGCTTGTGAGTAGTGTGCCAGCACCACGGTTTCCAGGAGCATGAAGCGGGGTGGAGGGAAGGTCCATCGCCCGATTGTCTATCATGCTCCTGACTGCCATTTTGTTCGTCAAGCTGGTCAGTCTTCTGAAGTGATCTTTTAAAGGAACTGGCCTTCCCAAACCCATAAGAGATCGAAATAAAACTTCTGAAGGAGTTTATTTTGCATTGGCCCCTTGGTTTTATTATCACTTTCTAATCGACCCTTTTAGAGTAACAATCAGTAGGACGAGCAGCTAGAACATGTGTTACGGGCCTCCACTTGGTATTGGGCACGAAAGTTGCTTGCTGACTTCTCCTGCTGAAAATGTCCAAAGGAGCCAAGGGTATTCGTCAGGGCCAGCTGTGATACTTAACGGTAGTTGCTATAGTCGAGTGACGCCAACCGTCACTGACGGAAAAGGGTTCTAAACAGAAAATAAAGTCAGTCAGCAAAGTCGGTCTTTAGCATAATCCGTCGATTTTAGACTTTAAAAAAAAAAAAAAAAAAAAAAAATCCAAGCAAAAATAATGTACATTTCTCATAATACTTAAGTAAACGTAACTACAAGAAGTTATCTCCCTTAAGCCCGTTCTTAACTGGGCGAATGTTTGTTCGCCGAACATTCTTTGGACAGTTCGACGAACTATGACTCGTTTCTTAATTGAACTTTTAGTTCGCCGAACATGGTTCGGACAGTTCGACGAACTTTACTTCGTTCTCAACTGGCTTGTAATGAGATGCAAGCTTCGGCCCGAACCTGCGGCAGACGCGCAGCAGACAGCATGATCGAAAATGTAGGCTAAAGTCAAGTCAAGTCAGTATACTTTAATCATCCATCACAGGGTAATTCAACTAACTACTATCTCATTCTGGTTCCCAAGATAAGGCTGCGCCTCCAACAAGTCAACAAATAAACAAATTCCCTCCGAAGCGAGTGAAGAACCAAGCGACACCGTCGTCCATTTTTATTTTTGTTTTTTCTTCATCCACAGGAGAGCTCTGCTCTCAGCCAATCAGAGGCAATGATTTTCAAATAGGGCGAATGTTCCCAGAACATGCTGAGCGAAACTTTTTGGACCCCGAATATAGTTTCGTCGCAGTTCGACGAATACTCCCAACTAGGTTCGCGAAGAAACGTTCGCCCAATTAAGAACCAACTAGGTTTGCCGAATACTTCCAACTAGGTTCGCGAACAAACATTCGCCCATTGAAGAACGGGCTTTAGACCGAACACCTAGCTGCATTTGGGTTTCCCAAAGCAGCCAGATTATCGTCCTTTGATATGTTTTGTTTTAAGGGAGATAACTCCTTGTATTTAGATCGAAGCAGTTTATTAAGGTATTTGGTTTAAACAAACTTTTATTCATTCAACATAATCATAAGCTCAACAAATAAGTACAGGAAACACAAAAGCAGCATGCTTATTTGAGTGTTACCTATATATAAAATAATAATCATACAGACATTAAGGTATTTGAAAGTCATATTCCTTTTCGTGTTGAAGAAAAGCCGACCTTCTTGGACAAAAGGGCTCGATAAGGACTGTGACTTTCTTACCGTGATTTATTTAACTTTAATGCGCTGTGCAATGTATCGATAGTTTCGTTGGCACTGTTTTCCTATGTACAGACTGAAACAGAGAACAGCCTATTGCAGTACATCGTGCGCATGTCTGTCGACCCGCCCGCTCGAGTTGAACGGTTCGCTGGAATTGATTTGAAATGTCTCAAATTCTGTTTGAAATGTTTAGCTCCGTTCGCAAAGTATTCATACAACATAAACTGGAGATGGGGATTTGTAACTTTCTGTTTATAAATCTCAGCGTTTAGTTCAGTTTGCAACGTTTTTCCTATAAAATGTAATGGAGATGGGTATTTGTAACTTTCTCAGTAATTTATGAATCTCAGCGTTTAGTTCCGTGTGCAACGTTTTCCAACAGTGTGGAACAGAGGTGGGGATTTGTAACTTTATGTTTATAAACCTCGGTGTCTAATTTCGTTTGCAACGTTTTCCAACAGTATGGAATGGAGATGGAGATTTGTAACTTTCTGTTTATAAACCTCAGTGTCTAATTTCGTGTGCAACGTTTTCCTGCAGTATGGACTGCATGCACTGGAGAAGGGCGAATTAAGTCCATTCCCAACTTTTAATTGCCAGTGGTGGTTCTTGTCAGTTTTTGTCTGTGGCAACAAAGTATTAATGGACTGCAGTAATAAGTAACGTTGTCAGTTCTGAATTCGTCAGTTCTTTATCTATATCTGCTGTCACTAGTGTCGTCGTCACTTCACCACCACTACCACCACCACTACCATAATGATGATGATGATTATTACCATCCTTTTTTCATCATTACTATCCTCATCATCGTCTCCACCGTCATCGCTTTCTCCTCATCCTCCTAATGATTAGACGGCTGGTTGAATCCTCAAAATAGACGTGTTATTGTTCACTTTTTTTTCCCTTTTTTCTTCTGATGCGGCTTCCAGCAAAACATTTTGCTTTTCACACGCTTTGCAGTTGTGATGGAAAGCTTTTGTGAACGACGGGAGAAAGGGGTATCCTCCAGGGAACTGCTTATTTCGCACACCCACACATGCATTCTGGAATTAGGCACTCACGCTGGAGAAGGAGAAGCAGGATGAGATTTTAAACATGTGTGAAACTGCTGCCGACATTGCGGCGAGAGCCTTTTGATACCATTTTTTTAATTAAAAAAATAATATATTTTAGCTTTGCGTGCGCGCGTGTGTGTGTGTGTGTGTGTGTGTGTGTGTGTGTGTGTGTGTGTGTGTGTGTGTGTGTGTGTGTGTGTACGTGCGAGAGGGAGGGAGGGAGAGAGAGAGAGAGAGAGAGAGAGAGAGAGAGAGAGAGAGAGAGAGAGAGAGAGAGAGAGAGAGAGACAGAGACAAAGACAGACAGACAGATAGACAGACAGACAGACAGACAGAGAGACGGAGTGTGTGTGTGTGTGTGTGTGTGTGTGTGTGTGTGTGTGTGTGTGTGTGTGTGTGTGTGTGTGTGTGTGTGTAAGGAAGTAAGTAAAACAGTTGTCATTCTAAATGTGAGAATCAATGGTGGCTTGTGTGGACCACACCCTTCGCTTCCTTAGAATTGCTTTGACGACGAGCATTATTTACCCATTTTCTCCGCGTGACTGGATAATTTGACAGTCGGGCTAAAGGCGGATACAGGGCAGAGACAGTTGGGCTGGCAATTAAGACCATGCATTGACTGGTAAACGTCTTCCTCGCTCGCTGCTTCCCACGTCGGCCTCATTGCTTGGAAACAAAAAAACGAAAACAGATTTGTACAATAAAACAACAGGCACGGAGGCGTGCGCTCGCGCGCGTACACACGCACGCATGCACGTGCACACACACATGCACATACGCACACAAGCACACTCAGATAGACAGGCGCACGCATACACACACACACAAACGCGCGCGCGCACGCACGCACGCACGTACACACGCACGCACACCCACTCACACTCTCTCTCTTACACACACACACACACACACACACACACACACACACACACACACACACACACACACACACACACACACACACACACACACACACACACTCTCTCTCTCTCTCTCTTTCTCTCTCTCTCTTGAACACACACACACACACACACACACACACTCTCTCTCTCTCTCTCTCTCTCTCTTGAACACACACACACACATACACAACACGCATGCAAGCGCACAGAGAGAAAGAGAGAGAGAGAGAGAGAGAGAGAGAGAGAGAGAGAGAGAGAGAGAGAGAGAGAGAGAGAGAGATTACTGGAACCTTGAAGCAAATTAGTATTAAAAATAAGTCTAACCCTTTCTTGCACAGATCATCGTGTTGGCCCTTGTGATGGCCTGGGCCTGTAAAAAGCCAAAAGAGGAAGAGGAGGAAGAAGAGGAAGAGGAAGGGGCAATTGTAGACGCCTCGCAGATCCAGCTCAAGGCAGATGAAGAACCTGTCGACTGCACGCCCAAGATGGGTAAGAACATGGAGAAGTTTAAAACGTTCAACGCTGAGCAGGAGTGAAGGAGACAGGATCTCTATTTAGTTTTTCCGCTCAGCTCTCAAGACACACTTCTGTCATTTTAGTTCGTAATTCTCCTAGCCACCTATCTTTAGTCTCTCTCTCTCTGTCTGACTTTCTCTCTTTGTCGCCCTGATGTAACCGTCCTGTTGGGTTGGGCGTGAAAATCGACAGTTAAACGGCGATAACTGAAAGTGGTATACATATGTTGTTAAATAAACATGGTGCTTAACGTCCACAGAAACCATAAGGCTTATTAGGGACGGGGAGGTATGGAGGTGGGGGAAGAAGGATATTATATACCTACCGCAAATATGTTTGTTTGTTCGTTGATCGCTTTTATATAGCACTATTCTCCATTCACTAGCACACTCACGGTGCTCGCATGTGATTCTACATGAGTGAGTAGCTTTTTATCGCGGGCTTTTTTGAATCTCCATGGAAGTGGTGTTTTTACAGCCCAGGCATGGTTGGCGCCACATGAAACTGTTGCCTTCTCGGCGCGTTCTGTGTACACCATACACCATGTCAGTTATGCAATTTAAGCCACATACGTAAGTTGCATGAGTATTTAGCTGTATCCTGCCACCTGCACTTTTGGCAGAATGACCGGGATCTTTTACTTGCTACTGCGGTAACACGGAGGTGGAATGGACACCGAAGTAAGCGTCAGCACCCCGGAGAAGAAAATTCGCCCGTCGTTCCTGCAGGATTCGAACCCGCGACCCTTCAATCGCGAGTCCGGCGTTCTAACCACTTATCCTGTTACGATTTTGTGTGTCGTGGAATTCCTGGAGTGTCCCGAAAAGTCACATATGTTTTGTATTGTCCCAGTAAAATTACCGTTGTTTTAAATCGTTTGTGTGCTTGGATATTAAAAAGAAAAGAAAAATGGAGAAGAAGGAAAATGGGGTGGGGGGTGGTTGGAGGTAAATATATATATACGAGGAGATAATTGTACAAGGAGATAAATATAAGAGGGAGCGTAACATCAACATAAAATATGTGTTCGTACAAAATGCCAGTCACTTATTTTACTTGTAATTTTTGTTTTCCAGCATTTCGACCTCATTTGGCAGCACCGGCTCCGAACTCCATGGTCCTGGCTTCCAGTCGTGAGGAACGCTTGAAAGAGATCGAAACAGGCCGCGTCACGCGTGAGATCATCGCCTACGTCACCTACCTCTTGCTGCTTATCCTTGTTTCCGGGCACAACCTCGATTCCCGTAGCTTCCTATGGACTAGCAGCATTAGAAGAATACTGAATACCGGGCCCACAGTCTCACAGGTGCTTTTCAATAGGAGTTTCTACCCCTTTGTTTTGAATATACATTTCATAATTAATCGGCGAGATTTCTAGATGGCAAAAAAAAAGAAAAAAAAAAGTGAAACCACGATAATTATTTTAAAAGTGAGTAACCTTAGTGTCGACGTTCCCTCTGAATAAACCTTTGATCAAGTTTACGATTTCTTCACTTATCACTGGCACCGTTAAAAAGGAAACTAATCCAACAAAACACAAGGAAGAGTAAAGACACATCGACGCATACACAGACAGACAGGCAGGCAGATAAGCACACAGACTAATATGTAAACAACCGCACACGACATCCCATTTACCCCCTACCCTCTTCACACACACACACACACACACACACACACACACACACACACACACACACACACACACACACACACACACACACACACACACACACACACACACACACACACACACACACACAAATCACAACACGATACCAGACAGCACTGACGCATACATAACAACTAACAGAGATAGTGTAATGTGGTTCTATATTATTTACTTTGGATATAGGTGAAATTGAACAGCCCATTCTTGTCCAGGTGCACAACGTCAAGCAGTTCTGGAACTGGACTGAGCGGGTGGTGGTACCCAACCTGTACACGGAGGCGGACTACAGGGGCTACCCTCTGCCCGACGGGGGCTCCAGAATCATTTCCACAATGGCCGCCTACAGAGTGGGACCTGTAAGGCTGCGCCAGCACAGAGTGATTCGCGGTAAGCAATTAGACATGAGACGTCAGAGGTGTTTTGTTTCTCTCGCCAAGTAAAAGCCCAAGAAATGCTTCTTGGTACTGGTTCATTCAGTCATCATCACTGCTGCACTTATACAGCGACAGCACACCTCTGTTACCAAAAACGAGCCATAGTTACGGTGCTAAGTGCTACTATTTACCATTCACACATGCACGCCACACATGAAAAAGACAAAATTACATTTATACATTTAACAACTGTCCCCGTATGGGCCTGCTTGCGTCATATAAATTAATACGTCATAAAATACAACTCGTACTGATAAGAACGGTAATCAAATGTTATTATCTAACCCCTACTGACTTACACCCGTATTCTACTGCCCCCCCCCTTCCCCTCGCCACACACACACAATACCCTTTCCTCCCTCCGGTCCAGACCAACGCACGTCAGAGATCCAAACACATCAAATGTTCAAAATAACGCTGTTTATTAGGACAAAACACAACATGCGAATTTTCGGGGTAATCCTCAGTATCAAATTACAAAACGACACTTAAACAACAGTTAAACGGTGAAAAATGAGATTTAGAACTAGGACTCTTACGCTTTCTGCTTTTGGTTGAGTTATGTTGTTTTCGTGTCCAGTGCTTAGAAGAATGTTCTCAGAGAAATCGCGTCTTGTCCTAATATCCAAGACAAATATAAGGTTTAGCCTGTTACACCCATATCAAAGGAAGGAGCACGGATTTTTTTCTTGCTGTCATGATCACGTCTTTCAAGCGCTAATCTTTGGTTCTGCAAGTAATTAAATAGTGATAATTAAGGTCATTTGTTTGCTGATGCTGCAAACTAGTGCTAGTATTAGTATTTTAGTACTGCAAAAACAGATGAAACAAATAAATATTTTTTAGGAATAATATCAATGAAACAAAGCAATGTCTTATTTCATGTCTGTTCGTAGCAAGAGGCATTAGACGATTTGGAATAATAATCTGATATAATAATCTCTGATTTCCTGACAGACCCTTGCAAAATCATATCCCCGTTTTCGCACGACATAATCTCCTGCACGCGGACCTGGTCCTGGGACACACAGGAGACAGGCACCTTCCTGGAAGGGTGGACAACTGCGCCAGATGATTTCGTCCCCGGAATGAACTTTCCTTGGGCTTACCGAGACTGGACAGAGACGGAAGGAATTCCGTATGTGGGCATCGTCAACATATACCCCGCAGGTGGAAAAAACTAAAATGCTTACATCGTTTTATTATATTTGTGATCTGTCGAGCGCTGTTTATTCGCTTTGTACGTTGATTTCACATAGTTATACGTTAAAAGCAACCCTGTTATTGACTGACAAAATATCTAATATGCAGGACGCACTATAAACGAGTGTTCGATGTTTGTTTAAAAAATGTTTCTTCGGTGATTCATAATCCCTTCTCTTTGTCCCTGACTGCTTCTTTTTCGTCTCCACGAATCCGTAGCGCACAGCTAGAGCACTTGCTCGTGATATTCGAAATTAAGGCACGATCATGCCTGGTTACCACATGCACATAGATTGACCGCTATGTGCTAGGCTGTGCGCCTGCCCCGAGATTTCTCCGCAGTCAAATTAATTGTGTGCAGACTCTACGAACAGTCCATCGGATGAGACTATAAACCGGGGTCCCCCCTAGTGTATACACATGCAAAGGGACCGCATATACACGTCGCAGATCCCGTAGTCCGTGCCAGAGACTGGCGGATTATGGGCACATAGAAATAACTCAGCTTGCATTAAAAATACGAGCGCAGTGAGCCTGCTGAAGAGCTGAGAACAGACCGTTATTGAGAATATTCATAGGGACGTCACGTCGGGTCACGATATCAAAAGCGAGACTGGGCACAATACTGACCAGGGCTCATACTTAATGGGCTATAACACAGCGTGTTACGAGATCGAAAGCGAGGCTAGAGTCTGCAAAAGTGGCATTCTAACTTCCCTCTGGCTCTCGTGACCAGCCGTGACATACTTTACGAAGATTGACACCACGGCCAATATGCATGAAGGGCAAACAGCATCGTTAATCGCGTGTAGCTTCTAAATGGCGAAGATAAAGGAAAAATCGGCGTGTGTGGAGTGCAAATAAGACTATCCGGTCGGCCTAAACGCCTTTAATATTAACATCGCCTCATTTCTCTGCTTGGAACAAGAACCGGACTTATGGAATTTTTAGCTAATCGGGATTAGAGGCCATCCACCGTCAACCCTGTTTGCTCTTCATACGTAATTGTTATGGGCGTAGCCCAGTACTGAGCCCAATCTCCATTTCGATGAACCCACCGCCTCCTCTTCTCTCCTCGACGGCCTAGCCTCCTTTCCCTCAACATGTATGCACTCACTGTATGCAAGTATGCTTCTGGCGCTGTGAACACGCAGGATTTTGTGTGGAAGTTATAATCCTCCACGTGTGCATTTTCAACACTTATTCATACTTCTTATATGTATTTCAATGATTTCTTGTAGTTCCTTTGGTCATCAGCAGCTTAGCAAGGACTAGTTGTTAGGTTCTGACTGAACCTAAACTACAATCCTTGTAAAACAAAGCTTTGGAGTTCAACAGAATCATAAAACCAGAACAGGTTTTAAGTCGCAAACGAAATGGATCGTAGTAAAAACTACACCACTAAGCCTAATGTGCTTCAAGAGGAATTACTGGAGCTGTGCTTAACGAATAGAGGCCGCTTTTTGTTCCCCTCTTTGCAAAAGGGTTTCTTGAACATCTGAATAATAAATACACGTTATTGTTAATCCCTTTTAGCCTGTACTCTCAGAGAGGATGAATAATTATGCTTCCCCGTCGACGAAGGTTAGGTTTGCGGAGAATGGCAAACAGTTGCACAACCTATAGGCTACTATACTATTATTAAATCCTTTAAACTGTAACACATTTTCTTGACTTAACAGTAAGTGCACTTTGTCTACAGCGTCCTGTCTCGCATGCCAGGTGACTATTATCGGAGGCGATTCAGGTCTTTGTTGTTGCGTCCCTTGTTATATTGTTTTCCGTGGCACCAGCTATGTAACAGCCAAATAGCGTTGTGAGTACACCACTTAGGTGGCCATTCAGAAATGCGCTGTGTAAGTTACAGTCTCGCATAGGACTGGAGCTCAGAGGGTCTGCGCGGAAGCAGAGAATAGCAATATATATATGCCTTTGTGAAGCGTTTTTGGCTGATCTAGAAATGAGATCCTCGAAAAGTATTGATATAATAATAATAACAATCCTCATGATGATAATTTATACTACTACTACTACCATCACCACCACCACCACCACTACTACTACTACTACTAATTATTTCTGCTACCACTACGACGACTACTGCTACTACTACGACGACGACGACGATACGTGTGACATTCATCAAGTGCAAATTTGTTTGTTGACTCGACAACATAGGTGGCTACGTCAAAGACCTTATTGGAAATCGAGAGCGGGTGGAGCTATTCTTGGAGGAGCTGGAAGACTTCCAGTGGGTGGACCAGTTCACCAGGTCCATCTTCGTGGAGTTCGTTCTCTACAACCCAAACGTCAACCTCTTCGCCATGGTCACTGTCATCTTCGAGACGCCGATGACTGGAAATCTGCAAGGAGAGGTTCTTGTGCACTCCTTCAGGTGTGTGTGTGTGTGTGTGTGTGTGTGTGTGTGTGTGTGTGTGTGTGTGTGTGTGTGTGTGTGTGTGTGTGTGTGTGTGTGTGTGTGTGTGTGTGTGTGTGTGTGTGTGTGTGTGTGTGTGTGTGTGTGTGTGTGTGTGTGTGTGTGTGTGTGTGTGTGTGTGTGTGTGCTCGCCATTGACAAGGTCCGCATGTTGTCCAGGCAAAACGGTAACTTTTGGCCTACTGTATATGCCCGACCCACTTTTAAGTTCATACTGAGTTCACATCGACCATATCACTGACAAGGGCTGCGTGTTGTCCAGGTTGTTTTCTCACCTGGGTGGCTACGGAGTGTTCGTGGCCTTGTGTGAAGCGTTGGTCATCCTGTGGACCATCTACTTTCTGCTCCGCGAAGGCAGGAAGCTGTGGCGAGAGAGGCATCGGTACTTCTGTCAGGTAATGCTGCACGCAAACTGACCCAAGTTTTGATACGAACACAGAGCTGTAAAATATGATTAATGGTATTTCACCAGACTAATGAACGGGTCGTCAAGACACGACACGAACTGGCCTGAAAACGTGTGCTGAGCAGCACATTATTTGTTAGTTTGTATGTTAAATTAACAAATACCGTGAATTCGAATTAATTAAATTGATCATATATTTGTATTAATCAGGGCTTTGAGCCACGTGGTAGCTAGGCGTCTTATAAGTATCCTATATTATTGTTATTATTATTGGAGGAACTCGGACTGCCTCAGTGGCAAGAGCCATAGATTTTCAGTCTAATTCTGAGACTTGAGCAGTCGCGATCAGACATCCAACAGACATCGCTTGCTGGCTGATTTCAGTCGTTGAACATCAGGTCAAAATAAGGACTTCACACTACTGAGATTTTGTTGTAAAACGCCCCGTAGATCTATAACGACTTTCTTGGTTGGGTCCTTCCTTGACTGATCTGTTTGGATCCACCATAGCTCAAATGTACAACGCCACCAAGGACTACAGCTTGCCCGACACAGAAGCAGCGTCGCCTGGGAAATCTGTGCATGTCAGGCAGTACACTTTCCGGGTGGACAATGCACTGAGAAGAATAACCTTCTAATTTCGACATAAAACCAGTAGGGCTGTGGATAACGAAGTCCTTATGAAGTCATTTCTAGGCTATATTCATCTTTTCTTGTTGTATATATGGGACAAAGCATGTTTTAAAGTGGCCACGCCTGTTTTAATTGTCGCAAGTCTGGAGGAGTTGGATGGATCTTGGAGCTGTGAAGGCTTTCATCATAGCGAGGATGATATATGTATGACCTTTTGAGATGTCGACTTTAATGCAGCTATCCTTCTCGAAACAGGTCTCGACAAACAGGTAGAAGAGATCAAAATGAACATTTGAAATTGAGGATTTTGTTTCAAAATGCTCCGTACATTTTATATTCAGTTTCTGAACTTGGTGTTGTTAGCCACGGATAACAGGACTGGCAGCATACAACAACGATAAGTGTCCCAGCTCGCCCGTGTTTTACGCACTGCCTCTTTGATATCGGGCTCGATCGTTGTGTGCTCACCTTGACCAAGGAACAAGATTAAAGGGTTAGCAGACAGTCGTGATTCTTTGCATCTTTTTCTACAGTCGAGTCCCGCTAACCGTCACTGACGCAAGAAGAGTTTGATATGAAAATGAAATCCACGGGGTATATTAAAACGCAATCCTCGATCAGGAGTTTATATTTTGATCTGTCCTATCTAGCGGGGAGGCTGGTCTTCTTGGACAAAACCTGCTTTGAGAAGTTTAGCTCCTTTAAATTTGCCCATCTCTGAAATTAGACAAGGAGCCCTGCTGGAGTCGTATGCATTCCCTTTTAAAGTACTGACCTGAACCCTGTTGCAGTTCTGGAACTGGATGGAACTGGGAACCCTGCTGGGGTCTTTGACAGCCATAGTGATGTATGCCGGGCGGTACGTGCTGACAGAGGTGGCCATGAGCAAGGTCAAAGCTCTAAGAGGTGAGAGTCGACAAAGCTATTCTCACCACAAAGTGCGCCTTTTGGGGTTCCGTTTTCACGTCCCCGCGATTAATTGTTAGACATTCTGAATAATACATGATCCCCAGAGCACCAGAGCACCATTAGCACCGTGTCGCTGGGTTCGTGAGCTTGGGACTCTTCCCCTGCCTCTCCCCCCCACACCCGCCCCCCGCGTGAAATAGCCTGTGTGAAAAATAATGACTGTAATGGCCGTGCATGTTTGCTCGGCCAACGGTTGATAAGCCCCCAAACAATTTGGGTTTAACATTTTGTCGGATTCTGTTCAAACATCAGTCCTCGACAGGTGACCCATAATGCGGTTGACGGGGCGTTAAAATCCAAGAAGTACCCGACAGGCTACTGAGTGATGGGCGAAATAGCTCAGTTGGTAGAGTGTCGGACCCAAAAGACAAGAGCAGTTCTGACGCATGTGTGATTCCCCGATGCGGAAAGGGTGTTTTCTCCAAGAGTCTATTTTCATTGTAGACTCTCTTACGGTGTTCGCCCATTGCCCGTGTCCAGTCACTGGCCGCCATGCCATTGTTTGGACACACCGAATACTACACACACTGGTAAGAGTAGGTAGCACTGCTCTTACTGTGGCCGCTGTAGACTTACCCAGGCGAGTTCCCCGCAAGGGATTTATAAAGTATTGAAAAACAGAGCCAACATCAACTAGCACAGCTGCTTCCCATGCTATAGCCTACTCGTTTCAGAGACCGAACTGACGATCAGAATTGTGTTGGGTTGAATCAGAATGTTGAAAAAGTACATTTAAACTGGGGTTTGCTTAACTGGGGTTTGCTTCTTTTCTTTTTTTGCTGTACAATCGGTACCCATGAATCGACGGCATTTTCATATCCTCGTTCTCTTTTACATTTGAGCGTTTTTTATGGTCTGACCCAGGTCCCAGAGGTATGTGTCATTTGCCTCATCTGCAAAGCTCCTAAATCTGCCCACATCAGTCCTTTACTCTACGATCTCCGCTAGCTACCAGTCAGCAGCCAGATTCAACTAAATAGCTCTAATCTGCTTCCACATTGTCTCTGGTACAGCTCTTCCATACCTCTCCGAGTTGCTTCATCTCTACTCTCATTCTCGCTCTCTTCGCTCAGCCTCGGATACTCGGCTATTCCGTGTTCCTAAGATGGGCAGGAGGGTCCTGGGGAAGACATCCTTTCAATACATCGGACCTGAGATGTGGATCTCTCTTCCTTTGTCAGGCATTGGTCTTCACTCTTTTCTTTTGAGTCAAAATTAAAACCCCATTTCTTGTCTTATACATACTGATCTGTCTTTTTCTTTCTTCTCATTCCACTAACCCATCACCAGTAATGTATGTATTTGTACTGTGTGTGTGTGTGTGTGTGTGTGTGTGTGTGTGTGTGTGTGTGTGTGTGTGTGTGTGTGTGTGTGTGTGTGTGAGAGAGAGAGAGAGAGAGAGAGAGAGAGAGAGAGAGAGAGAGAGAGAGAGAGAGAGAGAGAGAGAGAGAGAGAGAGAGAGAGAGAAAGTATTCTAATGTCTTTGTAAGCGTTCCTCCGGGCTCATACGAGATGGGGCGCCATAAATAATCTATTATTATTATCATTTCTGCACATTCCCACCTTGCTGTCGACCTCATGATGACTTACGGTCTTTAGGATTTCCTCATGCACTGCCTTAATTTTGTTTTGGAATTAATCAGTCAATCAAGCGGACATTCCTGCCCCGCCCACTTGATATGACTGGCATCTGTTGTCCTGGCCAGAACGTTCGGGCTGAAACAAATGTTTTGTGAGTTCCATTTCAGTATTACTTTCAGCTATAATAATCTGCATGGCGTGACAATTAAACTCGATTACTGAAATCCCCGAAGTCGGAGTACAGCTGCCGGAGTGGCTGGTAACACTACACATTTTGTGTACAGCAAGTAAGTAGCGTGTGGGGAAACGGTTGCACAAGCTACCTTCTCACCCAGCACTGGGTGAACCTCAGGGTTTTCGCTTAGGAACTCGAGCAAACAAACATTCAAGCCGGAAATCGAGTGCAATTAGTCATCATTGCAGTCCAAATTACTGCAGACAGCAGGTTCCTAGATTTCACGAGGCTGAAACCTGTGATTAGATTGACGAAAGTGGAAGCAGGCGATCGTTCAGTGTGCATGCTTTCTCTTGGGAAGATGGAAACCGTTCCAATTCGCTCTTGGGAGCAGTCTCCAAATCGAGGAAGAAGTCATGCGCAATGGACTTTCCTTCCTGGTCTGGCCCTTACGGGCAGCAGCTTGTGAGACTGAAAGCTTTGATTAGCGAACCTCTTGCATGTACCCCCCCCCCCCCCCCCTACACCGCCGCTGAGAGTGTTTCCGATTGTTTGTGGAGTCCTCCTGTAGCCACTAACATTTGAAGGAAAGACAAAATGTGATGGTCTGGCTGGAGTTGTTATCTGTTATCTGCTCGTCGTATACTATATTACTCGTTCTCAGACGCATGTATCTGCATGTGTATCAGTTACGTTTGATGATTTGGGAAAGATTGAGTGAAGATATTAGCACAAAGGCCGATTCACATATCTGCCTTTGCTACAGTACTACTAATAAGACATTCATAGTGAAATGTTATAATAAAGGACATCAACGAATACAACACCAATACTACTACTACTACGACTACTACTACTGCTACCGCTACTATTACTGCTGCTGCTGCTGCTGCTGCTACTACTACTACTACTACTGCTACCACTACTAAAAGGAGCTGATTGTTTGGCTATCAGCTCACAATGAGCGTACGTTTGGTCTGGGCTGTTTTAGACTACAACGATCTTGAAAACCTCTGATCCTTGCATTTAAGCTATTATTATTATTATTGACCGCTTTTATATAGCGCTATTCTCCGCTCGCGAGCAGACTCACTGCGCTCGCATGTGATTCTACATGAGCGAATACCTTATTATAGCGCGTTTTTGAATATCCGCCGAAGTGGTGTACTTACAGCGCTGGCATGGCTGGTGCCACAAGAATCTGCTGCCAGAGAGAGTCAATCTCGGCGCGTTCTGTGTACACCATACAACCATGCACCGTGTCACTTCATGCAAAGCCACATACGTAAGGTGTCTGCGTGTTTAGCTGTAACCTGCCACCTGCGCCTTTGGCAGAATGACCGGGGTCTTTTACGTGCTACTGCGGTAACACGGGGGTGGACCGAAATAAGAGTCAGCACAGAAAGTTGACCCTGGAGAAGAAAATTCTCCCGCCGCTCCAGCAGGGATTCGAACCCGCGACCTTTCGATCACGAGTTCGGCCCTCTAACCACTGAGCTATCCCCGCTCCCCAAAGATTAGACTGCTTGAAGTGAGGATCGTGAGGATAAGGCTTTGAGCGACTATGGACTAATTAAAAATGTTGATATGTACAGCTGTTGTATGGAGATACATAAACAATAAACTATAATGATAATCTCAAAGTCAGTGTGTAATTCGTACCGAGGCCTAGGGCTGCAGCAAAGTCTCTCTCTCTCTCTCTCTCTCTCACACACACACACACACACACACACGCACACACGCACACACACAAACACTCACGCACACATACACACGCATACACGCGCTATCGCACACAAACACCAAAAATGGAGTGGAGAGAGAGGGAGAGAGAGAGAGAGGAGGGTGGGGGAAACATAAGTATATTGCGTCGTTTTAGTTGTCTGAGCATTAGCTCATTGAAAAGAGACGAAGACTGAGTTTGGAGCATTGGGCCTTACTTGATCTTCAGCTTGACAAAAACAGGGTTAAGATCCTGCGATGCTGAAAACATTAATGAGAGAACCTCGGTGTATAGTCTCCTATCTTTTTTCGCTCTCCCTACTGACTGTCCAGGACTGTTGATTTCTCAGCTACACTCTCCAACACTGTCAAGTGCACTTTTGTTTTGCTTTGTTTTGTTTTGTTTTTGAATGATTTCTGAGTGTGATTTTAGACTTGTGTTCTAACTTGTCTGTTCGTTGATGTATTTACTTTCTGTCACCTGTGTATGCTTTGTATTAACGTTTTAATTTGTAACTGGGATTAACAAGTAGTTGTTGACTGACTGTGCCAACACCCTTTAATTATTTCCTCTGCGATTTTTCCACAATGCACTTGTCCTAATCTTTTCTTTTTTGGTCATATGCATAACTGTTGGGATCATTACGATTGTTCCCAAGATCATGCATTTGACATTTTGCATCAACCGGGATATCTACTCAAAGGAAAGACAAATTTAGTTTTTTAACTCTTTAACTCCTAGGGCAACTGATTCGTGTTCATTTCGCAAACAGACGCAGTCGGTTAATAACTGCTCCGCAAATAGACATAATGCTGAGATTTTTCAAACTTTGCGTTGGATAATAACAAGCTTTGCTGAAACGAACATTTTTCTTTACTCGGGTTTGAAGTTCCCCCGGGAACCCAGATGGAAATCGATGACCTACATTTGTGCTTTGAGACTATTTTGAACGTGACCTGGCATTTGCTGATCTAGTGCTCGTATACAGATCATGCCATATCTAGGTCCGCGTCTAGACGCACTGTTAAAATATCCATGCATTATGCGGAGGTGAGGTGAGAAACGACAGTTTCTTCCCACGCTACAGTTACTGTCCGGTCCATTGAGAATATGTGGCATCTCTGTAGCTCTTGCTTCCATAGCTGTTTCACACAACGGGTTGTGCGTGCAATCGCCATATGCATCGGCCTATTAGTCTATTGTGCTCACCAGGGAACAGGGATAAGCATCAGGTTGACTTGTGTCAGCGGAGTGTGTGTGTGTGTGTGTGTGTGTGTGGTGTGTGTGGGGAGGGGGGGGGGTGTTTTCCGGCTTTCAAACGTGGATTTTGCCACTTTCTGCAGGTAAATACTACAACTTCCAACGGCTGTCCCAGTGGACGAGCTGTTCAGCTACCTCCTGGCCTTCGTGTGCTTCTTGTCGATTCTCAAGATGGTCCACCTGCTCCGCTTCAACCGCCGGATCTCCATGTTGGGCTGCACCCTCAAGAGGGCCGCGAAGGACCTCACCTCCTTCCTCGTAGTGTTCTTTTTCGTCTTGGGTAACTGTTGTTGATGATCGCCTTTATATAGCGCTATTCTCCGTTCTCGAGCAGACTCACTGCGTTTAAGTCGCATAAGTTCTAAATGAGTGACGACGTTTTTATAATGTGTTTTATTACCACCGAAGTGGTGAACCTACAGCGCTGTGCCATGTGAAAGTGCTGCCGTTTCGGTGCGTTCTGTGTACACCATACAAATTGTACCATGTCACGTCACTTCATGCAAAGGCACATACGTAGGGTGCATGCGTGTTTAGCTGTAACCTGCAACCTGCACTTTTCGCAAAATGACCGGGATCTTTTACGTGCTACTGCGGAAACACGAGAGTGGAACGGATACCGAAATAAGAGTCATCACCAAAGTTTGGCCCTGGAGAAGAACGTTCTCTCGCCGCTCCTCCGGGACTCGAACCCACGAACCACTAAATTATCCCTGCTGTCCTCTACAGCAGCCGCAAGAGCAGCGCTACCCATTTTTACTAGTGCGTGCAGTATTTTCGTGTGTTCAAACAATGGTACCGTTGCCAGTGTTTGGGATTTGTAACGTGTGCACAGATGTCGATGCATGCGATTTCACACGGGGGCTTTACGAACGCCGTAAAAGAGTCTGCACCAAAAGTTGATTCTGGGAGAGAAATCCATCTTTTTGTTCTGACGATCTAATAACAGTGAACCTCACTATGATAATGCGTGAGTTTACGTTTTCAGTGTCATGATAATGATGATGATTTATAAGTACCAAAATAAGCTTTTGTGTGCGACCTTCGCCTGAATTTTTGTGTGAACAAAATTAATCAGCTGCAGACAGTTTAGGAAACGTTTTGGCGTCTTGTGACCTATCGTTTTCTACTAGCAATTAACTAAGTAAGGGCTGGCCGTTTGAGTCAAATGACAGGCTGGGTCTATGTTATGTCCAGTGCGTCTCCGATCGTGTCATTGATTTGTCTTATCTTCTTAATGTCGGAGTGTCTTCCTCCGTTGTCAGACTGGTAACTTCCAATCTTTGCCTGATGATAGCGTCCAGTGAGCTCTGATGGCAGTTAATTAAGGCTGTCGAACGGGGATCAGATCCCCGCTGCTTAGGATTTTTCTCTCCCCCTGCAGGTAAGTGCTACACTTGCAAGATACCCTCCCCTGAAGGTAAGCACTACACTTGTAGGATACCCTCCCCTGCAGGTAAGCACTAAACTCGCAGAATACCCCAGCAGCACGAACCCTGTGAACGCCTGACAGCTATTACGCAAGAATTCACAAACAACGGCCCCGAATCCCCTGGGGTCACTACTACTACTGTCCAACGGCTCTCCCAATACGACGGCGAGCTTTTTGTTTATGGCATGTAAAAGTGTCCTCAGAAGTCACGCAGTGGGGGTCCTGTAGCAGCAGAAACGAAAATGCCCTCTGCTGAGAATCCAGAGCTATGAAAGCACTCGCTTCCTTTTTGGGGGTGGGGTGAGATGGGGAGGTGTGTGTGTGTGTGTGTGTGTGTGTGTGTGTGTGTGTGTGTGTGTGTGTGTGTGTTTGTGTTTGTGTGTGTGTGTGGGGAGGGGGGGGGGTGTTTTCCGGCTTTCAAACGTGGATTTTGCCACTTTCTGCAGGTAAATACTACAACTTCCAACGGCTGTCCCAGTGGGACGAGCTGTTCAGCTACCTCCTGGCCTTCGTGTGCTTCTTGTCGATTCTCAAGATGGTCCACCTGCTCCGCTTCAACCGCCGGATCTCCATGTTGGGCTGCACCCTCAAGAGGGCCGCGAAGGACCTCACCTCCTTCCTCGTAGTGTTCTTTTTCGTCTTCGTCGCCTTCTTCATCTCTGGCTACATCCTGTTCGGCTCGCAGCTGCCCCAGTATAGCAAGATGGTAACGTCGGTGGAGACCTTGCTGTCCGTGTGCTTAGGTGAGTGCGGTTGTAGTACAGTGGTAATTATAGTAATGATGATAACAGTTACTGTAGTGGGTATCTGTAATGCTTGTACACTGTCGAGGTACACAAGAGCACGTAAACAGCAAATCGTACATCAGTTGAATTTTTTTGCGCGCACGCACACTCACACACGCTCATACGTACAAACACACGCACGCACGTGAACGCACGCACGCACGCATACTCACACACACACACACACACACACACACACACACACACACACACACACACACACACATACACACACACACGTACACACACACACACACATACACACACACACACACACACACACACACACACACACACACACACACACACACACACACACACACACACACACACACACACACAACACACAACACACACACACACACACACACACACACACACACACACACACACACACACACACACACACACACTCGTGCGCTGCCATGCCCTGGCATCCATGGATGTCTAATCAATAACACGCATCAGCGCTGGATCCCAAAGTGCTGCGATTATTGGCACAGAGTTATAAACGTAGCTGAGTGGTTATTGCACACTGCACTCCTGTACGAAGTGAAACGGGCCTAGCGATGGTGCTGATGCCAAGGTTTCGGGTTTTAGGACTCAGAATTGCCTCCATTGACCGCCCTCACTGCCCTGCGTCTGTCGCAGCACTGATGGAGACACTCGCGGACGAAAGCATTCTGCAAGCTGTCTCGAGTGTAGCTACAGAAATGTGCATGTTGAAGAGTCTACGGCAGCGAAAGGAGGAGGCAGCGAAAAATTAGAGAAAAAGTCGTTGATTGGAGAAGGAGAAGAAAAAGCTTTAGCAGTTCACTGATTAGAATTCAGTCACCTCCTACTCCTTGTTTGGGCCCATACCCACTTGCAGTGATCACCCATTCCCATTACCAGTCCCGCAACCAACTCATTTTCTCAATATTTTCAACAGCAAGAAAAATGGACCGAGTCTGCCGTCCCTATTGAGAATATTCAAAGGAGACGGAAAGCTCTGTCTGCCCAATTGCAGAAAGGCTCCAGACTGCAGTCTCTGTTAAGCTCGTTCAAGGGGGAAATCAGACTGTGTTTAGCCGTTTGAAGCAAGACTCAAGACTGCTGTCTCTGTAATTGAGATTGTTCAAGGGAACTTTTCTTATTCATTGAAAGAAAGACTCAAGACAGAGAGTCTCTGTTGATATTGTTCGACGGAGGCAGTAATGTACGAGAAAGTAAGCTGTGTTTACCGATTTAAAGAGCCCCAAGACTGCTGTCTCTGCTGAGAATGTTTGAGGAAGGCAGTAAGCCGTGCTTTCCCATTCGGAAAGCGAGTCAACTGATCATTTGCTGTACTTGTTGTGATTGATTTTATGCCCTCGGATTCCTCTTCCACTCGTGAGTCGCTGAACGGGAATTATGGATGGAGGGACAAAATAGCCACGAGAGGCCAGCTAGGCCCGTCTGCAGTCACATAAACCAGGAATTACGGGAGCGATTATCAAGGCTGACCGTCTAAAAGCGGACGAGAGCTGTTTTATAACCGCGTCTCACTTTGCAACGCCCCCCTCCACCTCCACCCCACCCCTCCCCCTCCCCCGCCGTATTGGTCTGGCACCAGAGCTTGGCCCGGCCGATCCATTCCATTCCGTTCTGATCTGCAAAGCCCTTGATTAATATACACTCCACCACTTCTCTCAGATGTTTCTCCAGCGCTGCTTTTGAAACAGTCCCGTTATTGGTCGGAGTGACGATGGCTGTCCTTGAAAGGAAGATCGCTGAGCATCGCTTCCTCTTTCCACGCCTCTCTCCTTCAGGCGATCGATGGTGTGATGAGCTTGGCTTTGCGCCCTCAAGGTATCGTGTTGAGCTCCTCAACACTTAAGAACTTCCGAGACGCAAGTTCGTCCTGATGGTTGCTTTGCCTGCCAGTCTATCTGCGGTCTTTTCTCTTGACAGTACATCTACTGGAGTTTTGGAAGAGGGATGTCGAACCTTGACACATGACAGTTCCCCCCCCCCCACCCCACCCCCGGTCTTTTCCTGTTTCTACTCACTGCACGTGTTGACAGGTCCATAGCGGAGATGTTATCAAGGGTGAAACATTTACATGACTTTGGCTTTTGGGGCCTGTCATTTCCTTGGTTAGCTGTATATTACAGTTTTTGTGGGTTTTCGGAAACCACCGCCTTTCCACGCAATACGCCCATTTACCGACCCCCCCCCCCCCCCCCCACCCCACACACACACACGCTCCCTTTGAACTGACGATTTTTAGACGGATGTTATACAACTCCCTTCTTACATAAACAGCGTGTATGTTGAAATTAACATTGGGTGGAGAGATCTGCCGGACTTTTCAAAGCTTTTAACCCTCGTAAAATTGATGTTTGTCTTTTTTCTTTCTTTTTTGAATGGAAAAAAAAAAGAAAAGGAAAAAAGAAAAGGGCAGAATTCAGAGAAAGAAAAACTAAACAAAATACAGGCAAAACATTACTTTCGTTGCAGCTACATTGAGAGAAAAAGAGAGAGGGGGAAGAGGGAGGGGTGGAGAAGGAGGGAGAGATTGAGAGGAGGTACTGGGTGAGAGAGGGGTGGGTGGGTGGGTGGAAGCATTGAAAGGGGAGCGGAGGAGGGAAGGAAGGGGGAAGAAAGAGAGAGGGTGGGGCGGAGTAACTGAGAGAGACGCAGAGAAGGTGACTGAGAGAGTGAGAGTGAAGGGGAGAGGGGAGGGTGGGGGGATGAGAGAATTGAAGGGAGAAAGGGAGGTGGGGAGTGCGCGAGAGACGGGGGGAGGTGAGGGCGATTGACAGATGGAGTGGGTTTGTTTATACCCCTATATGCCATATTGACGTCAATGGCATATGGAGTTTGATCCATTTAACCCCTTTTCTTGTATACAAAGGGTTAAAATATGAAAGCATGAAAGCATACAATGCAACAGGATTACATACCGTAGGAGAGCAGATAATCAAAACAACAACAACAAAAACAAACCCTCCGACAATACCAGCTCTTCCATACAAACTAATACTAAACCAGTAGTATAAAGGGTTGCCATTGTACACACTAACAGCTTGAGCCCAGAGGAGCAAAATCCTAAACCCGTATTGCAAGGCGATACCAGTCCGTTGAGAGTAGAGCACTCACTCCGTTACCCTTGACAATACCAGTCTACACAGTATTAGCTTCCACACAGAGAAGTAAAATGCTAAACCAGCATTGCACGGCGATGCCAATCTAAAGAGACTCTAGTGCACCCACTCCGTCAACCTTGACAAACGTGAATGCCACCATGCTCATCCCTAGGAGAACGGGAAGACAAATCTCCGCGGGAGATGTCAAGACAATGCCTGATCCTCTTTCACAAAACAAAGACAGAAACCACCGGCTGTTGACCGACCTCGTTTGCACCGGCCATGCTGTCGTTTGTTCACCACTCCCCTCGAGAGTTCCACGGCTGTCTCAAAAGCACTGCTTTGGTTGCCTGGACACGAAATCTAGCAGATTCTGGCCTAATCTCGACTATGATTGAAGGCGTCTTCCGACGAGTCCTGGAAATTCTTGGGGCCACAGGGGACGAAACTCTAGCCTATAGCGTTCGGCGGAATTTAAATGTTAGGCAGGACTGAAGTGGCGTGCAGCTCATTGTTTTTGTGCTTGTCGAAAAAAGAAAGAAAGACACTTAGCGTCGCCCAAAATATCCTATGCACGTCATAAAAGTATTGGGGTGGGCTGAGTGCATGGCACGTGTCGTCTACAAGAAGGTTCGTAAGGTTTAGATTTAGATGGTGAAAGTCATTCTCAACTGCGTAGGCTGTGGCTCTGTTCTTGCTGTGTGAGACCCTAATGGATGGAAGAATCGACATGTGCCAACAACACAAAACATAAAAACAATAACCTAACTCCCTCCTTTGGCCCCCAAAGTAGTTATAGACCTATCTTGTGACGTGGCCAGCAGCTGTAACTAGACCAAGTCATTAACACATACGATCACCCTCCCGTTGCTGACAAACATCTAGACCTGTACTGCCATACAACAGCAGTTGTAAGTAGACCAGGCCATGAACACGTACAAGGTTTCAAGGTTTTCAAGGTTTTATTGAGCTTTTGGCCCCTGGGGGCTAGAAAGCGAAGTTACATTCGCACACGACATTCCCTATGAACAAGTACATGCGTTCTACTAATAAATAACTACCACACTTTATATATAAAAAATAATTAAATGCTCAAACACAAATCAAAGTTGTTATAAATATATAAGGCTAAGGCGTAAAAATTAACTTTTTCTTTTTTGTTTTCGTTGTTCGTTATTGGCTTAATCAAAATAATTGAAGAATACAACTAATAAATTTAGCAAGCTTGATATTCTTATATTTTGACGTCATATTCATGAGACTACAAAATTTGGGCACGTTGGGATGATGTGTATAATATTTATCAACATACTTAATACGGTTTCTCTTGACATTTTCGTTGGAACAGTTAAGCAGATAGTGAAATTCATCTCCTACCTCACCACTGTCACAAACAGTACATATTCTTTCATCCCTTGGAATACCTAACGTTCGTCTTTGCTGGATTGGCAGTCTATGATTACTAAGTCTAAATTTCAATACTCTTTGTCTTAGGATAGATGGGAGATAGGTTAGATATTCCTCAAAGCAAAATTTCTTTTTAAATAAACAATAATTACTACAAACACTATTTTCTGCTACTCTGCTTTGCCATTCTTGTATAAATTGATCCATTAGTCTTTGCTTCACTATACGTTTAAAGCTTTCGATGGTATGGATTTGGTTAGACCAAATATAAGATAATCCTAAACTATCTAATAACGAGTGCACTTTCATAAGCCATGGGAGCTTATAATTGCTTGCATAATACAACTTAGAACATAGCTGAAACATTAGGTTAGAAATCTTAGGCGATTCAGAGTGAGAGGTACTGCACAAACCATACCAAAATCCTAACATCCTGCATTTTGCTTCAATTTCTATCGGATATCTTCCCACTTCCCCAAGCACCATGCATGTTGGGGTTGTAACTTTGACACCTAAGGTCAGTTTTAAAAATCGAAGCTGTAGTTTTGAGATTACATCCATCTTCTCGCACGCCCATATTTCACAACCATACAGAAAGATTGGGTGCACACATTTTTCAAAAAGTTCTAATTGTATATCTAGTGGCAAATTTAGCTGCCGACATTTCCTTAATAGTGAAAACATAGCCCTGTTTGCAAGTAAAAACTGTAACTGTTGTGCCTTTTTAAACTTGTTATTATAGTTAAATTTTACTCCCAAATATTTACAATCCCAAACAACGTCAACAGTTTCCTCATTAAAATTGAATTTCGGCATTTTTCTGATCTTCCCCCTTGAAAATATCATGACTTTGGTTTTCCTAACATTAATATCGAGACCCCATAATTCACAATATATTTTGAGTATATCTAACGCTCTCTGCAAATCTTCAGGACATTCGGCTAGTACAATTGTGTCATCCGCGTACAACAATAAAAACAAATACAAAAAATTGTCGATATCTTGAAGACACACATCCTGGGCCAATGCAAATGGTAGTTTTAAGCCCTGAACATTGTTACTCGTTAAAAAACCTTTTAAGTCATTCAAAAACAGCGAAAACAAAACTGGTGAAAATTTTTCCCCCTGACGCAGACCAACGTTTGAGACAAAAAACTGCGATAGACCATGCCTAGTTTTCACACATGATTTTGCTTTAGCATACATATCTCGTATCACATGTAGAACCTTCCCATTCACACCAGAATTTAACAGTTTTCCCCACAACAATCCGCGCTGCACACTGTCAAAGGCCTTTTTATAGTCAATAAACGCACAAAATAATTTTTTTTTCCGCTGCAAATATACATCAATGAGACAATGTAAAGCAAAAACGTGATCCATCGTCGAATGCCCTTTCCTAAAACCTGATTGTTCATTACCAAGAATATCATTGGTTTCTAAAAAAGAATGAATTCGATCGTTTATCACACTAGTAAAGAGTTTTCCAAAACAACTCAGCACAGTTATACCCCTATAGTTATCTGGGTCATTCTCTTCTCCTTTTCCTTTATAAATAGGACTAATATAGCCAATAGACCAAGCGTGTGGAATTTTACCTGTCTGCAGTACAATATTAAATAGCGTAGTAACTGCGATTAGCAATTTAGAAGAAGAGGTCTTTAGGAATTCATTAAGTATACCATCATACCCACAGGATTTATTATTTTTAAGCTTCTTGATGCATTTCAAAACTTCGTCCGCTGAGATATCATTTTCTAAATCATCGTGTACAAATATATCAGTTTCGTTATCAAATGTATGAAATTCTTCCTCGGGGATGTTGCCCAGCTTCTGAAAATGCTCAACAAAAAGATCATGGCTAATGGCATCTACAGTATGCTTCTTTTGACGGTTATTACTATTCAGGATTCTCCAATATGCACGTGGATCCGAAGAACGCAATGATCTTATCCTTTCGTGGAACACTTTCGTGTGCATTCGGCTTTTCCTGTTTAGAACTTTTTTATACTCTTTATGCGCACGTGCTCTCTCTCCTTTGGTATAATAATTATCATGACTTTTATGCATACCTTTAGCTTTTCGATACTCGGCCCTTTTCTTCTTGCATTCTGCGTCAAACCAAGGGTATTTATTCTTTTTTATCTCCTGTCTTCTTGGCTCATTTTGATTTTTTTTGCCTTTGTCCTCTCTCATACAGGTTTGGCTCTGGTACATATCCAGTCTAACAGCTGCATTTGTTAACAAGCTGCATATACCATCCGTTATGTCGTCGATATCAGATTGGTTAATACTGTCAGTACTTTCTAGCAACTTTTGCATACGATCATAAATTACCTCTACTCCTCCCTCGTCAATTTCAGCTAAATAATCACGCTCAGCTCCTGGTCTCCAAACGGGTTTAGCAAACCCCATCATACCCTGACTAACATTTACGTTATGGATTGTTTTGTGGCTATCAGTACCAGTTTTCAGTTTTATAAATACAGGGCAGTGAATATCAGATAAACATTCATCAAAATCACCAACATAAAAGTCACAGATGCATGGAAAAACCCACGGCGACGCTATAACATAGTCAACAAGGCTAGCGTTTTTACAGGTCAATTTTCCCAAATCAGCGTCTCCGCCAACTCTGCCATTTACAATCAAAAGACGCTGAGTAATACAAAAATCAATGAGCGCATGGCCAAAGTTATTCTTACCTACGTCCTGCGACCTTCTGTCTTGTTGGATATTGTACATTTTCATGAGTTCAGTTGTACTAACATCATCCAGTACATTATCTAAAGCCGCAGTATCCCAAATATAGTCGCTGGAATCCCCAGTTCTTGCATTTAGATCACCCATGATAAGGACATTATCCAGGTTTATATGCAGAAGTGTTTCTTCCAACTCAGTAAAAGAGCTTCTGTTACTGTAGACAGACCCTTCTGGCGGTATATATAAAGCACAGACAAGTAATTTCTTACAATTAGTGTCGTTTTGGGTATCACACGGTAGTTCAAAAAATAGTCCATCATTAAAGACACAAAAGTCTACAAAACGATAAAACTTGCGTAAACGTTTCTCAATTCGTCTTTTAAAATCTACATGCTCCACTATCTTCACCATATTTAAGATCTGATTTCTCACTAGCAATGCTATCCCCCCCGATTTCCTTTTATAGATGCTTCTATTTTTCATAAAGCAGGTGAATCCATCAAAATCGAAGCTGTCAAGATCGTCCATTTTTGTTTCAGTTAAGCAAATGATATCATTCGACACCAACATTTCGCAAAATTCCGGGTATTTCATTTTCGACATCAATCCACACACATTTAGTGACACTATTTTTAAACAGCAGGTGGCACTTACTCCTGCCTTGTTTGGAACATCCCTGGTCCCGTCATTCTCACTATTAGCAGTAGCGCTCACTTCGTCTTCCACATTTACATCACTACGTACGTCCATCATCACATCTCTGGTTCTGTTCGTGTTATATTCCATATTAGCATAAGTACATGCACTCCTATCGGCATCATTTACAACGTTAGCATCACCACACACATCAAACGATACACCTTCATCAACAACATTAACATCACTGCGTGCATCAACCACTACACCTCCAAATCTGTTCACGCCATTTTCAATGTTAGCACCACTACACATGTCACCCAATACACCGCTCCTGCAGCTCACATCCTTTTCAAAGTCAACATCATTCCATACATCAACCACCACACAGCCACTCCTATTCACGTCATTTTTAGTGCTAACATCATTACATACATCACTACACATACCAGCCGGTACACCTTCACTCGTGCTACTGTCATTTCCGATGTTAACATCACTACATACATCAACCAATACACCTCCACTCATGTTCATGCCATTTTCATCGTTCACATCACTACATACATCAACCAATACACCTCCGCTCATGTTCATGCCATTTTCAATGTTGACATTATTGCACACATCAACCGCTATACCTCCACTCCTATTCACGTCTTTTTTAGTGTTAGCTTCATTACACACCTCACTACACACATCAGTTGATACACCCACACTCCTTCTCACGTCCTTTTCAATGCTGACATCAGTACAACCATCAACCACTATCCCTTCACTCTTGTTCATGTCCTTTTCAATGTTGACATCATCACACATATCAGACACTACACCTACACTCCTGTTCCTATCATTTTCAATATTGGCATCACTACATCCCTCGACCACTACCTTCCCGCTCCTGTTCACGTCAATTTCAATGTTGGCATTACACACATCAGCCACTACACTTCCACTCCTCTTCATTTCTTTTTCATTCATGTCATTAGTGTCATTTTCAACGTTAATATCACTACATACATCAACCACCTCACCTCCTTCCTTACTCTCGTCAGTTTCAAACTCTACATCACTGCGTACTACTTTATCCATCGTGCTTCCATCTCCGTTTCCGCACACCCCGTACTCAGCATCGTTACATACATCAGTCAGCACCTCACTATCCCCACTGTCATCATTCGCAACGCGATCATCCTTGCCATCGTTAACATTAACATCAGTACGTACCTCAGTCATTATACCTCCCTGTGTGACATCATTCACTACACTTTCATCAACATTCGGTACATCGGTCATCCTGCCTCCATTTCCAGTATTAGTATCACTAACCACAGTTCTACACTCAGCGCACCATCCACATCCACCGCAACTGCTACGACCGCCACGGGCACAGGTGGAACAGTAACGGACGTTCCTCTTGTCACTGCTTGGCACACCTCTCAATGCCTCATCACGGTCACAATCACAGTCGCAATCACAGTTACAACCGTTCACGGCAAAACTGTCTTTAGGTAGGACATACTTACAAACACGGACATCCTCTGGCCAACGTGTTTGTCGAAGGAACAGACCCCCAGGGCGCCCCTATTCCTCAAAATCAGCCAGGTGGGTCAAACCAAGGGATCTGAAGTCAATCTGTTCCAAGCCCAGCTTGAACAGATCGTCAGGAGTGTCGATGACGACGACAGGCCTCTGGTTCGCTCCAGGGGCAAGACCCGGCGGGACCTTCTTGGTGCAGTGGATGCTCCCCCCGACAGTCCAGGCCTTGTCCACGTTGTCCAGCCTCTTTACCAAAGCCAGCAGTTTGGCCCGCAGAGGAGTGAGGTCGTCGTTGATGTAGACCTTCTGGTAGCCATCCTTTCCCTTCAGCGACTTCTTCTTCTCCATTACCTCACGCCTCTTCCTGCGGGAAACAAACTTCACCAGAATGGGTCGCAGTCCCCTCCCGACCTTGCCGACCCGGTGGACAGCCGCGATGTCCTCCTCCTTGACGTCCGCTCCCGCCTCCTTGAAGACACCCAGCGCCTTCTGCTCCACCTGCTCGGCAGTCTCCCCTTCCGCCTGCCTGATGCCGAAGATGCGGACAGACTCCCTGCGGCTGTATTGCTGCAGCCTGTCGTTCTCATAGGTCAGTGACGTGACAGCCGCAAAGAGCCTGTTTTCGGTGGCTGTATACCTGGCTGAAGTTCCATGACCGTGTGATGCCATGGTCCTCATCACTCCCTTCATCGCCTCCGACACGGCTACTGCAACAGCTGTCGCTAACGCCGGCACGAGCTGCTTGATGACCGGGCTGTCAAACTCTCCCTGGGCGTTCTTGTAGGCAGTCAGTGTCTCATTCACTCGTGTGACGACGATTTCATGAATATCTGCCGTATTAATACTGTCACAGATATCTGACTCCTGCATTCCTTCATCCTGTGATCCATCCTCTCCCCCCCCCCCCCCCCGACAGCCGTCCTGCCTTTCTTCGGATCTTTCGTCGCTGATGCAGGGGAGAAAGCGAGCATTCTTTTTCCACTTTTCCTGGCCTGTGATGCCATCAACAGTTCGCGCACACCCGCAAAAAACAACAACAGTCCATTGCCAACCAGTAGCTCGACTTGTGCAGTACCGTGAACTATAATTAGACCAGACTATTGACAAGTGCAAAACGCGATTCTTTTGCCAACAGGTAAATAGGCCTGAGCTGTCGTGTGCTCAGTGGGCTCATAACATTTGCTAGCACACAGGTTCTTAGTGTTTCGTCGCACTCAAAGGGCTAGACACCGAGTCCAGAACTCTGAACTCTTCGCTTTGGTTCACCTGTAAGGTTCTAGACTCAGGACTGAGGTATGATCCAGGAAGTGTTCTCGAGCACAGGAGTGGCACAGTGGGTTTAAAAGCATTTGAACTCTGATGCTAAGGAAAGAGGAGTGGGAGAAACAACAACGTTAACGTTTCCGTTTTAATTAACCCTCTAGCGTCCTGTGTATCCTGTTTGATACACAAGGTTCGTGCCAAACTGCAAACACTGGTTACCACATCCTTCCTCCAACCACTGCCATAGTTGATTACACCATAGGTCTCTAAAAACTGTCAGCTAACGAACAGTTTTTCGGTGATGCTCAAACGGCAGTAAATTTGCAACACACAACTCAGATTATATCATACGTTTCTTCTATAACTGACTACGTTGCTTACGCCAGCAAAAATAAAACCAAAATCGTTTGAATCGAGACGGAACATTTATTTTTTTAACTTTTTTTATTTTATTTTTTTACCCTGGGCGGATGCGTCTCGTGTTTATGTGGGTGCTTGGGCGCTATGCAGCTTCCACAGTCTTATTAATTCCCAAATCTTTCGGAGGGCGCTGACCGCATCAGTGGAGAACACTTCCTGGATCATGTAACCTGCTAATCCCGAGGCTGGACGCTTAAAGGGAAACCAGTGTCAAGAGGTACCACGGACCCTATCGATAGGAATGGAACGCAAAATATGCAACCAAAAGTTGTTGTTTTTTAAATCGACTCGATTTCTTGCCCTGTTTAGTCAAAATCGACATTTAAGAGTCGCGGAAACAAAATCGTGATTGCTGCTATTTTGTGAGCAGACTGTATCGATGACGTCAAGAACAAGGCCGGAATGAGTGGCAAACGTATAAAACATATCTCACGAGCCAGCCTTTTTCTGCCCTTCATTTTTAAAGAGCGAACGAAATACATGGCTGCTTACTGATGATTTCAAAATCGAAGCGACCCCCCCAAAAAACAAAAAACAACAACAACAAAAAACACAAAAAAACACAACAACAACAACAACAAAAAACACAACAAAAACACACACACACAAAACACACACACACACACACACACACACACACACACACACACACACACACACACACACACACACACACACACACACACACACACAACCCCACAAAACACACACACACATCTTTTGTATAAATATTGACCAGACAACCTAATGAAGAATGTCGAGGAACAGAGTTGCACATTTTGTACGTTTTGAGGCCAGCTTGCGTCTTCAGTTCGGGTTCCTTTTAACCATTTGGCCACTGCACCTACTTGAACCGGCAGCTAGGATTGAACGTTAAACACAGCTAAACTGGGGATGTCTGCTAGTGTGCACAAAGAGTAGTGAGATCCAGAAAGAGGATTATGGTTGGGAAGTTGTTGTTTTTTAAAGGATTTATAAGCTTCCGCCGAGCGCATCGACAAAGGAAGAGAAAAAGGAAAGAAATGAGAACAGGAACACACACACACACACACACACACACACACACACACACACACACACACACACACACACACACACACACACACACACACACACACACACACTGAGAGAGAGAGAGAGAGAGAGAGAGAGAGAGAGAGAGAGAGAGAGAGAGAGAGAGAGAGATTTTTTGGTTGGTGTGGTTTTTGCCGTCCCAAAAAGCGATTGCAAATATCACTAGAAGGCTCTTGAGAATCGATGTAACGACAGAGTAAGAATCTTTCGTTGCGAAAGTCTCTTGGGGTCACAGAATGAAAGAAACCAAGCAGGAAGATCGAGAGTGACTGATGCTAAGCTGTGTTACTGATGGTACAAGGGTATTATGTCGCAAAGAAACATCCCGATCCATGCCGCGAAAAAGAGCATTGAATGAATCCCCCCCCCCCCCCCCAACCATCCCCCCTCTCCCAAAGGAGTCCGTGACAGTGATGCCGGAGCCGATTTCAAACGAGTCTGACCTCGTGGTTCATTTTGGAATTTGTGAGCCACATGTAGGGATTTCGTTTTTTAAATATTTTTTATATATTTTTAACAACGCTTGTTTTTGTTGAAAGGTCTGTGTAAGAAAACTAAAACATCCTAGTTAAATTAGCCAACAGTCAACTTCATATATCTGCACATTCCACTCCACCCCCTCTCTTTTCGCAATTCTTCCTCAGGCTAGGTAGGTAAGGTACCACAGATACAAATGAAGATAAGCCACTACCCTCCTCCTCCCACCCCGCTTGCTAAAGGGCAAACGAGCATAGCTGCGCCCTAAGGAGAGCTAACTCGAACGGCCAGGCAGTGTTCTTAATCGAATTAAGAAGCACTCGTGTTGTGTAACTATTGACGGAACAAATAAATAAATGAGCAAGCAGACGTCATTATTAAATTTGCATTTCGGTTCGGTTTCCTTTCAAGCAGAAACTGAACTGCCTTTAATGAAATGACTTCCGTCAATCAGTGTTCAAGCCTCTGTGATAAACCCAAGTTTCTGCACAGAAAAACTGCATGATTTATTATTTGCATGACAACAGGGAAGCGACCGACAGAGGGCACGGCAGAGGGCGACCCGGACCCCGACGACCCCGACTCCTACGAGCCGATGTCCATTCTGCAGCTCATGCTGCAGCACATTGAGACGGAGTTTGATCATCTGGGACACCGGGAGGAGCGCATGAACCTCAGGACTCCCTCCGGCTTCGACTCGCTTGACCAGGCCTTCGGACACCAGCCGCTCAGACTGCGTCCTGGCTACTCCGGACTCGACGGCGTTCTCAACGGCTTGCCACGCTTCGACGATTTTGTTGATTTCAAAGACGACGATGATGGTGATTTTATCGACGACGATGACGTGGAGATTTTTAAGTACTGATGATGTTGGCATAGACGGGTCGGGAATGCGTTGACAGTGTGCCAGCAGAAAGTGCTTTAAGTACTGATGACGTTGACATAGACGGGTCGGGAATGCGTTGACAGTGTGCCAGCAGAAAGTGCTTGCCTGTTGCACGTGCAGGTCTTTTGCTTTCACAGCCAACGGATGGGATGTCGAGTTTGAAACAGCCTGACAAAAGAATGGTTTCGTTGTGATTGTTACACCGGACGATCTGTAGTAATGTTATACACATGACTGCGTAGCCTTGTTACGATTCATTGTTTATTACTGTTGAAATGATCATGTATTTCGGAGAATTATGCCAGAGTTTGAAAAAGACAACATGTGTTAAAGTAGAATGTTCGAATAATTTTATTGTGTCCACATCTGTGAAAAGAAGTTCTTAAACAGGCCTACTTATATAGTAATAATGAGATTATAAAACCCGACGGAGAAGTTTGTCAGTATGTGACGCATTTCTTCAAGCTCTTCAAGCAGTGACTGTGATTTCAGTAAGTATAATGTTCATGTAATATTACGACCGAAGTTAGGTTCCTGCATGTTCCTTTTGATCTTCTTTTTCTCAGGAGGGTCGTATGTGTCGGCGAATTTTCTTTTGCATAAAATTTCATTCAAAACAGATCCGATGAATTACATAGACTTGAACAAAATTTGTGACAACGTGTGTTGACATTATCACAAGGAGCCAGACGCGAAAGCAATCTTCATACAGACATCAGTAAAGAAATTAGTATACCTAGCTCGTTTATAACATTGACACCCATCAGTCCCGAGTCAGTGATTAATTACATACATGTGACGTAACGTTTAAAATCCATTTATTGAAAATCCACAATGGGAATGGGTTGACGCGGGTGCATGCAGCTGTTGAACACAGAACAAGCGGCTGAGGTTAAATTGACAACATTTCAAGGGAAGACACTGGGATAATTTAAATACATGGATCAGAATACGGACCTTGATGATTTCAGAATTTGTGTATGATATTGACATAAATAAATCATATTTGTTGATTTGTTGTTGTTGTGAGGATTCAATAATGGACGACGAACTTTATTGTTCGAAAAAGTAAAATAAAACTGAGCACACGAGATGTTCGTGTTTGTTTTGTTTGAAATGTTGTAAAAGCTTTGTCTTCTTCGCGTTTTAAATCTTGAAGTGTAGATATGGCTCCGAAACAGTCTGTGCAATTTCAGCAGTGCCAAGAAAACAAAGCAGAAACAAACAAAAATGTGCACGGTAATCTTGCATTTTCTTTCATCTGATCTGCCCCGTCAGCACTGTTTTCAGTGTGTGTGTGTGTGTGTGTGTGTGTGCGTGCGTGCGTGCGTGCGTGCGTGCGTGCGTGCGTGCGTGCGTGTGTGTGTGTGTGCGTGTTGATGTGTGTGTGTGTGTGTGTGCGTGCGTGCGTGCGTGCGTGCGTGCGTGCGTGTGTGTGTTTCCATTCGATTTCTCGATTTTTTTTTTACTTTCTCTTTTCAAAGACAAGCTTACAGACTATGTTACTATTGATCCCCTGGTCTCCCAAACTCCTCCGGCTTCATGCTTACCTCGTCAGTTATCGACACATGTACTCGGTGTCTCAACACATGACGAAATCCAGACCAGCAATTTGGAGAAAAGAAATCAGCACGAGAACAAGTACAGCTCCAAAGGATGAGAGTCAGCGAGGGAAAGGATTCAATGCAGTCGCAACACGGACTTTCTGTTAACTGGACAAAATCCCAGAACCCAATCTGAAAAGAAAATAATCCTGAGAAGGAACGTGATACCAACGAGTGTTAAGTCAGCAAGCTGTTATATATTTCCTTACAGACACGAAGTTGGACTCTACTGTGTAGGTTTGTCCCCTTTTTTGGACAATAATGTACTCATAGCACAGCAGCAAATTTACTTTCCTTTGTTTGTAAATGACTCTATCAGGATTTAGCCTAATACCTTATATGTAATATGAACAGGAATCGTGACGTTTGCTGCTAGAATTTGCATAACTGTTCGTCCTATTCGTTGCTGCTCCCCTTTCATTATTTATTCATTGTCTGTCCGTCCTGCAGTTTTCTGATTCAGTACATGACGGAGACTCATTCCGCCGGGATGGTGTGCGTCCACGTTCCTCGTTTCTTCGGGTGAAATTTTTTTCCTTATGAGTTCATTTTATCTCTGTATAAAATGAGATAAAATGAACTCATAAGGATTTTTTTTTTCAAATTTCAGCAATAATCCGATTGTCAGTTTTTTTTGGTGTGTTTCTCTCTCTCTCTCTCTCTCTCTCTCTCTCTCTCTCTCTCTCTCTCTCTCTCTCTCTCTCTCTCTCTCTCTCCGGAATTTATGATAAAATTTTGAAAAAGTAATGAAGCGAGGAAATCAATTATTTACTTGTGAGATTAAGACACATTTCCTTCGATGTGTTTACGGATTGTTTGTGTCCCTAAACGATGGGGTCGCTGTCATAGACATTTCATCATGTTGATCGTAAATAAATGGTTTTGATCGTTGTCGCCACAGAGCTAATACAGGGGCTGCACTTCACACTGCACAGTTTTTATAACTCACACGCTTAAGTAACAATGGGATAAGCGCATGTCTCTGTAATTCACAAAGACGTTTGGTTATTAGGATACTGTTAATCATATAGAATAGAACTTTCATTCCACGTAAAATTGCGATACATGAAGAAACATATTGGAGCAAATGTTTCATATGTTGTTTAGAGCAATATTTGAGATCTACAGCAGTACTCGTCCTCTTTTTCTCCTGACAAGAACATACATTGTGATTTGTGTGTGTTCAGTGTCCGATCACCACCAAATCCACAGATAAGTTATAACGTTCAACACTGACCAAATGTTTATAACTGCATTGCGTAATTTTGTTTCTCTATTATCAAGCTAATGCACTGTGATCTTTTTCCTTTCGCTGAGTCTGAACACCCACCCATCCAGAAACAATAACAACAACAAACAAACAAAATGAACAAACAAACCCAAAACCAAAACAATCAAAAACAGCCCAAAACAACAAGCAAATAAACAAAAAACAGACACACCTCAAGATCAGCGGGCGGTAGGAATGGTTCCGCAATTGAATAGCATATCCCCCCCCCTCCTTCCCCCCCCTCCCCCCCCACAGGCACACACACGTGACTTCCCCCCCGGGAAATAAACAAAAGCAAACCACGACGAGCGACGATTTGCGTGCATGTCTCGGTCGGTTGACTGGGACATCTATAGATCTACAGAGTGATTTTTTTTTTTTTTTTAAGTTCAGCGCCAGCCTGAAGTTTTTACTGTGCTGGGTCGCGCTTTGGGACAGACGGACTGAACCGTGGCGTCTGTCGGAAAATCTCTAGAGGCCGCGGATAGAGGGATAACCCTGAATGACCCTTTATTCAGGCAGCTGACTCAGTCTGAAACAACATCACGCACACACACACACACACACGCACACACACACACACACACACACACACACACACACACACACACACACACACACACACACACACACACACTCAAACACACAACAAACAAAACAAAACACAACAACAACAAAAAACAACCAGCCAACCAACCAACCAACCAACCAAACAACAACAAAAACAGAACACCAGCACAATTTCTGTTTTGGCTACTCGTGTGAATTCCTTTGTTTCTTCGGGAGACCCGTCATGCAGCGTGCACGAGGAGACCGGCACCAAACACTCATTGTGAGCCTGCATGACCACGGCTGACTGCTTGCTTTATACGCACAGCTTATGAAAATTGAAACATAAGGAACCTGCAAAGAAAGGAGTGTATTAGCTACGTTCGATTGAAGTCACAAGGAGTGCCACGTGAAACTGACGAGCGTGTGGTGACACTTTCAAGTTTTTGCTGTTGTTGTTGGGTTGTGACACTGGCACACACGTACTCGTAAAGACACACACACACTCACTCACTCACTCATTCACTCTCTCTCTCTCTCTCTCTCTCTCTCTCTCTCTCTCTCTCTCTCTCTCTCTCTCTCTCTCTCTCTCTCTCACACACACACACACACACACACACACACACACACACACACACACACACACACACACACACACAAGCTCCTGTGTGATGAGTTCGGTAGTTGCCGACATCTGACTTGCACCTTTAGGTCTGTATGCAGCAGCTTTGAATGGCATCCCTATTTTAGCTGTGCGAAGAGAAAGAATGACATCTATTTACAGTCAATGATATGAATTCTATGACATCCACTCCAACGGCCAGGAAGAAATAAATAAGAAAACACCCAAATGAGATTTCCTCATTGCTTCTTCCGTTTCCGCTCTTGTAATTCGTTTTCAGTTTGAAGGATGTTGTGGAATTATATGGCAACTGCCAAATCCAGAGAGAAACAAGCAGATTGTAAATTATACGCCAACAGAAAATTCAAACATATTCTGAAAACTAAAAATGTAACCCAATTTAGAAGCAACTCCAATCTGAACTGCATCGGAAGCATATATTTCATCTCTTTTCCAAGGGTCCAGCGGCTTAAAAAACAACAACAACAACTAAAATCTGAATGACTGGCAGTTGCTTTTAGCATACTATGCCTTTGATGCTGCAGTCATATTTTGATGATCATGGTATGATTATCACATCACATCCACCACCACCATCACCGTCAGCTTTGTTGTGTGTATACGTCTCCTCCAGAGGAAGATATCACCATCATCGTCCTTGTCATCGTCATCATCATCGTTAACGTGCAGTAGGCTATTATTAAGCTAGAACGGTCCAACATATGTTAAAGGAAGGGAACTTATTAGCAGCAGCATCGTATGTTTTGCATTCGACAATAGCTATAACCTCTTGACAAACCTTAGCAAAGGCGGTTAGTGAGTTAGTGGGTGCCTTGAGCCCAGTCAACCATATAGGGTTATATCAGGGCTAACAGCAAACGAAGGCACATTTCACCCTTTAAGTGCCATTCTGAATAACGGCAACGTCGACGACTGATTCTGGAAGTTTGTTGTGGAGGTTTGTCATTTGCAGCAAGTCGAAAGTAATCACCCTCCCATTACCGAAAGCTATAGAGAGGCAGTCCTGCCCAACATTTTCCTGGCAGCCTTCGTCCTTTTCCATCATTCAGTCCATTTCTCACTGTTCCTGGGGGCTAGGCAGAACAGGACGTCATTTTCCGTTGTGTCCGCATGTCAGCTACACGTCCGTTTGGGGGACAGGACCAATTTGTACAGAATCGGCTGGGGTACGCGGCCATTGTGGTGTTTTGGTTCAACGAGTTGTGCACGGAAGACAAAGACGGAAGCGTACGCTAGAGTTTGGTCTGCATGGAGACAAAAACGGAAGTGTATGCTGGAACTTGTTCTGCGTGGAAGACGAAAACGGAAGTGTGCATTAGAACTTGCTCTGCGTGGAAGACGAAACGAAAGCGTACTGTATAACATGCTCTGCGTGGTGGACGAAGACGGAAGTGTACTCCTCAATACGGTCTTCGTGGTGGATGAAAACGAAAGAGTACGCTAGAATACGGTCTTCGTGGTGAATGAAGACGGAAGAGTACGCTAAAATATAGTCTTCGTGGGGGGTGAAGACGGAAGAGTACGGTAGAACATGCTCTGCATGGAAGACAAAGGCAGAAGCGTACGCTTCAACGTGCTCTGTGCTCTAAAGCAGAAGTTACGCTAGAACTTGCATTGCATCATAGTCGAAGATGGAAGTGTATACTAGAACTCGCTCTGCGTGGAATACAAAAACGGAAATGTACGCTAGAATTTGCTCTGCATAGAACACAAAGACGGAAACGTACGCTAAAACGTGCTCTGCATGGTAGATGCACGAAGACTGAAATGTACGCTAGAACTTGCTCTGCGTGGAAGATCGAACACGGAAGTGTACTCTACAACTTGCTCTACATGGTAGATGAAGACCGAAGAGTACGCTAGAAACTGCTCTTCATGGAAGACGAAAGGGAAGCTGGTATACGCTAGAACATCCTTTGCATGCTTGACAAAGAAGGAAGTGTACGCTGGAACGTGCGTTGCATGATAGACGAAGACTGAAGAGTGCATGTATACAGGAACTTTATCTGTAGGGGAAACGAAAAGGCAATGTACGCTACTCTAGAATGTGCTTTTGCATGCTTGACAAAGACGGAAGTGTACGCTAGAACGTGCGTTGCTTGACAGACGAAGACTGAGCGTACACAAGAACTTTCTCTGCAGAGGAAACAAACAGGAAATGTACGCTAGGACGTGCTCTGCTTGGGAGACGAAGACGGAAGTGTACAAAAGAAATTGCCCCGCATGGAAGAAGAAACCGAAGGCCCGTCTAAGGTCAAATCGGTGAGCACCCCCCACCCCCTATTGGGAATGGGGGTGGGGGTAGGGGGTGTTACCGAAAATCTGTTAAAAATAAAATAAAACAAATACGCATCTGATTGGTTGTAGCTTGAAAACTGCTTCACACAGCTGAATCAGCATTCAACGAACGTCATCGGTGAACGGAAACTGCATTTCATACATATAGCAGTTCGACAGACTATGACAATTCGTTCAGAGCGTGCAAACGGAAGTAGAATTAGCGGACAGCAAGGCATGACTCCCGTGGGTTGGAATGTGTGGTCTTCGTGCCTTACGCAGGATGACCGAGCATTAAGTTGGGTTAACTCGTGCTGCTGTGTGAATTTATTCACGGTCACAAACCACCACCAGGGATCCAATGCATCGTGGTATCGAGGTGTTTTCGCGATAAACTGTAACACAGAACTCTCCGAACACTTATGGTTTGCAAGAAAAACATATCCGTTATTTTCTTCAAGTAATCGCACACGAGTCTAAGACCGCTTGAGTAGAATCAGTAAACTACGAGAGTTAATAAGCACTCGAAAGACGTCAGGTGAACACAACAGCAAAGAGATGAATCCCTTACGATAACTGTTCGATTTTTTCTTTTTTCTTTTCTTTTCCTTCTCTCTCTCATTATGCGTCATCACGCCACCCCACCCCTCTCTCCTCCCAATAATCACCGGACCTGCAACAACAATAAAACAACAACGACAACAACATCAAAACACTTGCCCTATACGCTCTTTATCATTTATAGTAAAGGCACCCCTAAGTATCGGGACACTGCGGAATTTGCGCTGTGGATGCGTCAGGTTGTTCTGTTAAGGCTGAAAAAAGTTCACATGCCATCATTTCTATACGACACAATCACCTGAGTGAGGGTCGTGAACTAAACAAACAGAACTGACGTAAAAGGCAGTCTCAAGAGTGTCCTTGGGGATACAACTTAAAGGACAATTAAGAGTGGAGCTCATGCACAACCTGCAGATTCCACAATAATTACCTCGCAGTTTCGCCACGTAGAGCTTTATGTTACGGTCAGTTCATGAATCCTGTCCGTTCATAGAATGCCGGGAGAATTTTTTTCAGGCTTGTCGCAGAGAGAGAGAGAGAGAGAGAGAGAGAGAGAGAGAGAGAGAGAGAGAGAGAGAGAGAGAGAGAGAGAGAGAGAGAGCCCCCCCCCCCCACACACACACACGGTGAAAAGAGAGAGAGAGAGAGAGAGAGAGAGAGAGAGAGAGAGAGAGAGAGAGAGAGAGAGAGAGAGAGAAAGGGAAAAAAAAAAGAGGAGCGTATAATGCTAGGATATGCTAGTATTGTGCACAATTCTGTCTGATTTATTGATACCAGAAGAAATATATGCCCACCCACCGACCCAAAGAAAAGGAAGGGGTGGGGGGTGTGGGGGGGGATAGAAACGATTATCTATCTATACATCTCTATATAAATGCGTAAATAATGACAACTGATACCACGTTTGAACTAACATCTCCTAGGCTTTCAGAATCACCCAGCCTGGAAATGGAAGGAGACTGCCAGGCCACGCCAAATTGTTAGTGAAGTGGTAATTAAGATCGAATCACACCAAATCAGCCAAACAGAAAGAATAGAAAGGCCAAGTTGAACTGACGTGGTCTCACAGTGGAAGGAAGAAGAAGGTAGAAGGACAGCGTGATATCTCATTCATCGACAGAGACTGAGTAAGATCCACAGTACAATCGTACTAGGTCTCGACGAAAACTGTGTTTAATTTCTGCTTCCTAGTTCGTTCAGCTTCATTGTTTCCAGTTTCGTCATACGTGTGTTATAACGGCGAGTAAGATTACACAAATATGCTGTGTGCCACTAACAGGCAAACAACTATCTGAATTAAGGAATGGACGCTCAAAAGATTAAACAGAACACATTCGTTGATAGGCAGTATAAAACAGCACTCATTTTTGGAATACTGGAGGAATTGAGAAATTATCAAAGCAGAATTTACCTCAAAATGTAACAAGCTAAGTCTCTTTTCCTCTTGTTTTTATATCTGTTTGTTTATTGCCTAGGAGAAGAAATCTGTTGCACGAAAAATTGCAGTTTTGTATCGTCCTGTCAAATAAAGCGTTCTTTCGAACCCCTTGTGTACTGGAAACAACTGGCATTATCCTTTCGTCAGTCTTTTTTCAAAAGCCGGAAAGGCTGTGCTGTGTATTGTCCTGCGGTTTGCAGGGCGCTAAAATCCAGTTACTATTCTAACTAACTGTGCTGTGTGATCATATCATCGCCCTCCGGATCACTCTACCTGCAAGTCTACGGGGCGAGGGGACAGAGTGTCGATCTGGAGAAAAGATGTAATTTTACTCCTCTTCGGAATCAACACACAAGGGAGTTAAGTAGCGCTCGAAATCCATAACGCAAGCATAGCAACAAAGACCTGAGTCGCCTACGGTAACGCTCACGTGGCATGCATCTAAATACAAGGTATATAAACTCTACCAGAGGTACATCCTCTTGTACGGTAACTCTCATCTGGCATGCGTGTAAATACAAGGTACATAAACTCCACCAGAGGTACGTCCTCTTGTACGGTAACTCTTATGTGGCATGGGTGTAAATACAAGGTACATAAACTCCACCACAGGTCTTGTACACTAACTCTCTTCTGGCATGCGTGTAAATAAAAGGTACATGAACTCCACCAGATGTACATCCTCTACATTATACTCCCCATTAGTTTTTGCTCAAGGTTTATCTGGCTTTTTTCGCACCTCTTCCGCTGTGCAGTACTGTGAGTATCTGATGCTTGGTTTACGCCTACCTAGCACAAACGTGGATGTGAAAGAAGCTCATGCAGCCAGCTGTTTTCATTTTCAAGGACTTTGTTCTGACTGGATGTCATTTAAATCCTTCTTCATCTCTCTGGTTGCCAGCTGACGTTCCATCTCGAAGAACCTGTGATCTTCTGCTTCACTTCTTTTGTTGTGAGTTTTGCCTGTCCATACTCCGAAGAAATACGTTCTGTTGAAACCGTTGTGCGTCATCCTCCGAGTCAGTAATTGTCTTCCGTCGGTGAGTACATTTTTCCAGTTCTTTTCCGTTCTTAAAACTTGCTGTCTTCTTGGCATGGCTGGAAGCCTGTCAACTGTGTGGCAAACTGATGCAATTCTTGGCGCTCTGTGCTCAGTGTCGCCATATTAATAGGTGTATGTAGGGCGCACATCACGATCCAATAGATACTTGGGTATCGTTCTTAAAAAGAGCGATTGCTTTTCTGGTTATTGTTTTACCTTTGTCATCTGCCTTTCTAAAGGTTTATAACGTTTGAAGCAAGCGCTCCTGATTGCATCTCTATATCTGTGGTATGTGCACTGAACAGCGAGTGGAACAACTACCAGCAAGTAAAACTATAGCCTAAAATGAAAGCATGAATGAAAATACGAAGCATGATCAGAAAATAATACAGAAAACATCATCGTGCAGTTGAGAATTGAATCTTTTTGAAAAGCCCTTTTTACAGGCAAGGCCAGTGGGCATACTGTTTACATACGCATGTGCTTGTATTTTATCTTCCAGCTGTTTGCCCAGCGAAAAACCTCTCTCCGTAATGACACAAAGGCATTTTGCTTGCACTGGAACCTCACAGCGTGTATATACACACACGCTCGTGGAGGGAGGCAACAAGAAAACGCAATTACCAACGCGAGGGCTGATCGGTCCTGGGAGGGTAAACTCCCGACAAGACAATTATCTCGTTGCTGCGTCTTCACAAAGGAGAGATCAACGTCGATGGATCTTGCCGGCAATGGCAAAGTAGTTTGTTTTAGAGAAGCAAAGTATCTTTGGGACGGACTTGCCACTCTCTCCGGGAGTTTGTCATCACTCAGCATGTTAGGATTGTGTCCCTTTGAACTCAGTGGAGAGAAGAAAAAAAAAAAAATCAGAAAAAAATCATTTGAGCGTGTTGTTTAAATCTCCTTTGAACGTGCTTTTTGACGGTATATCCACTTAAAAAAATCTTGTGTGCAAATGTTTTGGAGAAGAAGATGTACTTGTGGTGGAGGTTATGTACCCTGTATTTACACGAATATGCCAGGTCAGCGTTACCATAGGCGACTCAGGTCTTTGTTGTTTGTGCTTGTGCGTCGTTTTTCGATCGCTGATTAACTCCCTTATGTGTTGAAATGTTTTGAAGAAAAACCTAATCCTCTAGACATGCTATACTTCTTTTTATTGTTTG
>OY757541.1:18411436-18416436 GCA_963584105.1 Alviniconcha strummeri | reverse complement strand
ATGAAACACCACATCTAGCGTGAGCCCTAAGCACACAATACGAAGCAGCAGGGTAGACAAAAGTGTACAGATTAAGTGAACATTGAAATCCGACTAATTATGAATTAGAGAATTACTTGACAACAGTTTATTCAACGTCTTTCCCATCATGTGTGGGTATCGTTTTGGAATGCTTGTGTGTTTAATGCATGGATATTAGGCTACTTGTTCATTGCACCGATTTATATGATTTTTGTTTGTTTTGCTTTTGTTTTGTTGTTTGCTTTCTAATTGTACAGTTGAGCGAGCTTGTACATTTTTCACGGGGTATATTATGCGACATCTTATAACAGAGTATTAGTAGTAGTATTTCTGATTCAGTACTTGTAGAAAGTAAGTAAACATTATGCTTAACGTCCACAGAATCCACAAGGATTATTAGGGACGGGGAGAAGGGGGGAAGGGGGTATAGAGGTGGGGGAAGAGGGGGATTATATACCTATCACTACATTGTCACCACCTGCATTAAGATGGGCAGCGATGGGAGCCATTTTAATGTTCCATTAATTGTGAGGGACAAAGTCACAAGACAGTGTCCACAAACTACAACCTCTTTGAAGAGAAAGGAGAGCCGAAGCGGTGTCGAACCGAGGTCCTTCTGCTTACCAGCCTGACGCCTTACCGCTAGGCCAAACCGGCTCACCTTGCAGAAGGGCGAAATATCTCCAGGCCGTGGAGTGTCCGCAAATTGTAATTCTGGGTGTTCAATAGAGCGTCTTATGATCTGGAAGTTGTCGAAAGCAAACCACTTTCTGCCGAACCGCACTCCCTGATCAATAACAATTAACCACCGAGTCGCCACGTGATCTTGATGCAAATCGGTAGGCACGTGCTGCTAGAGTCGCGCCTGTGCGCACCACTGAGATAGTAGTGCGCACGCACGTGCTCGCGCAACCGACGAAGCGAAGGGAGGGAACTGCGAGTGTCGCGTGCGGTGGCTTCATTGAGTTCTTCCTCTGAACCGCTGACTGTTGATCAAACGGAATTATTGCATACTTTGGTCGGCCGAGTGGGTGCCGCGGCCGGCGTGAACACAAGGTAAAGTGCTGACGCTTGTTCTTTCGGTATAATTGTCTCTTTTCTATATATGTGACTGTAAGTGGCTCTCTACTCATGGATCTGTCGAAGTGTAGCCTACGTACAGTGCTAGTGATGGCGTTCCGAAAATTGAAAACGGTTATGACTCTCCTGGATAAAAGCGACAAGCTGAAAACTTTTTGTAAAAATGTCGTTTTGTGACAGTCAAAATGTCTTCTTTTTTTTCTCAGGACATTCGCACCCCCCCCCCCCCCCCCCATTCAATCCCGCTTTGCGCTTTACTGGTGTAAGCGACGTATTCATTTCTTCACCAGGGGTGGCCTGTCTTTCTCAGTTGAGCACTGAAATGTGATTGAAAACAATGGTCGTAAACAACTGATAAAACTTTCCGATATTGTTTACTTCACACAGTTGTCATCGTCTCCCCCCCTCTCCCCCCCGGCTTTCTCTTTGTTTGCTTCACTGAGCCAAACATGATAACTATATCCACCTGTAACTTGCACTGCACGATATCAGAAAAGAAATCCGGTGCTCTGGGCGAACGCGTCGTGCTTGGCTCTTTTCGCGTAGCACAACTGACAGTTAGCTAGTACTTGGACTTTAACGTCCTTTCAGCTGCACAGGGTCACCTCAGGGCAAGCACAGTTGACAGAGATGATGGCGAAGTCGTCGTGAAACTGTCGAGCCTGTTTGAAAGAACAAGCCCTGTTGTTTCACGCTCTCGCTGACATACAATACTGTAAAGAAGCACAGTATTTTTCCATCTTGCACTGCTCTCCGCAGTCGGATTAGGCGAAAGCAGAAATTAAATTGTCTCTACTGCGAAACCATAGTTATCAACGGTTCTTTGTTTCAGGCCTGGAGTAGGCAGGATATTATTTTTAATGCATCGCCCAGTCGCCACAGTTTTTCTCGTTGTGATAAATTCGGCTTCTCGGTTCATTCAGCTCTGTTTCACCCAACCCTCTTTAAACTCGGTGTCGTGTAACATGGAGAGTAAATCAGACGTTGACTTGTGAGTTGATGAAAAAATCATGATGTACCACTCGTGAAGTTTATGTACCTTGTATTTACACGCGCGTCATGTGAGAGTTACCTTAGGCGACTCAGGTCTTTGCTGTGTTTGTGTGACGTTTTTCGAGCGCTAATTAACTCCCTTAGTGCTGATTCTTGCGAGTTGATGATTTGTGTTTCGCTCCGGTGCGACCGTCGTGGTTCATCGGGCGTGAAATAAAAATCGACCTCTACCTGGCAACAAGATAATATGTGTATATTCTATTCCTTTCGTCCCGTCGTCCTTCTGTCCGAGTGCGTGACCGAGGGCGTGCAACCAACGACTGGTTGATGAAGGGGGCTTTTGCTCGTGCAATCCGGAGAATTCATGCTTCCGAGTCAGGCTGTCAACTGTTCGCTTCATAGAAATGTCAACACTAATGACACACATTTGACCTTTGACTGCACTTCCGCAGCTAACAGGCAGAGAATTGTCGATTTTTCGGAAAAGCGAGTGAGCTGGGGTAGGCGAAAATGATGCTAAGCTAAGCAAGACGCAGAGAGGGGTTTGTGAAGAAGAAAGATGGAAGCTACGGAGTCTGAAGGATTGACGCACATGAGTAGAACAGGCCACACCACATAGTAAAGACATAGAAAAGAAATCGTTACTTACTTTTGCCCCCCCCCCCCCTCCACCCACCGTCCCGCTTATTTTTTTTAATAAAATGTGCCCACCCCCTCCCCGCTTAATAACTACACCCCCCCCCCCCCAACTCTTCCCAGAAATAATAATCACAGAGCCTGAGACAAAGTTGGGCGTCGATGCAGCATCAATTAATTAGCGGGCTGCGCAAAAACTGCATTTGTTTTACAAGCGCTAATGAATGAGACCAGCTATCGATTTTGGAGGCAGTTTCCATTCTTTTGGTGTAATAAAGCCCGCGACATCTTCTGGGGAACACAGAAATAGACTGACGACTTTACTGGACACGCAAGGCCCCTGACAGTTGCTACAGTGAGTGGCAGTGTCCTGCGTCACGCCTATGTCTGTTTTTCTCTTTCAGAATCCTTGAGCGATTTCCTCTCGCCTACGTTACTGGCACGGGATGCCTTTCTGTAGAAGCAAGATTGTTTGAATAGGAAAAACAAAGTATCACTGCTTAACCACGCCCACTTTACGTCGTCTCATTTGATTGATTGAACGATCTGCTTTTCTGCAGTGTGGATGACGTAAACGCGTCTCGGTTTCCCGCTAGTCATCATAATCTTAAATGAAACGAGGCCATAGAGCACTTGTATAGAATCACTGAACATAGGGTATGGAAATAGCACTGTTTATAAAACATAGGGTATGGAAATAGCACTGTTTATTTATAAGCTTAATTTGTGAGTGTAGAAACAGACTTAAACGTTGCGGCGATGATGTGAAACATGTATTGCTGAGACGATGATGTGAAAACCGTGTTGCTAGAAATGACACGATGTACGTATTATCAGCGTTATTTTATATATTTCTTATTAACTCAAAGGGTTAATTAATCTACTGATGTAAGCAGAACAACCGATGCTGCAGCCTGACACACACACAGACAACGCCTGTTACAAAAAAAGAAGACAATACTACTTTCAGTGAGTCATAAACAATAAACAAATGAAGACGAATTTTTGAAATGCCATTGACTGACATCAACCAGGAAGTGATGACATTTTGTTTTTGTTAGCACAGTGTCGGTGGAAAGGAAAATATCCACGACTTTCTTAGGTAAAAACACGGCAGCAGCCAGCTGACGCGCCTGCATAACACTGAGAACAGTTTTCTGAAACATATTCTGGCTTTAAAGTTGGTGTGAAATGATTGCATGGAACAGTTCTGAAAAGTTTTGATGAAATATATTCCGGCTTTAAGGTGGGTGTGAAATGACTGCATGGCACAGTTTTGGACGATTTTGCTGAAAGATATTCAGGCTTTACAGTGGGTGTCAAGCGATTGCACGGAATGTAACACAGGGGAGTACTAGCCATGTATACTTCAAGCCAACCACGATGACATGCGCGCCGGTGCTACAACAGGCTTTCAACCTCCTATCGCTGATGCCTCTCATGACTAGCCAGTGACACTGCGTAAACCTGGCACTGACGAACGAGTCCTGTGCCACTGAGCGCCAACAGCGCAGCGCTGACACGGACGGCACACGTAACCGTACGGAATACGACGAAGTACGCGGCGCCAGCTCGGCCTTTTCATTGCCGCACTGGCGACTGAACCGCACGGCTGCGTTCTGCATGCATGCATTGTGAAGCCCGTGCGTTGAGAGCTCATGACACACTTCCCTTGTGTACTACGCCTCGGATGCAAGAATCACGAACGGGACTACCACCATCCCGCGCAGCGTGATCACGTGTGCGACGGAACATCCAGGAAGCGGCCTGCTGTGTCGCTGACGCCGTTCTTGCTTATTACTCCCGAATAAATAAATAAATAAATAAATAAATAAAATAAATAAAATCGCTCTGGATCATATGTGATTGTAGAGATCAGCAAATCCCCAAAGCGTCGCATCACTCCTCCGCGCCTCATGTCAGACCATGGACTGTGCCTGGTCTTCGGCTGCCTCGGGACTTGTTCACATGCAAACTGCAGCGTGACTAGATTTCGACTGGCGGCCGTGGAGTATCCGCTGACGGGGGTTGCTGCAGGCCCACTGCTGCCTGTCGCCTGACGTGGCCATGGCCTTGCACCATTTGCACAACGTCCTCGGACTCTTGTTCCTCTTTCACGTAACCGTCCTGGTCCTGCTCCCTGGAGATCACGGGCAGGCAACAGCAGCTAACAACAACAACAACAACAACACGCCCGTCTATATGCCATGGTTGGACCATCCCAAGAACAACACCATCACCATCGGCTACCTCACCGGATCATCGATGAG
>OY757541.1:18382243-18408736 GCA_963584105.1 Alviniconcha strummeri | reverse complement strand
CAGAAATGCTCCCTACGAGTAGAAAACAGTCCGTTTCTTTAGCCAGGCAGCCCCGCCCACTTAGACAAGCGAGGTAAACAATATAACGTGTCGAAATCACGTTTCCAACTGCTTTGTCCCAAGGTGAAGCTAACTGCTTCCGAAAACCAGAACAAAACAAAACAACAACAAAACAACCAACAAACAAAACGAACAAAAACCAACAAACCAACAACAGCAAACAACAGCAACAACAACAACAAAAAACAAACAAACAAACAAAACAAAAACAAAAAAGCAAGAAAGAAAAAGAAAAAGAAAAAAAGAAACAACAAAGACAAAAACACTTAGCAAACAAAACAAAACAAAACAAAAACAACACACACACACTCTCTCACACACACACACACACACACACACACACACACACCACACACACACACACACACACACACAAAGCACACAAAGAAAAAAAGAAAAAAAAACGAAAAAAGAAGAAGAAAAGAGTACGTGCTCTGTTTTCATTACAAAGGCACTTGGACATGCGGAGTAAAGACATAATTCGAACTCGCGCGTTGATCTGCACGGACCCAAGGCGCTTGATCGTTGCTTTCAGATTCTATTTTTTTGGTCTTACAGTGGGATTTGGACAGCCCGCACATTAAAATCTTGCTTTCACGGAGCGAGTCTTCTTTCTCATTGTTCTATTTTCTTCCTTCCTTCTTCCTTTGCTCTTCTTTTTACATCCTAGCTTTCACACAGAACTTGTCACCAGGAATTCGCAAAGCTGCCATAATACATTAGACTTGGATAGACTATATTAATTTCCTTTTGCATTTAGGTATGCTTCGTGTGATCGGCCAAGTGAGAATTACTGGTCAACACCTTCCCGTGGCTGAGCGTTAAAAACCGATTTCCTTCGATCCTTACTTTCTCGTGAGTGTGGTTGAGGTCAAAGCTCTGGCATCATGGGAGGGTTCCTTTGCCTCCCCCCTCCTCCCCCCCCCTCCCGTCCTCCAAACTAAAAACTAACGAAACGGTGAAATGGCTCGTAATCCTGCCCGTTTAATGCAGAACCAGTTTGGTGGTAACTGTAGCGTTATATAGTGCATGTTTCCTCCACCTAATTTCCTTGGCTCTTGTGCCTTGCTTTATTACGGGACTGGCACTAGCCGTTGTAAAACTGATTACAGACTCGCTGACGTGTGCTGCAGTGGGGTGACTCTTGCACTGAACAATGGGTGGGCGTCTTGTGCTTTTGTTACGACATTGATGATTGCTACATCAAATATGTGTGAACAAGAGAGAGAGAGAGAGAGAGAGAGAGAGAGAGAGAGAGAGAGAGAGAGAGAGAGAGAGAGAGAGAGAGCAAGCAACCTAATTTTAACCTTACTGAGAGAGAGAGAGAGAGAGAGAGAGAGAGAGAGAGAGAGATGAGAGAGAGAGAGAGAGATCTGCTCTCTTTATCGAGGTGTAAAATGGTGGTGTCTATACACATACATTCAACGAAATGTTATTCCTTTGAATGGTTTTAATTTCGTGGAGTATCGAAGATGAGGAGACAAACTGTTTCATACTAAAGAGCCTGAAAAGGAGAACATCTCGCAACAGGTGTTTGTTCCCATGAACGTGAAGCCATTGCAATTAGAACTCATTTGTCGAGTAATAAATAGTTAGTTGTGTGTCTAACGGAAATAGTTGAAGAGCGTAGCTCTTTTGCTTGAGGTTCATGTGAGGAGTTGGTATTAATAATGTTATTGCACCTTGGTGGGAGCGAATACAGTTGCTTCGTGTGTACGCGGGCGCATTCATGCGTTTGGAACATAGTTTATGTGTAACAAATGCGTGGAGAGAGAGAGAGAGAGAGAGAGAGAGAGAGAGAGAGAGAGAGAGAGAGAGAGAGAGAGAGAGAGAGAGCTCGAACACGAACTCGAAAACTTAAATCTCAAGGATGGTAGTGTTAGGTCCAGTTGGACCTACCTAACAGCCAGTCCTTGCTATATACTACTGGCTGTTAGAGAGAGAGAGAGAGAGAGAGAGAGAGAGGAGGAGAGAGGAGAGAGAGAGAGAGAGAGAGAGAGAGGCAACACCTCCCCACCCCCACTTACACACAGTCAGTCAGACAGACGCGGCCTGGAGACAAGAGATGTTTAAAATGTTATTTGACCCGAGGGAGCAGCGGAAAGAGAAGATCCAGACAGGGAACAAGCCCTACAACTCCCTGTACACGACCGCTGCTTCGGTTCCATTCAGTTACATAAAGTACACTCGCCATCCAATACTGACAAGGCAGCAGCCAAATTGCACCAAATTTGCCGGAATTTACCCCAACAACAACCTCTAAGGGAAACAATGTTGCGCTGCTGGGATAATGCTCATGCAAGGAAGAAGGAGGTCACGCTCAATAAAACCAGATGTTTCTCACAGGAGGGAGAGAGAGAGAGAGAGAGAGAGAGAGAGAGAGAGAGAGAGAGAGAGAGAGAGAGAGAGAGAGAGAGGATGGAAGAGAGGGAGAGAAAGAGAGTGAATGAATGTATGAATAAATACATACACTTTGTTTACTATCGAAGCAGATTTCACGCAGGGTCAATTTACATCCAGCCCGCGTCCATGAGGGACTAATTCGATTAAGGAGAGAGAGAGGGAGGGAGGGAGGGAGGAGAGAGAGAGAGAGAGAGAAGAGAGAGAGAGAGAGAGAGAGAGAGAGAGAGAGAGAGAGAACTCGAACTCGAAAACTTTATTTTCCAAGGATTGTACTTTAGGTTCACCTATCTAAACAAATAGTCCTTGCTAAACTGTCGAATAAGTGAAAACTGGTGAAACAATTATATAAAAATAAAAATGTTTTACAAACTCGATTAATATTTAAACAGGATAAACAATATATAAACAAATAAAATATAATACTACCAATATTAATAGTAATAAACACACAGGAACAGCAAAAATCATTGAAAATATTTTGAAATGGCAATGAATAAATAAGATGTATACATAGCAAAAATGGCGTTGACGTATCTCGCAATTATTTGTAAATCACGAAAACAGAACATGGCTCAGTGATCGGGGGGGGAGGGGGGGGGGGGGAAGGGGGGGAGAAAAAATCGAGATCAGATCATAAATCATTGTAGGCAATGCTGCATTCACTCACACACAGATACACACACACACACACACACACACACACACACACACACAACACACACACACACACACACACACACACACACACAGCGCGGTAGCAAGAGTAAAACACTTATCAGTGATGTGATAAACGATGATACCAGCATCTGTAATAGCAAGCACTGGTCTCCAGAGTTAAATGAGGGGGGTTGGGGGGGGGGGGGGAGGGGAGGGGGTATAAGCTGTTTTATGCGGTTGTGTTAAGGTGCTCACGGAGGTTTCTCTTGAAGGAGCTGAGTGAGTGACATGATCTGATGTGCACTGGAAGACTATTCCAAAACAGGGCACCAGAAAAGGCCATGCTTGTTTTGAATAAATCTGTTCTTGGCTTTGGTAACTGAAGGTAGTTGTTTCTGGAGCTAGAGAGAGAGAGAGAGAGAGAGAGAAGAGAGAGAGAGAGAGAGAGAGAGAGAGAGAGAGAGAGAGAGAGCGAGTGAGAGTGAGACACACACACACACACACACACACACACACACACACACACACACACACACACACACACACACACACACACAGAGAGAGAGAGAGAGAGAGAGAGAGAGAGAGAGAGAGAGAGAGAGAGAGAGAGAGAAGTGATTCAACTGTAATGTTCGTAGAAGGAGAGGCCCAAAGACACCGATGAACAGAAACGCGGATAGTCGTTGTCTGTCTGATTGTATCAACTGACGTGTTGTCGAAGCTTTCGTATCAATGACCCATCTGCTGCCTGCTAGATTCATTTTCTCCTCCCCATAGTATCTAGTATCGCGGACTCGGAAATTAATACCCGCTTTTCCTGGGAACCCAGAAGTGTCAAAGGAATGTCGATTTCCGTGCTACGCTGACTGTCAGTAATTGTGATCCGATTTAAACGTTCCCCGTTCATTCGCCTTGATTTTCCCCGAGACTCTTCCCTGACAGACTTGTGCGCGTTATGAACGCTGCATTGAATCAAACGTTTATCTGTGATTCGATGAATTGTGTGCTTCGCCTTGAACCCACCTTACTTTTCTGGATGTTCAATACAGTGGAACTCCTAGTGAAAAGCTGTTCCTCTTTCGAGACCATTTTGTCTAAAACGTTTTACTTCATATAAATTTACATGTGAAAGATCCCTTCTAACCCAATTCCTCCCCTCTTATAAGATCACTCGATTTATTTATATGAACACTTGCTGAGCGCCTCATCTCGAGATTAGTTTGAAGCGCTTCACAATGGCTTGTATAACATTGTTCTCTGCTTCTGCACTTTAGTCGTACCGTACTATTACACAGCTCCTTTTGAATATCCACCGGAGTGGTTACAGCGCCGTTTAGTTGTTACTGGCTGGGGCCACGTGAAACTGCTGCCGTCTCGGCGACATTCTGTGCACACCATACAACCAGGCAGCAGTTTACAGTGTCACTTTATTCGAAGCCATATACGTAGGATGCGTGTTTGTTTAGCTGTAACCTGACACCTGCACTTTTGGCAGAATGACCGGGATCTTTTCCGTGCTACTGCGGTAGCACGGTGATGGAAGTAGAAGCACATAAAGTTAAGCATGGAGAAGAACATTCTCCCGCCGGGACTCGAACCCGAGATCTTACGATCACGAGTCCGTCGCTGTAACCACTGAACTATCCCCACTCCACTTGGGCTCGACCTTTAGCGTAGTCTTACAAGCGGAGTTCCACTGTCGTCGGAACGTGGCGAAGTTAAGGTCAGTAACCTCTTCATCTGTTACAAACTCTCGCCTTTCCAACTATAACGCGACAAACCCTTTTGAGTTGCTGCTGTTGTTGTCACTAGCCCCTCAAAGCTTAGGTCTCAGGTTTAGTCTCCTTTGTTTTATAGGAGAAAAACAACTGGTAAGTTATTGTGTATTGTCCAGACTAGACTACTGCAACTCTCTTCTCATGGGCACTCCGAACTCTGTAATTCAACCATTGCAGAAAGTACAAAATACTGCTGCACGCCTCATTCTCAGAGCTCCACGCCATCAAAACTGCACACCTCTCCTACAGAAACTCCACTGGCTCCCAATTTCTGAACGGATAAAATACAAAACTGCTTGCATGTGTTACAATGCAATCACAGGTTCCGCTCCCTCTTATCTTTCTGAGCTGCTACACCTTTACAGTCCTTCCCGCTCTCTCCGCTCTTCGTCTGGCACACGCATGCTTAAAATCCATGCTTCAACCGCAAAACCCATGGCTTTCGCACTTTCTCACACTTTGGCCCCCACATCTGGAACAATCTCCCCCAAGACATCAGGCACTTTGCTACTCTCTCTTCCTTGAAAAGTCAACTCAAGACATTTCTCTTCTCAGAATATTTCAGTTAAACCACATTGTCCTTCACTCCCATCAGTCTGTACAGTGTGTGTGTGTGTGTGTGTGTGTGTGTGTGTGTGTGTGTGTGTGTGTGTGTGTGTGTGTGTGTGTGTGTGTGCATCTTTTGCATAATTATACTTGAACACTTGTCGATATATACATTTATTTTTTTGGATAACATTTTCCATCTCGATGTACATTATGTGTGTATGCTTGTTCATCGCTTTGAGCCGCAGGGTAGGCGCTTTACAAATTTCCATTATTATTATTATAGCGGTTTCCGGTTGAACACGTGATGTTGGCTATTGGCTCTGTCACGCTGTGACCGCAAATCACACACCAGTGAATGTTTAGGCTACTTTTATTTCTCTCTGCATAGTTAGAGCGTCATATTCATCATTGTGATGACAAAAATGCTACATACACGCGACGAGGCTTAAAAGAAAGAAGCGATTAAAAGAAGAAGAAGAAGAAGAAGAAGAAGATGTATATCTTTTTAATGAATAACGACGAGACAAACAGACGGTGCTCAAAGATCGGGATCCACTAAGAACACCAGGATGACGTCAGAATCAGAATCAGAACACGCACGCACGTACGCACACGCACACACACACACACACACACACACACACACACACACACACACACACACACACACACACACACACAAGCGAAAACAAAACACAACAACAACAACAACAAAACACGGACAACAACAACAACAAAACCACAGCAGCAGCCTAAAAAGGAAAAGGAAAAAAATGCCCTAAGCGAAAACGGACAAGCGCTCCGACCACCCTCAGCGCTTGCTAGAAGTGGTGGTGGTACACGTCGCGCGCGGAATGCTGAACTTCTCCGGGGCCTCGGATGGTCCGCCCGACGGGACTGCAGCCCGGCAAGCGACGCGGAGATGGAGCGGCCCGCCGTGAGGGAGTAGAGGAGTCAGTTAAGAAGCTGCATTTCATTGGTGTTGATTGCACCGCGTGACCGGGACCTCGTCCGACGCGACGAGTGTCCAAACAAGCAATTTCCGAACGCGAGTTTCATGGGGCTAGTTGAACAATCCGTAAAAATGCCGCTGGTTGTTGATGGCTCGTTCTTCGAGGGCTTCTGCGCCCGATTTAAAAAAAAGAAAAGAAATCTCTCCTTTTTTTTCTTTTTTCCGTGGTGTCCCGCCTGGGCGATGCCATCGATCATGACACAACCAGAACCGTCTGACGTCAGCTGGGGGGTGGTCTGCAGGGGACCGCTTTTCTGTTAAACACTACTCACGTGGGAGTTACGACACTATGTTTCTCTGCAATGGTGGCAGAAAGATTACTTGTAAAAAAATTAAGAAAATAAAAAAGAGAAAAAGAAAAGAAAAAAAAGGCAAAGGAAAAGAAAAGCAGAGAGAGAGAGAGAGAGAGAGAGAGAGAGAGAGAGAGAGAGGGACAGGGACAAAGAGAGACAGAGATTCTATATTCGAAATTTTATTGCATATCGGCCACAGGCCTCAATACAAAGTAAGATAAAAGTTTAATATCTGTACATATACACATTAATAAAAATAAAAATGAACAAGTATAAGACAGACAGGTAAAACCAGTCTATATCGTGTACAGTGCACATACACAGACACACACTGTTTTTGAGAGCAGCGATCAAGTGCTGTGGGTCAGCATGAGTATTTCGAAGCGAGATTTTGAGCTCTCATTATGCTGTTTATTCCGCTTGTCCAACGGGGAGGAACTATCAGGCTAAGTTAGTAAACACGGTTCTTAACGTCCACAGAAACCATAAGGATGATTAGGGACGGGGGACAAGGGGCGGGGGTATGGAGGCTGGGGAAGAGGGAAATTATATCGCTGCACTGTCACCTCCAGAGTGACTCCTGCATTAAGATGGGCAGCGATGAGAGCCATTTCAATGTTTCATTAATAGTGATGGACAAAGTACAAGACGGTGCCCATTGCACAGACCACAACTTTTGACTCGAAGAGAAAGGAGAGCCGAAGCGGATTCGAACCGAGGCCCTCTGCTTACCAGCCTAACGCCTTACTGCTAGACCAAACCGGCTCACAGCTATCTGGCTAAGTAAACATGTTGCTTTACATCCACAGAAGCGAGATGGTTTATTAGGGACGAGCAAATGGGGGTGGGGGGGGGGGGAGGAGAGAGAGTGAGTGGCTCGTCCGCGCGTTCCGACCCACAACAGACCGAAGAGGCCGTGGACCACTGATGAAGTAATGCTTAATGTCCTCAGATGTCAGTTGAAATATTAGGGACAAGTTGTGACCAATGCCGAAGCACGGTTCAATAAATCTTTACGTCCACGGAAACCAGAAGGCTCGTTAGGACGGACAGCCCAGGACGGCCACCTCGACTCTCACGCAGCTCCTGAACTATGCCGTGGACCACCACCAGAACAACTAAATGGTCCATGGCCTCTCGCGGTCGAGCTACTCACTCTCCCCCCCCCCCCCTCAACTCTTTTCCTCGTCCTTATAAACCACCTCGCTTCTGTGGACGTAAAGCAACATGGTTATACATAGCCAGACAGTTGTGAGCCGGTTTGGCCTAGCAGCAAGGGGTTAGGCTTGTAACCAGAGGGACCTCGGTTCGAATCCGCTTCGGCTCTCCTTTCTCTTTAGAAGTTGGGGTCTGTGGACGCTATCTTGTGACATTGTCCCTCACAATTGGGGCCTCGTCAGTGCGAAACATCATGTGCACTCCGCTAATTGCTGTTTCAACTGCTGTGCGGAACAGAGACACAATTACCTGCCTAAAAGCGAGAGGTCAAGTTATACGTTAACAGCGTTTGCGGGCCTGCCCCGTTTCGTGCTGCGACCAGTGGTTACTGCCTGCCGTCCTTTCGTCACTGCCACAGTTAGTTACATTACAGCCAGTCCCGGCTCTACGTCCTTCCGTGCACCGTCACAGCCCTGGCAGCCCTCCGTCAGTCGTCCACACTGCCACGTAATTAACTGTGGCAGAGTCTGTGGCGCAGAGCAAGAGCACTGACTCGCTCTCGAAAGCCAAGTTAAGCACGACCGAGCGTGGTCACCTAGTGGATCGGTGATGCTGTTACGTGCTAGGTCTTAATTGCGCCCGCCCTGAGATTTCTCCGTGCAGACTTATCAGTAGTCCTTGGGATGAGACCGTAAACTGATTCCCCCGTGTGTACACGCATAAAAAAATCACATAATTATGCACGTTATATATCCTGTATTCCGTGTCAGAGTTCGGTGGATTATGGAAACACCAAAATAACCCAACATGCACTAACGGTGTCAGAGTGTTGAAGATGGACACTATACTGAAGAAGAAGATAGGAGGGTTGTTAGTTCGTATTTTTTAACCACCCGGCAACCGCACAGGTTCACCTCACCTCAGGACGACAGATGATTATTATGATGACATTTCTACCATGCAAAAGTGTCCCGGGGGACGTTTCTAAGTGGGGGACGATTTTGGATAATACACCGGCTCTTAAAAAAAAAAAAAAAAAAAAAAACTTTCGCCAAGAATGCAAAGGTTTCGTTTGATGTTTCCCCGACAACCAGACCTTTCAGACGGCTTCTCTTTTCCTTTGGGTCTGTGGGGTCTTGTCCTTTGCTCAGATTATGATAGACACGCTACTAACAGCCATCTCTTCTCCAGCTTTTGCCTTTTTCATCTTCGTGTGTGAGTCTCCAGCATGCATCATTAAACCAATTTCAAAATTCCAGTAGACAGGCTTGCTCTCTTTCCCTCGAGTGCTTTGTACGATCGTTTTCCTTGCACCTGCTGGAACAGGGTGAAATAAAGACAACAAAGTAGCCAATTAAAGTACGTTGAAGTGTATGAAAACCCGCGCGTGCACACGCACGCACGCACGCACGCACGCACGCACGCACGCACGCACGCATACACACACACACACACACACACACACACACACACACACACACACACACACACACACACACACACACAAACTGCGTTGGGGAACTGCATCGTGGTGGTGGCAGTTCAGTTCGTTATCTCTCTGCGTCGGTCGGGTCCTGATGACAAGCCGACAAGTCTCTCACTGACTGCGACCGCCCTCGTTGCAGACTCCCTAGGGATAATGCAGCAGTTCATCAACTCGCGTTCTCTTTTGGCCCCTTGAAAAGAAAAATCATTAAAATAGAGGCTGAGCAAACACAAACATTTTTGGAATACACACAAACGTGAAAGGATGGACATAAAAAGGGGAAAATATGTGTTGGTGTGGATTTTCCAGACGGTTATTCCGCGCGGCTTGGCTCTGTGTGCTGTTGTTCTCACATTTTTTATGCTCGCTTGATCAGATTGATTGAATCTCCATACTTAATCCTCCCTCAACCTCGAAGGTCATATCAGGGCTGAACACGAGACATTCTAGGGACGAGAAGAAAGAATTTTTGATAGCTATAGATTTTTGGCAGAGGGGATCATAATTTCTGCGTCCGCGGTGCTCCAAACGCTGGGTGATCTGTATGAAGCCATTTGAGACTTTGCAATGAGATCAATGTGAGATCGCCAGGCCAAATATAGCTTTTCGGAGAAAACTTCAACATTGACTTTTTCTCAGACACTATAAACAAGAAGCTAGCTGTAAAAGGATGGACATGCACGCAAGGTTTAGTGTGGAAGTTTTTATGCGCCATAAATATATATAAATGTTTATTCCTTCCTTCCTTCCTTCCTTCCTTCCTTCTTTCCTTCCTTCCTTCCTTCCTCCCTTCATTTATAAATGCGAAAACCTTAATATTATTTCGTGGCTGAAGCCCTTGTTGAGCTTTGCACGTTCATTCCAAAGTCAGTGACGGTCATCCATTTTTAAGGTCACAGCAGCACCAGAAGCGTAAACAATTTGTATTTCCCGGTACTTTCCTGTAGGGTGGTTTTAAAAATGTTTGTGACGGTTGAATGTTGAGAACACTCCTCGCACGTAAAGCTTACTGTCTTTGGCTTTGAGAGGAGGAAGGGTAAAGGTAAAGGAAAGATGCTGACGTAAGATTGTATCTGCTTTTTAGGCCTACGTGTCGACCGAGCGTTTTTCACCCTGTTTCCATTCGCATTCTGGAAGTAACCCTCTTTTGGGGAGGATGTAGTTAAATGTAATGTGGACATGACAATCAGTTCTTTCATTTCTGTCTAGTGTGGCGACCTGCGGGTTGAAACAGCAGGAAACGGGACGGCAAGTGAAGACGCAACTTCGAGATTCTAGATTGTGTGTGTGTGTGTGTGTGTGTGTGTGTGTGTGTGTGTGTGTGTGTGTGTGTGTGTGTGTGTGTGTGTGTTTGGCAGCTTATCTTTGGCAACTTGGCATGAAAAAGTAGAAAATGTCCAATGTACAAAATGTACAATGTACAAAACTGTACAATGTACAAAAGCTTCCATATTACTTTATTTGTAGACTTTTGCGACGGAAATATCGTTGAGCTTAGAGGCTGAGCGACTCACATCGCAGCCGCATCGATACGTTCTTTAGCAAATCAAGTGCAGAAAAAGGCTGACCACACACACTGACCTCGTTTACAGCATCACATACACACAGGCTGCCAAACACACAGCAGCAGCGCTCGCGGCCCTGTTATCGTGACTTTCAAATGTTATGTGTTAACAAACTAGTCCGTATATCGACTGGAAAAAACACACACACACACACACACACACACACACACACACACACACACACACACACACACACACACACACACACACACCAGTGAGTGTATTTAATGAACAATCGATCTTTATGGATAGCACCCGTGACGCCTACTCGTTTGAGGGCTCCTTTAAGATGGGCCCATCTCCATCGCTTGTTATCGAGGGCCTGCCGCACTTTGGTCGCCCACTGCTGCGGCGGCAACGTCATCTCCAAGTTTAATTGTGGGAGCAGAGATACGGCTGTGTGCTGTCTCTCGTGGAAAGTAGCCCTCGTGGGGCCTCATCCTGTTCAGCCTTTTTTTCTGCTCACCAGCATTTTGTGTCCAGGATAGAAAGTGCGTCTGTTGCATTTCGCCAGCATGTGTTCAGGCTAGAACGTATGTCTGTAGCATTTCGCCTGCGTGTGTCCAGGATAAGAGTGTGTCTGTAGCATTTCTGCGTGTGTCCAGGATAAGAGTGTGTCTGTAGCATTTCGCCTGCATGTGTCCAGGACAGAAAGTGTGTTTGTAGCATTTCACCTGCGAACTGTAGGGTGAGCAATAGTTTTAGTATATATGCGAACACGCATGCACGCACGCACACACGCTCACACGCACGCGCACGCGCACGCTAGACACTGTCTTTAGCATCTCGCCTACGAGCTCTCTCTCTCTCTCTCTCTCTCTCTCTCTCTCTCTCTCTCTCTCTCTCTCTCTCTCTCTCACACACACACACACATACACGCGCGCGCGCGCACACACACATGCAAGCACAGACACACAAACACACACACATACATACATACATACATACGTACATACACGCACACACGCACACACACACACACACACACACACACACATACACACACACACACACACGCACACACACACACACACACACACGCACACACACGCACACGCACACGGGAGGGGAGGAAGGGGAACTCGAACTCAGACTCGAAAACTTTAATACTCAAAGATAGTAGCGTTAGGTCCATATGGACCTATCTAACAGCCAGTCCTTGCTACACTACAAACACAAATATGGGGGAATAAAATGAAGGTGACTGGACCGGAAATTAGGACAAAGAAGAAATTCCTGGCAGTGGACGAAGCGTGCATAGTTATGTTGGGACCTACTCCAGGATTTAAAAGGGGGGGGGGGGGGGGGGACATTTGTCAGCTCTGGGTTCTCAAATGAGGGGGACCTTAATTTCTACGTCCCCAGTACCCCACTGCGGGGATGCCATACGTAATCTGAAGTTGTATTTTATAACCCCGGGGCGATAGTGGATGGACACTAAACGACCTGAAGCAGAGAAAACACGTGGAACAGAGGACCGGCTGGGAAACTGAATGACTGCATTTGATACAACACATGACCTTTTTTATCTCAAAATTGCACAGAAAAGTGCCTTTGCTTCGATCATTTTGTAGGCTGGCGTTGTCGATGGGCAAGGTGCTGCAGTTTTCCAAACGACTGGGTACGAAACAACATATCAGCGTTCTTTGTCATTAGGGGGCCGAGAGAGCTTATTTGGTTGAAGTGTTGCTTTACGTCCACAGAAACCGTAGGTTTATTAGGGACGGGAGCCCAGGACGTCCACCTCGACTTTCACACGGTTCCTGAGCTCGGGTTATTTTCGTGTTCAGAAGCTAATGCTGAAAGACTGCCATAAGAATATGTTGCTGTCGAGATCCTCTCCGGAAATGGCTTTCTTTTTATATTGTTGCCAAACACATTCTTGTGGGGCATTTATTCAGAAACATGCATCCTTTCATTACAACACGCCTTTCGCTCTCTCTTTCACACTCCTTTGTATCATTGCAGTTACACGTAGCACTTATCTGACAACTGAAACCGAGCAGAAACTAATTCTTGACACGTCTTAATTATTAACTGTATGCCACCCCACACAGTTTCTGTGCAATCCCTTGTAAGGTAGCCACACTAGGTCAAAGTCACGTAATTTGTCTTGACACTTAAATATCTTTCCACGGTGTACCTGTCCGTTAGGATTCTGATAAAACATTTAAGACTGGGAGCAGTTTCCTGCCATTTACATTTGTAAATTTCAAACAGAACAATTAAATCCAACACCTTATTCGTAAAGACATTCTCCAGGTCTCTAAACAAAATATATTTTCTGTAAATTTTAAGTGTTTGCAATTGACACATTTTTTCTTGATGAAAGACTGAAGATTATTCCAAAAGAACTGTGACATGGTAATCCACAGATCAAAATGACTAATGGTTACTTGTCGCTAACTGCACAGGGCACTCTGTGGTCTCCGGAAATTATTATCAAGAAGAAGAAAAAGAAAAAGACGAAGAAGAAAAATGCATTGCTATGCCGATGATAAAGAAAATATTCTGTGATGCGATTGTCAAAGAATTTGATTTGAACTGATTGAAGGAAATGAAGTTGCTGATAATTACATTGTGCCATAGCAAACAAAATTAGATGTTTTGTGCTGTGTCTTTTGATAAAATAAAAATATCGCCAACACATATGCATGCGCGGGACCCCCCACTCCACACCAACTCTCACGTTCCCTTTGCTCTCTTTCTGTCTCTGTCTGTCTGTCTGCCACACACACACACGCACACATACACACACACACACACACACACACACACACCGACAGACAGACAGACACACACACACGCACACACACACGCACGTACACAGACACGCACACATACACACACAGACACACAGACAGACAGACAGACAGACAGACAGACACACACACACACACACACACACACACACACACACACACACACACACACACACAGAGAAAGCGCGTCCTCCTTGCGTCCAGCGATTGCACAGTACAACCAGCTTCACTGTTTTGAGAGTGTCAGTTGCGACTTCAGTCTCCAGTCTTGTAGTCTTCTTGTATATTTCTTCAGTTGCATCTTCGTTGCAACAGCGAGTGCGCGATTCCCACCGTCCTTATGAGGTCTGGCCGCCACCTTGATCCCAGCGGGGTAATAGCTAGCTGCCCATCAGAACGCTGCTCGAATTTCAGAGTAAAAAGACGAGCTGCAAACGATGTTAACTATCCCCTTTCCTGCCGTTACGACGTCATACAGCGTCCTTAGTAAAACACTCCCGATTTTCCCAAAGGAAGCCACAATATTGAATTTCGTGCATGTCCAAGTGAAGCAAAGTTCTTAAGAAGACTATTAATTTTTGGTGAGCTTGGGATGGCTGCTTACAATACTGATATCTTGGAAGTTAATTGCTGCAGCTATAGTTCTCAATGAACGTTCTTAAGCAGAATGTTTGTAGTGAGCTGGAACTGCTTACAAGATTGATGTCTTGGAAGTTAATTGCTGCAGCTACAGTTCTTAAGGAAAGTTCTTTAGCAGAATATTCGTGGTGAGCTGGGACTGCTTAAAAGACTGATGTCTTGGAAGTTGATTGCTGCAGCCAGAGTTCTTAAGCAAAGTTCTTAAGCAGAATGCTTGTGGTGATCTGGGACTGCTTACAAGACTGATGTCTTGGCAGTTAGTTGCTGCAGCTAGAGCACAGTCTCTGGCAGGGAAAAGGTTAACGAAAACATTTAGTGGGATACCGCGAAGGCAGAAATTTACTTCTCTGTTGAGAATCCAGAGCTGTTTATTAAATGTCCCATCTTCTACGCCAGCAGTAGGCCAGAGTGTAAGTTTTGATGCTTTGCCTGCTGCCAAGGGATTTTACCGTCTTGATTTCTACCTTTCCGGTTCAGTTATCTTCAGTTTCCGAAACCACTTTAAGCATAAAAAGGGGGCGTGGGTCCTGGACACAATCAAACGTTTACTTTCTATTTGGTGATTTTTGAGTGTGTTTTCATGACTTTACCGCAGTGGACTGAGCGTTAGAAATCACAATATCTATTTCACTGAAAGGGGCGAGCTTTGCATTGGAGAAGACAATTTAAGACCAGTGCTCAGCAGAAGGCAGAAGAAGATACATTTTTTTATATTCCCAGCCTTTTGGGGAGGTGTTGGGGTTAGTTTTTGGAGACATAATGGCCTAAGTTGATGATGAATATTCGTATCATGTAAGCTAATTATTTCGAATTTTCGGTACGCGTTCTCTTGCCCGACTTAATACACAACAGATGCTGTTATTTAACGCATACTTACTACTGCCAAGTAGACGGAGACCGCGAATATTAAAGTTGGAAGAAAAATTCTTTCTCATCTCTGTATTATATCTGTTCATATTTTGTTTGAGTATGTCTTTTTAAACCCCCCCCCCCTCCACACACACACACACCGTCCCCATCCCGCTCCAACAAAAATAACATCAACAGTACAAACAGCAGCAAAGGCAAGCAGAACCAAACCCGCAGAAAACAAAACAAACAACAATCAAACAAACAAACAAACAAACAAACAAAAACACATACACACACACACACACACACACACACACACACACACACACACACACACACACACACACACACACACACAGAGAAATAAAAAACCAACTGAAAAACAACGCAAACATTTTCATGACAGTTCGCAAACATCTTCATGACAGTTTTGGGTGTGTCTGCAAGACAGAACCCAAGTTCAGCACACACACACACACAAAAATGCTCTCGCAAAAAGCAACAAGTACAAGGAAGTTGTCTTGGTGCTGGCTATTCATCGTAGTTAATGAACAACGGGCGACTCAGTCTGTGACGCACTGCTCAACGACTACAGCGAGAGAAGCCGAACAGGTGGCGTCGGCTCGTTGGTTTAGACCACTCATCCCTCGGACGTAGGGTGTTTTTTGACGTTTCACGCCGAAGGCAGCTGGAATCCGTCCTGTTTTGTAGGAGATCTTCAGCTGCGGAATATTGGATTCCCGGAGCCGTCTTAAACTGAACAGCCGCCACAAACTTAATAATTGTCAGACCAGGGTAAGGGGAGTGTGCGAATAAAGTAAAGTAACCAGCAGCTGCGTCAGAGCGCGGAAGATAAAGACAGCAAGGCCACTGTTGAAAGGAATGTTGACTCGGGCTTTTCTCAGAATGCAACAACTAAATAATGTAGTCTTAATACTCAGTATCGGATTTGGTTTCCAGGGGGGATAACGCCAGTGGGTTGATCTGCTGGCCGGTCAGCGTGGGTGGTTTGGGGGAAAAAAAGAAAAAAAGAAGAAAGAAAAAATCCATGCTGGGATCTGTGCTACGTTACTAGCGCGTCGATTTGGACCTAGGATAAACTCCTCAGCGATCTCCATTGACTCCAGTTTTCACTTAGCTCAAAAGCTCAGCCTCTAAAGAGTGCCTTTTCGGCACAACTTACCGTTTTTACCCGGCAACAAACAGGCAAAATAACATGCGAAAGTACGCAGACGATAAATATGACATAGTTCAGTTCATTGTAGTTCAGATCGGCATCTGCACATTCGGTGAAATCCATGTGCGCTCCATCCAGTCTCTTAGCACATAAAGCAAAAGAAAAAAAGAAGAAGAGGAAAGCTGATGGATAAATCCATAATAAAAATAATAGAAAAAAGAAGAAAAAAGTAACAAGACCGACGTAATATTATGAAGGATATTATAACGCTTCACTTCTGAGCAACGACCACGTGCGTGCTCCCGCATCTAGCTATTACAACCCCTTAAGAGATCTGACAATGTTCATCAAATCCCACAACCTGTATATTTCGCGGCAGGTTCTTCGTCGCACGCACCGCACCGCACCTGCAGTTGAAGAGGAAACCCGCAGGCCTTCTCGCAGGGTAATTTGACCCTGTCCAATTTCTGGAGGAAACGTGGCGACGGAAGTGGCGCACACTCCTCACCCTCTTTTCCCGCCGACTGCATCCGCCTCTGTGTTTTCGTTCCGGCTGTAGGGGAACGAGTCGCATTTTGTTGAGGGAACTAAGCCTTTTCAGACCGCGTTTTGTGCAACACGGACAAAGAGATCATAATGAAGATTTGGAAGTGAAGATTGTAAAGAGTTGGACACAAAACAAAGAGCAAAATCTCATCGGCTTCAAATATTCGCTAGGTTTACTAAATTGTAGTTTTTGTAAGTAAGGATTTTGTTTAAAAAGTGCGTTGTTGGTTTTATAGCGATTTTTGAAGTCGAATTGCGTGACTGACCATTAATAATAATAATAATGGACATTTCTATAGCGCATGATCCCAACCAAGACTCTAGGGCACAATGCGCCGTACAAAAAGCTGCAGAAAAATGTATAAACACATACAATGGACAAAATAAAAAAGCTTTCGGGCCATATGACCGCCAACCACGCAATAATTTACATACAGCAATTTCAGTAAATAAACCAAAGTTGTCAGTAACCAAACATGACCAAATTCTGATTTTAGCACACATGCATGATACAAGTAGATATACTGCAAATACAAAAATGTACAGCGGGATATTGCGCGCGCGCGCGCACACACATACACACACAGAGGTGGGGGGGGGGGGGGGGTAATTTATTATATGCAGGTTTGAAGAGATGAGTTTTTAAGGCTTGCTTGGTTGCTAAGGTTTTTAAGGCCTGCTTGAAAGAAGATGTTGATTAGCGGGTTTCCTTTGCCTATCACCATGTCGTTAATGTTTGGTCTTGGGATGCGGCTTGTTTCTTTACATCTGAGATGCCACGAAGAACACTGATGGAATTTCGGTGAGAAGCAACATGACTAGATGCACAAAAACTGATGAAATAACAGTGTATGATTTAGCCACACGGATCAACAGGGTGCTCCTTGCCCTGACTGCATCACTTTTTATTCGCTTCGTATGATAATGGAGCATACTCTGGCATCGTCTTGGGGTGGCCCCGGCCTGTGCGCTTCACAGGACGTTAAAATACAGTTACTAAGTTGTGGATAACAAGCTTGTTTTCTGTGTCATCTTTTGTTCTGTGATGAGTGCAGAGTGGAAGGACGAGTGCGACACTGAGGCAGCAGAAAATTAATGCAGTCAAGCAATGAAGAAAGAGACCACAGCAGATTCAGGCGCACAGCAATCATATTGCTTTCCCCGTCAACCCTAGACGATCTGCGTTTCCACTTTTACATTCCAGCCAACTCTATAGTTGATCTTCCTTCTGTACTGACAAAGGCTTCTGCCTGACATATTCTTCGTGTCTTCTCGTTTCCGTCTCTCCTTGTATTTTCGCATCCAAGCTTCATTTCTAGTACCTTTTTTTTTACGCAACGGAAGATTGCAGTCTCGATGACGACGAGACTTCGCCTCGGGTGGGTTCAACCACTGCCGAACGGATCAGTCTCGAGTGTCTGCAGCCTCCCTCTTCCCGACAAACAGCGGCTAATTGGGAAGAAGGAGACGGCTCGGTCGCCTCTTGAACATGACTCTAACAGACCATGCACGAGATTGGCCTCCCTTGGGAAGGACGGTTGATTTCATTTTGATAATTTCGGCGGAGCGGCGGCAGCAAGCGCAGGCAACCACAGCTATAGTCGCGGCAGTTGATTGTTTATGGTTTTGTCCAGATGCTAAATCCTCAGTGCAAGTGGCCATTTTGTTGCGAGTCACGCTATTTCTAAGGATGCTCTCATTGATTCCATGCACTCTTGAGCATCGTCCTGCGAAACAGGGCAGGGTTTAACTTTCCGATGACACACACACGCACACACGCACACACGCTAACAACAACAACATCAACAACAACAACAACAACAACAACAACAAAAGCAACAACCCAACAAATACAAACAAAACAACAACAACAAACAAGAAACAGCTAATTAAATGGAAGTGTTGCAGTGCTCAGCGGGCATTCCATGGCACTTACGTAATTACTTGAACAATTTTGTCTCTTTTGTTGTTTGGTTTTTGTTGTTTGCTTGGTGGATGCTGAGATAGGAAACGTTTTGTTACGTTGCTCGCGGAGGCTGGTTTAGACTTAACCTATTGTCAGTGTTTCAGCGTCCTGGAACTCATTCTAATGCAAAGAAGGACTATTGTGCACACTGAAGCTTCCTGGTCACAAACAGTCGCTATACTGAAGTATGGCTTTGCCAGAATGCTTCACGGCAGTCTATACACAGGTAACCAAGTCAAGTCAAGGGTTTATTTCAGTGGTGGTACATGAAAGAACATCAATGAAAGAACATCTGGTATGACACGGCAGTAAACATAAAATACAAGTGCATACAACAAAAAGAAACAAACGGCAACAAAAACGAAAACAAAATCGTACGCATTTCCAAAACAAGAACAACAAGAAACCAGAGAAAGGTCATTAACCAAAACAAAAGCTAGAGTAAAAAATGAAAATGGATGGGTACAGCAAACACACACACTCACTCACATACACGACGCGCGCTTGCACATCCACCCGCCTGCCCACGCTCCCCCCCCCCCCCCCCAACCCCAGGATTTGGGGAAAAGGTGGTGGATTCGACAGGCATACATTCTCTCTCTAAAAAAAAAAAAAAAAAAGCAGTTATCGCTCTACGTACTCTTGACATCAGAATTCACTCATAATAAATTTCAAAAAGTGTGCTAAATTTACCAATAATCGTTTCTTTTTACTGCAAAAAAAGACTGTGAAATCTATTAACATTTGCATTTTTACAGTAAAATGGTGAAAGATATTTTTTTCTGGATTCAGCAAAAAAAGGACAACTAAAAACAATGAAATTCGTCACCAATGTCAGCAGATGAACACTTAGTACATACTCTGTCTTCGTAAGGCAAGTTCATTACTCTTCCCCTTTGAATTGGGAATCTATGGTTTAGTGTTCTAAAATGTATAAATGTCTATGCTAAGTTAAGCGGTAAAATTTGCAAATAATCTTCAGGTGCAAACACGTTTTTAAACATTCGATAATTGTAATAGATTTCTTTTGATTCAATTTCTGAGGACCACTGTTGGATATACTGATCTCGTAAAACTCGTGTAACCTTAGACTTAAACCACTGGTTAGAGTAATTCAAGTCAAACTGATGTGTCCACATACCGCTTAGGCCAATCCCGTTAAGGACCGTCTCAACAGTGGACAAAAATGGCGATTTATATTTTCCCTCCCTGTACATGTCATAAAGGAATTTGTACATAATATTTGAAAACTTAAACTTGTAATTTATATTTACCAGTTTAAACCAAAAATTTAGCATCCTACACTTTGCCTGGACCTCAAGCGGAAACTGTCCAAGTTCACCATAAACCATACAACTTGGGGTAGATTTGCTCAATTTCAAGATTATCTTATAAAAGCGTAGCTGTAGTTTTGATGCAAGGTTTGTCATCATAGGACACCATACCTCAGAACCGTACAACAAAATGAGGACTATCAATCTATCAAACAACTCAATTTGGATATCCAAAGGCAACATCAACTTTCTACATTTTTTAAGAAGACCAAACATAGCCCTGGATGCTTTATCATACAAAGATTTTTGAGCTACGTTAAATTTGTTATTATAATTTTAAAACATACTCCTAAATACTGAAACTCAAAGACTACCTCCAGACTTTGTCCCTTGTACTTAACTGTAGGCATTTTTCGAATCTTTCCTCTTGAAAAGACGACTACTTTGGTTTTATAAACATTAACCAGAAACTCAACTTATCGCAATAATCAGATAAAGCATCCAAAGCCTGCTGTAATCCTTCTGCAGATTCAGAGCATATAGTAGTATCATCTGCATACAACAGCATAATTTTTTTTAGCATCAGTGATTCACCTTCCCTTTCCCAGCCTAATCCCCTGGCCTCACGCCCTAAACTAGATAATCCTTCAGATCTCTCGGCCATATACTCTTGCAGGTCATTTAGATAGATGGCAAAAAGTACAGGTGACAAATTTTCCCCCTGGCGAACGCCTGAATAACAGTAACAATAGTCTGAACAAACATATCCTGTTTTCACACAAGATTTTGCCTTTCGGTACATATCCTTTATAACGGTCAATATACGGTCGTCAACACCAGAGTCCAGAAGTTTTTGCCACAAAAACGCTCTTTCAACACGATCGAATGCTTTTTCATAATCAATAAACAGGCAATACAGACGCTTTTTCTTTGCCAAAAAGAAGTCAATAATACAATGAAGGGTAAATACATGATCCACTGTTGAATGCCCTGCTCGGAATCCAGCTTGTTCAGGACCAATGGTGGTATTTTCATCAAAATACTAATCTATTTTTTATAACACTTGTAAATAATTTGCCAAAACAGCTGAAAATAGTTATGCCTCTATAATTGTTTGGATCATCGCAACTACCTTTTTGCATATATATGGGCTTTATCATGCCGATTGACCATTCATTTGGGGTCTTACCAGAAAAGAGAATCAAATTAAATAGTTTCGTATATATCTCTGTCATTTTTCCTGTAGACGCTTTAAGGAACTCATTTATAATTTGATCATGACCACAAGCTTTATTTGATTTCAGATTTCGTAATGCTTTCAGTATTTCCCATTCTTCGAAGGCTTTATTTAAATCTTCATTGTTATTATCATAATGATCAGCATCTTGGTCTTCTCTTTCATCTCTTACATCTCTAGTTGTATCATTGAACAGACTCTTAAAGTGTTCTAAAAACATCTCGGAAGAAATGCGTTTTGACGCGTCTTGTTTTTCAGAATTGGTACCATTAATAATTTTCCAGTAAGTCTTTGGGTCACTGCTTTTCAATACTCGAATTTTCTTAACTAAGTCTGAATGATATTTCCGAAACTGTTTGTTTACTTCTTTTTTATATTCACGACTAGCTTGTGCTCGAATTTCAGTGGTGTGTGCATTTTTTTAAGCGCATATGTTGATTCTTTGCTCTAAAAAAGGCTTTTCTTTTCTTTTCACATTCTGCCGTGAGCCAGACACATTGTTTTGTTTTCCTCTTGTGCTTGTTTTTTCGTCTGGTATTGTCTCTAAACAGACCTGTGCTTAATCCACTAATTTTCATAACTTCAGTGATTTTTAAAACAATGCGGTCAATAGTATCCAAAGACGTAACCTCTGGCGAAAGAAGTTCTTCATCCAATACTACGTTAATTTCATTAATTACTGCATCATCTAATGCAAAAATATACTCATCTTCCCTTGTTTTACACCATACTGGTTTTCCTGTTATAAACTGTAAGTTTCTTTCATCAGCGTCCTCAAGATAATCATCATCATCAATTTCAAAGTGTCCATGTTCTGTCTCCTGTGCTTCAATAAGTTTTAAAACTATCGGACAATGGACATCTGAGTACAATTCACAAAAATCGAGCACAGCAAAATCTCTTATCAGTGGAAACAAATCCGACGACAGCAAGGCGTAATCAACAACACTGACATTTTTACATGTACATTTCCCAATATTGGCGTCTGATCCAGCACGCCCATTGACAATAGCAACATCAACTGTTTTGCAAAAATCCAACAATCTAAAACCGTAATTGTTAGTAGCCAGGTCCTGTGATATCCTTTTCGGTAATACACTCGAGATTTTGTCACTAGCAGGGGCATCATCAAAAAATTTATACGGCATGTCAAAATCATTGTTAAATCCATCTGTGATAATGCCGTCCACAGCGCCAGTCCTAGCATTAAAATCCCCAAGAAAACAGACACCGTCGTGCTCAAGAAGTAGAAGAGAATTGTCCAGTTCTGTAAATACATCCTTGTTTTCAAATGGGGAACCTTCTGGCGGTATGTACACCACACCAAACAGTATGTCACGAGTTACAAATTTTTTACTCAGTTTAAAAAATAAAACATTGGCACATAGATCACCACTTATAAAACAGTAGTGTTTTTTTCACTCTAGTATCAATTTTCGGCTTTTTATCCTTGCTTTCAAAAACTGTCACATACTGTGCTAGTTCTTCCTTGATTAATAATAGTACTCCACCAGACTTCCGTCTAAATTTACCTCTATTCTATAGAAAGCCACATATCCAGGTACGTCAACTGCGTCTGTGTCGTCAAGTTTACTTTCAGATATAGCTATTATATCATGATTGGAGATTAGAGACAAAAAATCTGGGTGTTTCATTTTTGAGAGAATCCCACAGACATTTAGTGCCAGGAATGAAAGCGGCTTAACATTGGTACAAGGCAACACATTTGGCGAGGATAAACTATCATCTCGACATTCATATTTCCCAATCTTTTCTTCACTATGTACACAACCAGAATTCTGACCTGCACGGCAACCTTTTAGAATCGTACCATTTCTCCCTGCAGTCTCTATAAAGTCTGTTACACGCACGCACACGCACGCACGTACACACACACACACACACACACACACGCACGCACGCACGCACGCACGCACGCACGCACGCACGCACGCACGCACGCACGCGCGCGCGCGCGCACACACACACACACACACACACACACACACACACACACACACACACACACACACACCAGCACCATGACGACGACGCACATATGAAAAGGAACAGGGCTGAGTTAGAGTGATACAGATTGAAGAAATGTGCCTTCAGAGCGGACTTGAAAAGTGGTGATTATTGCAGCATTTCTAATGCGTGGTGGTAGTGAGTTACAGACAGAAGGGCCATAATAAAGTGTGTGAACATTTACTATAGGCTTAGCTTCTTTAATGCTCATGTACTGATTATGTTTGTCCATATTTACATAAACATGAATGAACTTTGCTTAAGCCAAATAAAGAATTTAAAATAAAATAAAAATCTGTTTGGTTTTATGTCGAAATTTGTTGGACACGGAAAGTGTGCTCTGAAACGCATCCTGAGCAAAAGCAAAGTGTTGAACTTCCGTGCTAGATTTGAAGCAGAAGTAAGAGGAGAGAGAGAGAGAGAGAGAGAGAGAGAGAGAGAGGGAGAGAGAGAGAGAGAGAGAGAGAGAGAGAGAGAGAACAACACAAAAACACAAACTTTAACTCGAAAACTTTAATACTCAAGGATAGTAGCTGATTGTGTCCATTTGGACTTAGCAGCCAGTCCTTGCTATACTTGCAAACACAAATAAGCATGATTATGCTGCAAACACATTAAACAGAAACACGAATAAGCAATTAACTTAGAGAGAGAGAGAGGGAGAGAGAGAGAGAGAGAGAGAGAGAGAAGAGAGAGAGAGAGAGAGAGAGAGAGAGAGAGAGAGAGAGAGAACTCGAAAACTTTATTTTACAAGGATTTTTAGTTTAGGTTTAGTCAAAACCTGTCTAACAACTAGTCCTTGCTAAGCTACGGATGATTATATATCAAATTACAAAGAGAGAGAGAGAGAGAGAGAAGAGAGGAGAGAGAGAGAGAGAGAGAGAGGAGAGAACTCGAAAACTTTATTTTACAAGGATTTTAGTTTAGGTTTAGTCAGAAACCTGTCTAACAACTAGTCCTAGCTAAGCTACGGATGATTATATATCAAATTACAAAGAGAGAGAGAGAGATAGAGAGAGAGAGAGAGAGAGAGAGAGAGAGAGAGAGAGAGAGAGAATCGATATCAAGCGCCCAGACAAACCATGCCGGTTATATCAGCGCGTCATGAAAGTCAGGTACAAGTCTGTGTCACACTGAACGAATACAACATATAACAAAGCAGCTGTTCCTAGCTTAAAATGTATTGGTTCAAAACAACAATTCGTCAGTCTGTCAGTCCAGTCAGTCAAAGAGAGAGAGAGAGAGAGAGAGAAGAGTGAGAGAGAGAGAGAGAGAGAGAGAGAGAGAGAGAGAGAACTCGAACTCAAAAACTTGATTTTACAAGTATTGTAGTTTAGGTTCAGCCAAAAACCTGTTAACAACTAGTTCCTTGCTAAGCTACTGATGAGTAAATATAAAATTACAGGCATCACTTATACACGAGAGAGAGAGAGAGAGAGAAGAGAGAGAGAGAGAGAGAGAGAGAGAGAGAGAGAGAGAGACGGGGAGGGGGGGTCGGGGCAGCGCATCACATTTGGCACGTTTATCACAAGAGAGTCTAGGTCTAGACCGAGCCGTAGAGTATATTTATGTCGGTTATGTGCCCATAATCACAGTGTCACCTCAGGGTCACTTAAGCGTACAACACAACGCCCGAACGAAGAGTTGATTAGTTTCACCAGAACATCAGATTGCTGCGACTCTTGCTGCCCACAGCGATGGGCCAGCGAATTAGCAAGTCAGTGACAGTTCCGTTGCCTTCCTCCTCTCTCAGTGCAGTCTTGTATTTGCACGACTGGATGTCCACAGGATACGGGAGAGAGCCCACCCTGTACAAAGCTCGCAAGCGTTGGCAGTTTCCACCACCCTCCATACTGAACAAAGAATGGTCTTGAACAATGCATGGACCATTCTTAATTTGATGAGCTAGGTCACAGCGGGTCATGAGATCGAAAGCGATCGAGTTTGGTTGAGGGGAGAAAAAAATAAGATAAAAAAAGAAGAAGTACAGGAGCGTTTATATATTTTGTTTGTTTATACGCCTCACTTGTGTGTGTGTGTGTGTGTGTGTGTGTGTGTGTGTGTGTGTGTGTGTGTGTGTGTGTGTGTGTGTGTGAGAGAGAGAGAGAGAGAGAGAGAGAGAGAGAGAGAGAGAGAGAGAGAGAGAGAGAGAGAGAGAGAGAGTGGGGGATGGGGGAGAGGAGAGAGAGAGAGAGGAGAGAGAGACAGAGACAGAGACAGACAGACAGACAGACAGACAGACAGACAGACAGACAGAGAATGCATGCGTGTGTGTGTGTGTGTGTGTGTGTGTGTGTGTGTGTGTGTGTGTGTGTGTGTGTGCGTGTATGTGCGTGCGTGTGTGTGTGTGTGTGTGTGTGTGTGTGTGTGTGTGTGTGTGTGTGCGTGCGTGTGTGTGCGTGTGTGTGTGCGTGTGTGTGTGGTGTGTGTGTGTGTGTGTGTGTGTGTGTGTGTGTGTGTGTGTGTGAGAGAGAGAGAAGAGAGAGAGAGAGAGAGAGAGAGAGAGAGAGAGAGAGAGAGTGAGAGAGAGGAGTGGGGGGGGGGGGGAGGGGGGGGGGGGGGGGAGGGCGGGGAGGATCATTTTCGTGTCTACCTGGACACTCCGATGCATACAAGGCAATAAGTCCTCTCGTCTACTGTTCCCCTCTCGTCCACTATTCTCGTGAACACAACCACGAACATTGTACAGCGCGGACGTCCCTCCTTCTCCTGTGCACTGGTCTCGCCCAGAAGCACTCGGTCCAAATAGGGTTCTAAATGACTCGTTGACAACCGGATGCCAAGAACACTCTGGACTCGACTTGCCCTGCTGCTAGGTGTCCCAAGGCAGCGAGTGCCGCGCCATTATGGCTCTTCTGGCTCTTGGCCAAGTCGTCGATTGGCTTGCAATTTGCTGGCCATTCTGTGATAGCTGTCACTGTCAGCGTCCACGTGTATAGTAGTAATAATGATGATTCATTTTATATAGCGCCTCAACAACAATTGTATGAGCTCTTAGCGCTGTACAGATCAACTAATGCAATAAAACACATCAATATGTTACTTCATTTA
>OY757541.1:18372391-18382043 GCA_963584105.1 Alviniconcha strummeri | reverse complement strand
GGGATGACAGACATCTATAGCTACGATAGCAAAGGAATAAGCTGGCACTCCGTCAGGGCACTTCGCACAACACAGCACAGCAGAGTAACAAAACTCGACAACACCGAAAGAAGACCTGCCACTTCTTCAGAGGAATGCACAGCATCTCGGACAATGAGTGAACCAAGAAACGTGGATCTCAGCTTTGGGTTGATGCAAGGGGAAGGCTTGGGGGCTGGGGGAGGGGGGGGGGGGAGGGGGGGAAGGGGGGGAGAAGGGGGGGGCTGGGCGTTGATGACTGCTAGAGCAGCGAAAGAAGGGCAAAAACTATTCTGGATGAATGCATAGAACCTCAGACAAGAGATTCAAAAAACGTTTGCGCTGCGGAAGGAGCACAGAGAGAATGCAGAGAGAGACAGAGGGTACGTTTGGAAAATGGCACTTTTTTGTAGGAGTGTAAAATAACTTTGACGAGAGTCACTAAATAGAGTTTAACTTCAGTGTCCATAATGAGGAAGAATAGCTAGTATAGCAAAGTAAAACCATAACACGCCTCGGACTAAATGCACAGCATGCAGCTTCGACGACAGAAACCTAGAGCAGCAAAAGAAGAGCGTATATATTATATAAAGCCCATTCTTAATTGGGCGAATGTTTCTTCGCGAACCGAGTTGGAAGTATTCGTCGAAGCTATATTCGGGGTCCAAAAAGCTTCGCTCAACATGTTCTGGGAACATTCGCCCTATTCGACGATCATTGCCATTGGCTGAGAGCAGAGCTCTCCTGTGGATGAAGAAAAAATAAAATAAAAATGGATGACGGTGTCGCGAGGTTCTTCACTAGCTTCAAAGGGAATTTGTTTATTTGTTGACTTGTGGGAGGCGCAGCCTTGTCTCCGAGACCCAGAATGAGATAGTAGTTAGTTGAAGTACCCTGTGAGGGATGATGAAAGTATATTGACTTGACTTTAGCCTACTTTTTCGATCATGCTGTCTGCTGCGCGTCTGCCGCAAGTTCGGGCCGAAGCTTGCATCTCATTACAAGCCAGTTGAGAATGAAGTAAAGTTTGGACTGTCCAAACCATATTCGGATAATTAAAAGTTCAATTAAGAAACGAATCGTAATTCGTCGAAGTGTCCGAAGTATGTTCGGCGAACAAACATTCGCCCAGTTAAGAACGGGCTTAACACCTCTACAGAGCAATAAATAGCGCCTTCGACGAGAGAGTCAACAAAGGCGGATTTCAGCTTCAAAAGCTGGGACGGGGAACCAGGGAACCTTGGCGGGACCAAAGGAAACGGAGAAAAGTCCTCTGGGGGGATGCACAACACCGTGGTAAGTAAAGTCAACGTTTCCATGCACACGCTCGACTCTGCCATTCAGACAGCAAGGAAATGCGACAGGCGGAGGGAAGCACTTCAACTTTGTTTTCAATCGCGTTTCTGTGCCCGGCGCTCACCCGCCAGACCCTGGCTGGCAGCTGCCCAGACTGGCAACACACGCGAAAGGAAATTGTCGCCCGTGGAGGAGGGACTGGGGAGAGTCCAGGGGGAGAGGATGGATGTGTCGGAAATGAGTCTCAAGCCGGGTTTGCTCCAAACGGCCCATTTAAAGTGTTGCGCCAATCCAATCAGGCATCGACTTGTGCACGGATGAAGAAGTTAATATTTCGCGTCACGCAAGGCCCGCTGCGTGGATGTGCATAGCTGGGGGATAAACACGGACTGGGAGGATAATTGCGAAAAGCGTTGAGGAGGGCGGAGATGGATATTTGTCACATGGAAGTAGACACGTTTTCTTTGTGCGAGCAACGGACCGACGTAATCAGATCATATCGTCTGATGAACGTATGAGCTTTCAGAGCTAGAAAAAGAAAGTGGGGAGGGGGGGGCGGCGTGTGGGGTGGGGGGGGACCTTCCTCCTGCAACACTTCTTGCCTCAGCGTAGCAGAGGTCTGAGGTCTGACATGCCGCAAGTTGATGTTTGCATGGTGCGCCACCAGCAAACAGGGCTAGGCGATGCATGAAGAGTTTATCTTTGCAAGCAGACAATTAAGGCGGGCTGTAGTGCGCGCGTGTGTGGATCTTGTGTCCTCAAACCTAATTAGAAGCACCATTCTAACTTTTAGTCTGTGGTATCTGATCAAGCTCAAAAGGTATCGCGCGAGATTTGAGAATCTGTAGTACTCCCTGGTGAAAACCTCATGCGCAACAATGCACGAAGAAAAGGAAGCAGTACAGTAAGGTCTTTAGACTAGTAAAAGTGAGTCTTTGACATTCACTATTTCCACATCGAAAGACCACATCGTTTGTCTCGTTTTAAGCGACAACGTTGACCCTGAAATCATGTGTGGTTTCCTGTGATGTGCCCGATGGCAGAGTTCATCTGTTTACTTAGCTGCTTGATACTAACCACCCTGCCAGCAGCTAAGTTCACATCGAAGTGGAACAACACGAACAAGTAAAAATGTCACTGACATCACCATTATTTTGTCATACGAGGATATACAGTTTTTGTGGGGTTCATGTTCCATGAATTCACTCACATGCCAGGTGAGAGCTACCGTCGGCGATTCGGGTCTCTGTTGTGTCCATGTGACGTATTTCGAGCGCAAATTAACCCCCTTTGTTTGTTGATGTTAGAGGAGGATTTTTTAATTTATTTTTTAATGAAGCTGAATGAAACTGCATGACACAAATCGAAAAAAGCAGACATCCCGGCATGTAAGGCTGTATTCTTCCCGACTACCACCTTCAAAAAGAGGGACATCGATAGCAGAGGGTTCTCCACAAAATGGAACCTAATTTCCGCATCGGGGTACTCCATCGAGAGATTCCCATTCTAAGAGGAGCAATGGTCGGCCAAGGAACTTATGGCTATGAAGATGGTGCACGTCTCTCTCGTCTTGGTTCGTGACCGACGGGCAGCAGCCAAAAGCGTTTGGCTAGTATGTCCGCCGGGAACGGCTAGACCGGATAACTGTGGCAACAATCAATACTAAACTTTGCCCATCTCACAAAGTCCACGATTAGTCTGTCTGATGCATATGGTCCGCGTCAGAAAATCCGTAGATCACTTTGTCGGTTGGTCTCGATTTCATTACAGTCAATAACAAATAGAACAAGTGTTATCTGACCCCCAAACACCACCACCCCCTCCTCCCTCCCTCCCCCCACACCGCCTCTCGTCCCCACCCCACAGCGAGAGTCGGTTTTCAGAGAAAAACAATACACACACACACACACACACACACACACACACACACACACACACACACACACACACACACACACACACACACACAAAAAAAAAAACGTTTATCGCATTCTTTTTTTAAAACCGGATTTGTCAGGCCCTGCATTCTTCAGACACAGTTCACACAAACACGTTTCCAGAAAATCGGTTCTACGTTTCCAGAATACCTTTCAGATATAGCGGTCTTCATGAAATGACAAACTCCATTACCGAAATCCCAGAAGTCGGGCTGCAGCTGCTGTAGCATTGCACTGTTTGTACGACAGTATGCACAGGTGTTGAGGAACAGTTCAAGACGCAGCCAGTTCACCAAACATTTAAGTAAACATGTTGCTTAAGGTCCACAGAAACCATAAGGCTTATTAGGGACAGGGAGAAGGGGGAAAAGGGGGTATCGAGGTGGGGGGTGGGGTGGAGATTATATACCTATCGCTACACTGTCACCACCAGAATGACTTCTGCATTAAGATGGGCAGCGATGAGAGCCATTTTAATGTTTCATTAATTGTGAGGGACAAAGTCAAAACACAGTGTCCACAGACCACAATCTTTTTGAAGAGAAAGGAGAGCCGAAGCGGATTCGAACCGAGGTCCTTCTGCTTACCCACTGAACGCCTTACCGCTCTGCCAAACCGGCTCACAACCCAACACTTGTTAAACCTCAGGGTTTGACCTGAGGAACGCTAGCACACAACAAGATGTGACAAAGGACAAAGGTGTTGACTGTACAACAGACCTATACAATCCATATGCCGTTATGACGCAAAAGACAAGAGCCACAGGCCATGGGAATCTACGTTCTGGAAAAAGTTACTTTTCAACAAACAAGGGAGTTCATCAGCTCTCGAAAAACATCAAACAAACAGAGTAATGACCCGAGTCGCTTACGTAACTCACACCTGGCATGCGAGTAAATACAAGGTACATGAACTCCACCAGTAGTGTATCATCATGTTTGTTTGATGTCTTTGGAGCGCTAATTAACTCCCTTGTTTATCGATTCTGTACATGCGCTCTAGGCCTCGTTCTGTTTAAAACTGTGACTTAAGAACAACGTTTTTGTGTATGTGCACACATATACACACGCCAAGCATACAGATAAATACAGAGTTAATACCAACAGACTAAACGATTTAGCTGGAGTTGTGTTTTGTTTATTATCTCTCTGGAAACAGCCAAACAAACAGTTCCGAAACCACGTATCACTATGCGTGACGTGTAGCTGATGGCACTGTTATAGTCACACCACAATGTCGGTCTTTGTTTTCCTTTCCTTTCCCGAGTCAACATAAAAACAGGTTTTCTTTTCGTTTTCTGGGTCAACATGCAAAAAAGGTTCTCACGAGTCTGACTGAAACCAAAGAGGGTGGTAAAGGATTTGAAAATGAAAAAAATCTGCAGCCTTTCTTACCACTATCCAATTTTAAGAAGAAGAACACTTGAAGTTGGTTGGTTGGTTGGTTGGTTGGTTGGTTGGTTGGTTGGTTAGTTAGTTGCTTGCTTGCTTGCCTGGTGCTTTGAGCACGGTCAGACACATGGGTCATACAAATTATCAGGGCTAAGCAGTTGAAGCCAAAGATATCTGTCGTGCTTAGCAGGGAAAAGAAACTAGCGGTAACTTCACCTTTTCCGCTCTAACTAACTGGAAACAGACACATGTCCCAATAAAGCAGGCAAACGAGGCTAATAAACGAAAGACAAGGACTCTCTACAGTCATCATGTCCGTGATACAGTAGGTAAATGAGGTAAAGTAACAAAAGACACACACTCACACTCTCTCTCTCTCTCTCTCTCTCTCTCTCTCTCTATATATATATATATATATATAGATAGATAGATAGATAGATAGATTCTCTCTCTCTCTCTCTCTCTCTCTCTATATATATATATATATGTGTGTGTGTGTGTGAGCAAGTGCTCTTTGTATATGTTTCTACATTAATCCCGCCCTGCTTAACGGATCAAAGCAATTTCATTTACTGTACTATTAGTAACCCGGGAACCGGAGCAGACGACAGTTTTGTTTTGAAGCGCGGCGTGTGGCGTAACGCCACATATGGCCTTCACACAGCCGACCGGCGATAGCCGCCAGTGCGCGGCATTTTCAATCTGTTTTTCTCCCTTAACATTTTGACCGCTTGTTTGTTTACCTACTCTTTGTTTACCTAGTCCTTTTTATGCACCAAGCCATGAGTAATATATTTTGGCATCTTAGAATGTTTATTTAACGTTTATTTAGACACAGGATCGATCAGTAGCCGATGCCTTTCTAGGTCCATTCTTTTTATAGCCGCTTTGTTTAGTACTAGTAAATAGTAGTGAAACGTTGTTTTGATTCGATTAAAGTAATTCTGTGTCGATCAATGCGTTGTCGTATAGTATTTTGCTTAGCTGACTTCATGTTTAGTGCTTATTTTGGGTTGAAATTAACTTGTTAGGTATTGTGTACTGTAGAAGCTAAGTTGTATTCATGGACTACTTAATATCACTATCAGCGCTGCTGCGACTAAGATTACGCGCCCCAGGCGAAAGTTCGCACCGATTGTTTTAGTACTAGTCTTTGAGTGTGTCTTGCTTCTCTTACAGAGCGTTGTATTGTAATTGTTATGTACCATTTTAACCGTGGGAGCGTGTTCTTTATTCTGATGTAAGTTTTAGTGACAGTTATATTTTGTACATTGTGTTAGTTGTGATTTAGTTGTACGAATCTGTTTATAGACAGGCGCAAGCCACGCTTCCCACTCTTGTTGTAAATAAAATAAGTCACGTGTGTACATTTTGTTTATACAGTTTAAAAGATTGTAACTGTAGCTTTTATTTGATGTTTTTCATGTTTTAATTGGTTTAGTTATTGTAGAGGAAACTGTATTTGTGCGGGCCTGGGAAACACAGTTGTCAGCCATTTTGTGGTCCAGAGGGGCGATTTTACTGTAGCGATAGCGTGTGTTCCCTGTGGCCCGCGCCGTTCTCTTATCTATGCGTGAGCGTGAGGATTTTGTGTGTGCTGAAAATTGTCTGCGGCTGAGAAAGTAAAACCTGATTGCTGCCGTACGCCTGCTGTGGTCTCCACTTTATTGACTCCGCTGCCTGTGTCCTGTCCTTTGACCACTCCGCACCATTACATATATAAAACAATATATAACAAAAGACACTCTCTCTCTGTCTCCCTCTCTCCCTCTCTCTCTCTCTCTCTCTCTCCATATATGTATAATGGGTGGAGAGAGAGGGGGGGAAGGGGGGGCATCAGTCAAACTGAAAAGAGACGGAAGCTCCTTTTTTATCGTGATACGATAGGTACACGACGCAAAGGAATGAGAGACAGTGAAATTCATTAGTCGCCATACCCAAATGGAAAGAGGCGGAAGCTTTTTGCCGTGATCCAAGAGATGGAGACGAAGTAACGAGAGACAGGGAAATTCCTTAGTCGCCATACCCAAATGGAAAGAGACGAAAGCTTTTTGCCGTGATGCAAGAGATGAAGAAGACGAAGTAGCGCGAGACAATAACACTCTAGTCACCTTTCCCAACCGGAAAAAGACACAGACGTGTGTAACATTTTCATACGTTTGCTACTACAGGCGAGATAACATGAGACAACAAATATGACTATTCCTTATCACTATATACCCAGTACGAAGCACCAGAAAGAAGACAAGACATACAGACATTATCTTTTATCACCATTACTCGATCTCCACCTGGAAAAGACTCAGGTTGGACTCCTGTAGGCGAAAGAGACGCGGTCATAATGATATCACAAGACGATTTATTCTGGTCGCCATGTTGAGCTGGAAAATACAGAGGCCTGGAAACGCCAACGCAACCACTGTAGGCAAATGGGGCGAGGGGACAATATATGACAATGCTATCTACTCTTATAACAATATCCAATTGAAACAAATGATGACTGCTCGCCGCAGTAAGACGAATGAGGCGAAGTCACAACGGACGTGGATACTAACCGTTTTAATCACCATCACCATGTTGAGCTGGAAAAGACACAGGCATATATGCCTAGCTAAAGTAAGGCGAATAATGATAATAATAAAGAGGATTGCTTGAGCGCCCATCTACCGCACAAGATGGGAGCACAGGGCGCTTTACAACAAACCTAACAACACACACACACACACACACACACACACACACACACACACACACACACACACACACACACACACACAGAGAGAGAGAGAGAGAGAGAGAGAGAGAGAGAGAGAGAGAGAGAGAGAGAGAGAGAGAGAGTAACCGTTATTATAGGAAAACACAGACGTATGTCTAGCTAAAATAAGGTAAATGAGGTGAAGTGACAAGAGACGGGGACACTAACCATGGTAATCACCAGATCCAACAGACGTGTAGCCTGGCCCAGTAAGGTGAGTAAGACAAAGTCACAGAGACGGGGACACTAACCATTCTAATCACCAGATCCAACAGACGTGTAGCCTGGCCCAGTAAGGTGAGTAAGACAAAGTCACAGAGACGGGGACCCTAACGGCTCTAATCACCAGATCCAACAGACGTGTGGCCTGGCCCAGTAAGGTGAGTAAGACAAAGTCACAGAGACGGGGACCCTAACGGCTCTAATCACCAGATCCAACAGGCGTGTAGCCTGGCCCAGTAAGGTAAATAAGACAAAGTCACAGAGACGGGGACCCTAACGGCTCTAATCGCCATGCAAAACTGAATAAGAAAGAAATGTCTTGCTGTAGTAAGATACTACCTGTTCTAACCACCATGCCCAACAGGATAATGACACAGCGCGAGTTTAAGTGCGTGCGTGCGTGCGTGAATGCGTGTGTGTGTGCGTTTGTGTGTCTGTGTGTGTGTGTGTGCGTTTGTGTGTGTGTGTGTGTGTGTGTGTGCGTGCGTGCGCGCGCGCGCGTTTGTGTGTGTGTGTGTGAGTGTGTGTGTTGTTAGTGCTGTTGTAAAGTGTCCTGTACCCCTAACTTGTGCGGTAGATGGGCGCTCTAGAAATCCTCTTTCTTATTATGATGATGATGATGATGATGATGATGATGATGATGACTATTATCATCATCATCATACCTTGCTGCAGTTGATGAACGAGGTGCTGGGACAACAGACGGCGACCATACAGTGTTTAAATACTCCTGTCTTACCCAGCTGCAAAAACGTAGGGGAATTGTGCCGCTACAGCAAGCGAATGGAATCGAAATGACAACTGACAGACGGGAACATAACTGCATGTTCTAAGCCTGGGGGGGGGGGGGGGGGAACAGAGATGTGTGTTGCGCTGCAGTAAAAATGGAGCGAGATAACAAGACACGGAGTCAGGGCGGTGTACTAAGTCTTCAGCAGTGTCTTCTCCCGTTTTAATTGCAATACTCCAGGTGGTCGCAGCTGCCAGTGGTCGAATACAAGTTCTCTCGATGCTCACCACATGAGAGACAAGTGGAGAAGTTGGTTTTCCGGACAGCGCAATCACAAATTTACAAACAGAGAAAACGAGACACCTCTCTCTCTCTCTCTCTCTCTCTCTCTCTCTCTCTCTCTCTCTCTCTCTCTCTCTCTCTCTCTTGTCAGTTTATCTAAATGGTATATATATATATACCAGTTTTCCATCCAAAGAGAAAGAAGTCAGGAGAGAAGCAGAGAAAGGGAGATAAAGAGGAAGAAGAAGTTGTTTAGTTAGTTGGTGCTTTGAGCCCATTCAAACACAGAGGATGACATCAGGGCTAAGCCGGGAAGAACAAAATGATGGCGGAGGAATAATGAAATAAGTTAAAAGAAGAACAAGAAAAGGGAACGAGAAAGGAAAGCTAATAAAAGAAATACAGATATGATCGAGCAAAGGCAAATAACAACAACAACAAACATCGTTGCAACTGAAAACTTCCTCGTCGCGAAACTGAAAGGTGGAGATTATCGAACCGGCAGCACAACTACAAACAGAAATAACGACATCGCAAGCGAGCTAGCTGACTCCAGTCAGAAATACACTTCTAATGAAAGCAAGATTGAAATGGGCACAGCTGTGACAGAAGAGGCTGAGAATTAAGAAACGCCCAAATAGGAGTGGAGCTAAAAGTCACACACAAATAACCTCTCCGCCATTATATTCGACAAAAAAGCTGCTTCCAGCAGCCATCGTATCGATCAATCGATCAGGGTAAATCAATGCCAGACATACTATATACTCCAGAGTCGGAAGGACAGACACCGCGGGAGCTCACATGTTGATTTCACACTCTTTTACTGGCGTGGGGCTGCTTTGCTGGACAGAATGCAGACATATAAATTGACCAGCGAACACTACGTGTCCACTGAGGTGAGAGCCGGTTTGGCCTAGCGGTAAAGCATTAGGCCGGTAAACGGAAGGACCTCGGCTCGATTCCGCGCTCTTCTGTCGCTACAAACGTTGTGGTCTGTGGATATATATACTCTTTTGAGACT
>OY757541.1:18364891-18369891 GCA_963584105.1 Alviniconcha strummeri | reverse complement strand
AATTTCTGCAAGTCTTAGGGACAGAGCACGTAGGGGTAATTATGGCATTTCGATGGGCCCTACAGGCAGGCTCATTATTTAAGCATTTTCTGCAATGTGTAAATCAAAAACCATTATCCTGTGCTTCTAATGCTTCTAGTGCATGTGGCTGATGGCGACCCCAAAATCGGTTGTTGATTCGATGTCATTGGCAATGCTTTGAAACGGCAATGTTACAAGCACATAAACGGGTTGGTCGAGTGTCGCTGTTAAACCAAAGCCTCGATGACGAATTTCTCCTCTACGGCAGCTAGGACGAACGATAGGAGACGGCCACATTCATCTTGCAGACTGCATGGACTCTCAGCGTAACGGCGATGGAGAAGCAGAATTTCTCTAAAGCCTTGTTTCTGCAGTCAAAGCGACTTCCCGGATTCAGATAGAATATGTGTAAAACGAATTGCTTCTTCAATAAAGTTTGGGTTCGTCCCTTGGGACTTTTTTGTCGTTTTCGTCCACATTCTTCTGCAACATCATAGGATGAAAAGCAGCCACAGATGCATGAGTGTCTCATGCATCAAACAAAAATACAAGGCAAAGACAAGGTAAAGTACGTATTACCAATAACGGTTCTGTGTCGCGAAGACAGGTGCCGTATGCCTGGGGTCACGTGACAACGACTGTGAACGTAGGACTAATTCTCTGTGCATCGTAGATCGACGTCCGAAAATAATGGGAGAAGGGGGTGGGGAGGGGGGAGCAAGGGCAAGAACAGGAGTAAGTAACTTGGTCTTTTACGCCCAATCAACCAATACGGTTATACATGAACAGGAAACAGATCAACCAGAAGAAAAGTATTATCCCAAAGAAAACAGCCCGAATACGTGTTAACGGGTAACTGAATTTTAACGTCCTATCAACCTCACTGGGTCACCACGTCATGACGATGGCGACGTCGACGATGAACAAGAAGAAAAAGGAAGAATTAATTCGTGGATTTGCAACGTCCCTTCAACCGCGCAGAGTCACCTCAGGCAGAACAAGAACGAGAGTAAGAACGACAAAGAGAAATCAAAAATGAGAGCACGGGAGAGTGAAACTCTGACGACCGTATCAAGAGACCCCAGTAAACGAGCCATCATTCAGCTATGTACATCATGCAGTCATCCTTCATTCAGCCACACCAGCATCGCCTACATCTTCCCTGAAGCGTGCTGCTCGCGTTGAGGTTGCTGTCAGGTTGCTGAGGTTGCTGTCAGGTTCCGACAGGGTCTTTCCTTAATGGGCATCTCCCCTGTCTTTCGGTGATCTCCCTCCCCGCCCCTCCAGTCGGCTGGGAGCGCGCTTTATGGTAAAGCAGAGAAGTAGTGTAGTGTCTCTGGGTAAAGTGACTCTCTCGTTTGAGCCCTCTGCCTCGTGGGCAGCCGCGCAGAGAGCGGGCCTAACGATGACATTATACACTGGTGCCGATGGCACAGCCGCTCTCTGGTTCTCCTCTGGGAGAAGACACAATCGTTATTACGATTATTCTGCCACTTTTGTGCGGTATCTGTGTTTCCATGCCATCGGCCATTAGGCTCGATCTTCTGTTATTGAAACGCGAGGATCTTGGCGCGTGCTCTGGGCACGAATAGTGCAGGTACTGACGGGTCAGCAAAACTGTTGACTCGGAAGAACTCTCGGGGTTGGAACCGATGGAGTCTACGCTAGCTTGACTCTGCGGAAATAAAGGTCCCCTCTGCCATTTCCACCAAAGGTTCTCTTTTCTTTTCTTTCTATCTTTCTTCTTCTTCTCTTTTTTTTTTTTTTTTTTTTTTTTGTCTTCTTTCTGGCTTAGAGTAGGCCAGATTGGTTAGCACGCTTCGTCTGCTGCTAGTAATTCCAATTCCGCCTTTCCAGATTTCTGCCTCCACGGTCCATTCAACTTCATTTTTTCTCTGTCCTCTTCCAGCAGAAAGTGACGTGTAGCACGACTAGTGAATTACTGTTGAAAAAGAATCCACCGATGATGATATGGCACCACCCCAAGACACGTTTTACTAAGTTTAATCAGCGGTGCCTCCGATAGTCTGGAACGCGTTACTCATCAAAACAATCACTCGTATTTTTCGTCGTTTTCATGCACTATAACTGCCAAATTGCCGATCGTTAGAGGAAATTTTACTGTCATCATATGTAGATCACGTTTGAACTGTATTGCATAAAATGCGTTGTTCATTCACAGTAACTGCCTAATTGCCGATCGTTGTAGGAAATTTTACTGGCATCATAAGTAGTTTATGTCTGAATTTTACTGCACAAAATCGTTCACATAGTAACCTTTCGTACGTTCTGATTTTGTTTCTGCAGGTGACTGAACATGGACCAGTAGCGGTCGTCTTGTTCGTCTTGTATTGTTGAAAATGTCCGAGAATGTTTGTTGTAATGTGCAGTGAGTTTGTGGAGATCAGAGAATAGCGCTACGTAAAAGTTATCTATTCAGTTAACTATTTGTCATTACTGTTGTTGTTATTACTTTAACTATTTGTCATTACTGTTGTTGTTACTGTTATTATTAAAAGTATTGTTGTGGTTGTTGTTGTTGGTATTGTTCTGGCAAAGTCAACTTTCAGTGCAGACTCTCGTACGGTGTCCGAACAGCCCACGTGTGCAATCACACGCATCAACATCTGCGTACACGTAAAAAGTCCCAGACACTGGCAGCGAAACCATTGTTTGGACACACGAAAACACTGCACACACTGGTAGAAATGGGTATAGAGCTGCTCTTGTGGCTGCTCTGCCTTATCCAGGCAAGGCGACCCGATTTCCCGCAAGGGACAACAGAGCGCCAAAACAAAAAAGGAAAACAGGGACAATCCTCACTGCATGATCTTTCCTTCAGTCACGGACAGCACGTAAGTACAGCGAGACTCATCATGACCCTAGACTCGGTGTTATACCCTTCCAGACTCTCGGGACGTTGTCGGTACGACCAGTTGATGTCCCGTCGACTGTCATCACCACACTGCACAATGTAAATTGCCATCCGCACAAGGCTTTCTTTATGACTTCACCGTTGCGTACAGTTTTAAAAGAGCTAGCATTTTCAGAATATGGTTTCATTATCTAGCAGGTCGAAGAGGTCAAGCCAAACGCTACAATAAGGCATTTCTTTCTAAGCGCTCCTTAAAGGCCTAATGTGAAGAGAAAGCTGGAGGAGAAATTAAATCAACGAAGACTGGGAGTATGATATTTTAAGTCATCATTGCATGGCGCTATTTTGAAACGCTTACATTCTAAATGGCTGAATAAGCCAGCCAGCCATCCACACTTGGGGAACTGCTTCTCAAAGGAAAAGGAAACACGCGGTACGCAACACGCAGAAATACAATGATCAGAGTTTGGCCATTAGCGGGACTAGCTCCACACAGCGATCAGTGTCCTAGCTCGCCTGTTTTGCACGCTAAGCTTCTTTGATATCGGGCACGAAATGTGTTGCTCACAACGCCCGAGAAACAAGATCAAGAGGCGGCTTCTAACCGTCAGACCAGCTGTGACGCTTGCCTTTGTAATCTACGACTAATCTTGTTAATTGTCACTGACGCAAGTACGATTCTAATTAGTTTAATGTCAACAAAGCCTTTTTCAAACGAAATCATCGATTCTAAGCTTCTTCTTTTTTTTTTTTTTTCTTTTTTTTTTTTTTTTACCTGTTGGAGAAAGGCCAGCCTTCTTGAACAATGCATGGTTTCAGACCGACCAGTTCGGCCGTTTTAATCGTTAAACGTACGTGTTTGTCGCGGCTTCTAGCCATTGCAGACAATGACAGACTGATGGCGAGTTTAGACAAAGATCGGCTGATGGGGAGTTCACACAAAGATCGACTGATGGAGAGTTGAGACAAAGGTCGGCTGATGGGGAGGTGAGACAAAGATCTGCTGATGAGGAGTTGAGACAAAGATCGGCTGATGAGGAGTTCAGTCTGTGGTCAAGTCCCAAAGTCCCAAAGGCTAAATGTCGTAGACTTCTCAGGTCTTGTCGATTACTAGGGGTTTCATCGATCGCAAGGTTCGGCTGCAGTGACGCCTGTGGGGAGTTACAAGAGGAAGGCCAACGGTCAGTAATAGCTGCGATGCTTATAATGTGACGACCTGGAGATCGAAACCTGTTTACAGCAATCATCTCCGCCGCACCCCTCCTTGAGAAAGGACTGTGTTAGAGGGATGGTGGAGTAAGAGTGTTGGATGGGATTGAACCATCTGTTTCTCCTCCTCCTCTTCTTCTTCTTCTTCTTCTTCTTCTTCTTCTTCTTCTCCTCCTCCTCCTCCTCCTCCTCTGTTCGTTCTGAAATAACTGTAATGGTTGACCAGGCGTAAAACACCAAGTTACATACTCTTCTTTTCTGCAACATCTTCAACAGACATGCGCTTTCATCATTGCATGGCGTTATTTTGAAACGCTTACATTCTAAATGGCTGAATAAGCCAGCCATCCACACTTGGGGAACTGCTTCTTAAAGGACAAGGAAACACACGGAATGCAACACGCAGAAATACAAATGCTATGTACGAGACACGCTGGCAGATTGTGCTTCACCCAATGAAGGGCACATTGTATTTCTGCAGCTGAAGAAGAAGCCAACAGGGGCTTAGATCTCAATTACAATGACACTGTTTTGAACTTGAGAGCGTTCCCATGGCGCCATCGGAATCCCTTCACGGAACCTTGTAACTAATCCTCTCTTCGCACGTCGTCTGAAGGCGTCGGACACAAAACTGATTGACCATGCGTGCTACTTCCCAGGAGGCGAAGTGGCCGAGGGTTTCCTGACATTCCTCGGCTGGTATTTCGCGCAGAACAGGAACAAAACGTTTGAATTTTTTGCGGACACGGACTCAGCGTTGTGTGTCTCTTACTCTAATGGCCGACACCGGACTGAATATAATAATACCTTTCGGAACTTCTTCAAGTGCACACATCATGCCGCACACTTCGGTCTTCTTCTGATCCAAGATTGTTTAAAGTGAACAGGTACAGCA